>CM034353.1:114553994-114674133 GCA_019925275.1 Mytilus edulis
ATGTCCAAGAGTTTTGGTCATCAATCAACAAGACAAGAAAATGGACTATGACAGAATTCTCTCCAAATGGTCAAGTATTTCATCCAAAAATAAGTGTAAAAACAATACAAACCTTTCATGATGTTGATTGGATAATTAATGAACCAATAAACAAGAACATCTTCATTCTGTGTATGACCTTATGTCTTTTTTGGCTGACATTTTCTTTCATCAAGCGACCTTTTATTCTTTCTGTGACCTTTGATAACAAAAAAAATAATCTATAGAAATTATTTACTAATCGATCAGTGGCATATTTAAACAGGAGTGAAAAGAAGAATGTTAGATGATAATAGATGTCAAACAAACTAATTCTGGGAATATTTCTTGAATCCAGGGACCAACAAATTAGTCCCAGTTGAAATATGAGAAATAACTTGCATGACATTTCACTACACATTAGAAGACCATTATGATTCACTTAAAAAATGTAAAGCAGTTATCATTAAAGATGTGAGGTAAAATCCTACAGTAAATTTACCACCAAAATCTTTACAGATTATTTTAGATTTGAGCAGTTGGCACCTACATTAAAACCATTTCACTGTCTCTATGTTTTGAAAGTAATATGATATTTCAAGTGTTATAATAATCAGCGTACAACAAATAAATCCAATCATAGCACATATCTTAAAAGGAAATGTCGACAAGAAAATCAAGACACAAAATTTTACAAAAGGCTATGGCAATAATTTTATTACGTTGACTGTTTATAGCATTAACTGAAACAACCAAATGTTGTGTGAATTCTTTCTGTAATTTTCTACAATTTTTCACACCAAATGTGTAGCTATCAATATAATTATTATGCTGGTTTACTACAGAACAAAAAAAAAGAAAAGAAAATAACACTATCAAATCTGAAATTTTTACAAGTTTGTGTAACTTAACCATGACAATGCAGCAAAATAAAACAATTAGAAACAGATTTATTGATTTTCAAATGACCAGTGTCAAAACAGATAAAAAATACAATCTTCTGCCTTCTGCTGGATTTATCTGATTTAAGACGACGGATCTAAAAATATCGTCAGACACATTTCTTAGAAAAAAATAGCGCATAACGATCATCCATCTTTATAAGCTGGCCAGACAAGATAAAGAGAGACATGTTTCTTTATAAGTCCAGCGGTAGACATAGTATAAGGTTGGATAGAACAAACATGATTGAATGATCATTAGTCTTTTTTGATGTTTGATTGTGACGAAAAATAATGAAATCAGTGGCAAATCTAAAACTTTTCATGAGGGGGCCCACAGACTGACCTAAGGGGGGCCCGCAGACTGACCTAAAGGGGCCCACAGACTGACCTAAGGGGGGCCCGCAGACTGACATAAGGGGGCCCGCAGACTGACATAAGGGGGGCCCACAGACTGACCTATGGGGGGCCCGTAGACTAACATAAGGGGGCCCGCAGACTGAACTAAGGGGGCCTGCAGACTGACATAAGGGGGGCCCACAGACTGACATAAGGAGGGCCCGCAGACTGACCTAAGCGGAATCCCGATCCAGTCATGCTTCAGTGATTCCTTATAATAATCAACCCAAAATTTTTCCCACGAATTCAGTCTTAAAATTGGTTTGTTGGAAACAAAGAACTCACTTTGATGTGCTTCGACTGGCAGTGGCATCGATAGGAAATTTGAAGTTTTGATTAACAAGAGGCAGAAACCTAACAACATATGGTAACACGATTTTCGTCAGCAATGGACCTGGAAAATGATTTATAGACAACACACAACCAAACACTTTCAACAAATAGACAAAAGTTGAAGTATATTCACAAGAGTTTATCTTTCATTTTCATCACCTGATATTTCTGTAAATAGCTCTTGGTAAAATTTGAAATAGAATCAGCTTTCTGCAAGTAAACTGATTAAGATTAGAGAGCTTTGTGATGTAACTTTCTGTAAGTTTTGGTTTTTCAGCATGAAGGTACAAGAAAAATGAATTTCCTTTGATCTTTACAAGATATTACATAAGCTTTATATACAAAAGCCAATTACTGATTTAATGAACAGATAATTGTATTTTTTTTTATTGGTCTGTCTCATTGTGCAATGTCTCATTTAATTCATAGGCATTTAGGAAGAATACATTTTTAAATAACAATCCACTGAAATGTATATAGACGTACTGTACTGTAGATTCTTAATGATAAACGAAAAAGGTGACAAGAGTGGAATCCACAGATTACTCAAGAGTGGAATCCACAGATTACTTAAGAGTGGAATCCACAGATTACTATCAAAATCCACAGAATATCATTAGACTCAACAAATTACCATCACAATTTAGGATCTAGGCATTTTCTTACTTATAGATTTTATAGATGAAAGTAAATACACACAAGACCATTTTTTTCATTGCATTAGAACAAAGAACTTTACTGCTGTATACCCAAGATTTATTGTCACAGCTTTCAAACTTGAAATTTGGCTTGTACAAGTTCCCAAAAAAACTTGACAGTTGTCTCACAATTTACCCTTTTCTAATATGACTAAAGTACAATACAATTTTGATGCAATTTAAGGAAAATCCTAAAACTGTTAATATAGAAATGGTCTTTCATACTTGTACTTCTTCAACTAAAACTAAATGAAGTTAGGAAATTATATGGTTTCCAGTCTAAACATTGAAATCCAGAAAAATCATCGCTTTATCAGATGAAACCTTTCATCCTTATAAACTAATTTTATTAGGTCTAAAAGTTTTCTTTCTAACATCTTATTTCACCCTGAGGGAAAGAAAACTTGTAAGATGCCTAACTAGATCTAATTATAGAAATCTGTTTTCTTCATAACCATGGATACCAAATATTAGACAATGATTAAGAACTGAGTCAACAATAGCCCTCGGTGTTGACTGCTTTGAAGAAATATGTCATTTGATGCTGTAATGATGAGATCTTGTATTAAGAAATATTATTAATCACGATGGCACACAAAGAGAAATTTGTTAGACATTTTGAAATTGCTCTAAGGATTCAATAAATTTCTTCTTTCAATTATAACACATTAAAGCATTATAATCAAAGTCGACCAATTTCAAGTTTTTAGAAGACAGAATTATCAGATTGCATAACACTTAAATTCTTGTCCAAATATGATGTTGAATTATAAAAGGGGGATAAAGGTTGGTTCTGTTTATGGTAACAAACATAGGGAAAAAACTTCAAAAATAACCAGCGAGTCAAAAGGTCTTGTTTTAATTGCTGTTGCTCATCTTCAAAGTTTCTTTTGGACTATTTTTCAGTTAATGAATCTTGAATTCCATACAATTCAATGTTTGGCTTTTATAACAGAACAAACGTTTTTAAAGTAAAGAAGTTAAAGTTTGATCAATGAAAATGTTTTTGTCTCTATTTTTCTTGAATTCCCTGCCTTATTAATTTTTGATATTATTTTCTTTGATTTTTTTTACATTTATAAAATGGTTTTCAAACAATGAGCCAAAGACAACTTTCGAGTTCGATGCATTTCCGTCAAAAACTCTAGTTTTATTGAACATCATTCGTGGTTTAGGGGCATCGTCACTTCTATTCCAATGTTGAGCGAGTGGTTGGAAAATTTAATGCTATAATGCAGATTTATTCGGCAAACTAAATTCTCAAATTCATCCTCCACGTACCTACGAAACAAAAGTATTTTTCTAGTTTACCCTGCACAATGACGATCACTTAGACGCTTGATGAAGGTTGATAGTGCTGGGATACAGGCGACCCCCTCTATCTGGTAAATGACGTCACAAAGGCGCGCTAATAGAGATTTTTTCTTACGGTGAACTCGAAAGTGGTCTATTACTTTCAAGTGAACTCAGTTCCTGCAACGAGTATAACATAGACTTTATCCAAATTTTCAGATAAAAACGCACTAGTACTGTGAACTTTATAGATCTATATATAAATAAAATAATTTTTCATAAGACTACCATATTTTGATGAATCCAATCCTCCACGCCACTGATTGTCAGATTGTATATTTACATGTCTGTCTGTCTATCAATCTTTCCATTACTTTAACATCAATTCTTGAAACAAATTCATTTCTATTGTTTTCTTTTCCCATCATACATTTGGTTTATATCTGTATATGTCGATACTGTAAGTAATGGATGGCTTCCTCGAACATGTTCTCTGACATATTATGTTTACCATAGATTTACAATACGTCTTCTAAATGTCTATAATATAATACATTACAAATTGGATTTAACTTGTAAGTTCAGCGATTGATGAAAAAGTTTGTATATAGATCAATTTCATTTTGGTCTGTTGGTTCGAACTGAAACACGAGATGTTCTAAGTCTGAATTGTCCTCAATAGAATGAAATTATATAACACAAATCAGAACACAGCCTGAATTATTTTTCTTCATGCTTTTTTTAAAATTGTAAAATATTTATACATTATTTTCCTTTTACAAGAGATTAATAAATATATCAAGAGTCAACAGCACCAATTAATGCACTAGACAGGAAATATAATAAAAAGAAGATGTGGTATGGTTCTCAATGGCTGAACGGGTCTGACAGAGGTCTGAGAGACTAACAGAGAAGTAAGCTGAAAAACCAGGGTTTGGGGTCTGCAGAAGTAACAATGAAAGAGCTGAACACCAGGGTCTGTGGGAGTCTGCAGAGACTAACAATGAAAGAGTGAACACCAGGGTCTGTTGGAGTCTGCAGAAGACTAACAATGAAAGGGGAACACCAGGGTCTGTGGGTCTGCAGAAGACTAACAATGAAAGAGCTGAA
The DNA here is from genome assembly GCA_019925275.1 of Mytilus edulis. Classification (NCBI taxonomy): domain Eukaryota; kingdom Metazoa; phylum Mollusca; class Bivalvia; order Mytilida; family Mytilidae; genus Mytilus; species Mytilus edulis. Next base: position 114,558,787 of record CM034353.1, read on the forward strand.
CACCAGGGTCTGTGGAGTCTGCAGAAGAACACATGAAGAGTGAAAACCAGGGTCTGTTGGGAGTCTGCAGAAGACTAACAATGAAAGAGCTGAACACCAGGGTCTGTTGGGAGTCTGCAGAGACTAACAATGAAAGGCTGAACACCAGGGTCTGTTGGAGTTGCAGAAGACTAACAATGAAAGAGCTGAACACCAGGGTCTGTGGAGTCTGCAGAAGACTAACAATGAAAGAGCTGAACACCAGGTTGTGGAGTTGCAGAAGACTAACAATGAAAGCTGAACACAGGGTCTGTTGGGGCAGAAGACAACAATGAAAGATGAACACGCGGGTCTGGGATCGAGAAGACTAAAGAAAGGCTGAAGGGTCTGTGGATAGACTAACAATGAAAGAGCTGAACACCAGGGTCTGCTGGGAGTCTGCAAGAAGACTAACAAGAAAGCGCTTGAACACCAGGTCTGTTGGGAGTCTGAAAGACTAACATGAAGAGCTGAACACCAGGTCTGTGGGAGTCTGCAGAAGACTACAATGAAAGAGCTGACACCAGGGTCTGTGATCTGCAGAAGACTAACAAGAAAGAGCTGACACAGGGTTGCTGGGAGTGCAGAAGACTAACAATGAAAGAGCTGAAACCAGTCTGGGAGTCTGCAGAAGCTAACTGAAAGAGCTGAACACCAGGTCTGACTGGGAGTTGCAGAAGACTAACAATGAAAGAGCTGAACACCAGGGTCTGTTGGGAGTTGCAGAAGACTAACAATGAAAGAGCTGAACACCAGGTCTGTTGGAGTCTGCAGAAGACTAACAATGAAAGAGCTGAACACCAGGGTCTGTATGGGAGTCATGCAGAAGACTAACAAGAAGAGCTGACACCAGGTCGTGAGGATCTGAAAGACTAACAAGAAGGCTGACACCAGGGTCTGTGGGAGCTGCAGAAGACTAACAATGAAGAGCTGAACACCAGGGTCTGTGGAGTCTCAGAAGACTAACAATGAAGGCTGAACACCAGGGTCTGTGGGAGGTGCAGAAGACTAACAATGAAGAGCTGAACACCAGGGCTGCTGGGTTGCGGAGACTAAACTAAAGAAGACTGAACACCAGGTCTGTTGGGAGTCTGCAGAAGACTAACAAGAAAGAGCTGAACACCAGGGTCTGTGGGAGTCTGCAGAAGACTAACAATGAAAGAGCTGAACACCAGGGTCTGTGGGAGTTGCAGAAGACTAACAATGAAAGAGCTGAACACCAGGGTCTGTGGTCTGCAGAAGCTAACAATGAAAGCTGAACACCAGGGTCTGCTGGGAGTCTGCAGAAGATAACAATGAAAGAGCTGAACACCAGGGTCTGATGGGAGTCTGCAGAAGATAACATGAAAGATGAACCAGGGTTGTGGAGTTGCAGACTACAAGAAGATACACCAGTCGGGGGTTGCAAGAACAAGAAGTAACCAGGGTTGTGGTTGCGAACAATGAAGTGAACACATGTGATTGCAGAAGCTAAATAAGCTACACCGTGTGAGTCAGAAGACACATGAGAGTGACACCAGTCTGTGGTGCGAGACAAAGAAAACTGACACAGTCGTGGAGCTGCAGAAGACAACATGAAAGAGACACGTGTGGTCGAGATACAATGAAAGAGCTGACCCAGGTTGGAGTTGCGAGATAAGAAGAGCTACCCGTCTGTGGGAGTTAGAAGATACAATGAAAGGTGACCCAGGTTGTACTGGAAGACTAACAGAAAGAGCGACACCGGTTGATCGCAGAACAACAAAGAGGAACACAGGCTTACTAACAATGAAAGAGCTGAACACCAGGGTCTGTTGGGAGTCTGCAGAAGACTAACAATGAAAGAGCTGAACACCAGGGTCTGTTGGGAGTCTGCAGAAGACTAACAATGAAAGAGCTGAACACCAGGGTCTGTTGGGAGTCTGCAGAAGACTAACAATGAAAGAGCTGAACACCAGGGTCTGCTGGGAGTCTGCAGAAGACTAACAATGAAAGAGCTGAACACCAGGGTCTGTTGGGAGTCTGCAGAAGACTAACAATGAAAGAGCTGAACACCAGGGTCTGTTGGGAGTCTGCAGAAGACTAACAATGAAAGAGCTGAACACCAGGGTCTGCTGGGAGTCTGCAGAAGACTAACAATGAAAGAGCTGAACACCAGGGTCTGTTGGGAGTCTGCAGAAGACTAACAATGAAAGAGTTGAACACCAGGGTCTGTTGGGTAGTCTGCAGAAGACTAACAATGAAAGAGTTGAACACCAGGGTATGTTGGTAGTCTGCAGAAGACTAACAATGAAAGAGCTGAACACCAGGGTCTGCTGGTAGTCTGCAGAAGACTAACAATGAAAGAGCTGAACACCAGGGTCTGTTGGGAGTCTGCAGAAGACTAACAATGAAAGAGCTGAACACCAGGGTCTGTGGGAGTCTGCAGAAGACTAACAATGAAAGAGCTGAACACCAGGGTCTGCTGGTAGTCTGCAGAAGACTAACAATGAAAGAGCTGAACACCAGGGTCTGTTGGGAGTCTGCAGAAGACTAACAATGAAAGAGCTGAACACCAGGGTCTGTTGGGAGTCTGCAGAAGACTAACAATGAAAGAGCTGAACACCAGGGTCTGTTGGAGTCTGCAGAAGACTAACAATGAAAGAGCTGAACACCAGGGTCTGCTGGGAGTCTGCAGAAGACTAACAATGAAAGAGTGAACACCAGGGTCTGTTGGGAGTCTGCAGAAGACTAACAATGAAAGAGCTGAACACCAGGGTCTGCTGGTAGTCTGCAGAAGACTAACAATGAAAGAGTTGAACACCAGGGTCTGTTGGTAGTCTGCAGAAGACTAACAATGAAAGAGCTGAACACCAGGGTCTGCAGGGAGTGTGCTGGTGCTTAACTGCTGGTTTCTTGTGAAATCCAGATGACTATAAAGGTCTGTTGTCTCTCTTAAAGTTTTCTTTGAATGTACTGTGTATATATACATTTCTGGTATCAGTCATCCTTATTATTAAAGATATAAACATAGGAAGGTGTTAACTCTCATTTAAGCTTGACATATTTTAGACACCAGACTTTTGTTGAAGACTGTATATTGCCTTCTATATTTCTTTGGTTATATTTATTGTTGTATTGATGTCTCATTAAAGTAAACCTCTCAAGTCCTTATAAATCAAACATTCCTTTCCTGCCTACAATAGACATGTAAGACTAGCTACTGGACGAGCAATCAATACATCCATCCCCTATAAATCAAACATTCCATTCCTGCCTACAATATAATGCAAGACTAGCCACTGGACATTAAGCAAGCAACAAACAATCAATAAACCCACCCATCCTCCAAACTCTATACAAGCACATGAAGTAAAGTATATAAAAGGGGGATGGTGCAAAGTTTATTTCCTAGTTTCTTTTATGGAGATCATACTGTTATTTTGTTTTATTAATTACATGAAAGCGGATAATGTTTCTAAGGATGCACATTAAACATCCTGTGAGTTAATGAAGTGTATTTTACCTGCAGATTTTACCATTAAAATGAAGACGAGCATAAAATCGTCAACAAACCAGTTCCGAGTACTCCTAATGAAGTCAACAATACCTGAAAGAAAAACATAAATTTATTGCATACACTGCATCATTAAATAAAAGGTAAAATATTACTCATTCATTACAGAAAATATAAGGTATCATATGACTTTGTAAAAAGAGGCATCAAATAACATCAGACTAAGTTCAACAATTCCTGTATAAAAAGTAAAATAAAGATGGGAAGATAGAACAAAACAAATTCAGATCAGAATTCCCAGGGGTCTTGATGTTATATCCAGACAAAAATTAAGTCTTTTGAAGTCCAATTACAAAGTATAAAATTTCTGGACAGGTTCAAAACTTTGAAGTTGAAAGGGCCATAGAAAAACTAACGTTTAAACCCGCTGCATTTGTTTGCACCTATCCTAAGTCAGGAACCTGATGTTCAGTAATTGTCGTTTGTTGATGTGAATCATAAGTGTTTCTTGTTTATCCTTTTTTATATAGATTAGAACGTTGGTTTTCCTGTTTGAATGTTTTAAATACAATGTAGTTATTTTTGAGGCCCTTTATAACTTACTGTTCAATGTAGGCCTCAGCTTTGTGTTGAAGACAGTACTTTGACATGTAATTGTTTTTCTTTTACAAATTGTGACTTGGTTGGAGAGTTGTCTCATTGGCACTCATACCACATCTTCTTATATCTATGAGCATCAACACTACCAGTATACACATCTGCATAATAGAATTTAACAATGTATCAAGTTTCTTGTAGATACAACCATCCTTGTAGGAAGAGTTATGATGACAAGGATGGTTCTGAAAAGCCTCAATGAATTTAAATATAAGGGGCATAATTTAACCTTAGCCATGTCAAACGAAGGATGAATAAGTTTGTCCTTACTGAAAGATAGACAAATCTACATAGCAGATTCATATATATCCTTAAAACTTTGTTTGCAGGGGGTATAATACAGAATTTTTAATATGTTGATGTTATTTGATCATAATAATTATTCTCCTTCAAAAGGATATCTATTTGAACAATAATAACACTTATTTGAATCTCTGTCAATTCATATTTCAAAGGTATAATTATAATAGGGAGTTACTAAATCATTTTAAAATTAGAAAAAATATTCGAGTGACAATTATTGAATTTTAATAAAAGAGGATTCATTTAACAAATAATATTCAACTGGATATTGAAATGTATCCTATGATAAATAGGGATTAATCAACTACCATGAAAAGAAATAACGGATATTGACCGCTACGACTGTCTTCTCTTTCAATGTAGCTTACTAAATAACCTACGACACTTATGATTGAAGTCAAACTGTTTAAATATAGTCGAACAAAGGCCGATATTCTCATGACACTAATAATATATCAAATGATATTTCATATAACCAGTGGTACAGAAAATTAAATCATTTTGTAAAGTGACGATTTCACAGTCAACGGTAAATGAATACTAAACAATTTCATCACCATTGAAGCATTTTAGATTGGATACTGTTTTATTCTAGGAGAAAATGACCAGATAGATAATTGAATACACAAGAGATTCTGCTTTATTGTATTTGATCAGAAGAAATAATTGATTAAATCTACATAGCATTTTACAATTACCTCCCCTTGAAATTCTGAGATGAGAACACTTTGTAACTGTATCTTTTCTTCAATTATGAGCTATAGCTAACACGCATTTTACAATTACCTCCCCTTGAAATTCTGAGATGAGAACACTTTGTAACTATATCTTTTCTTCAATTATGAGCTATAGCTAACACCTATCTGAAAGAACAAAAAAATCAGTCAAGCATTCATTGCACAGTAAATATTATGCACACTAAGCACAGGTCACAGGGAAGGATCCAGCCATTTCAAAAAGCTGGGTTCTAACTATATGTCCTCATTCAAATGCATTGATCGTCCAAAAAAAAATGGGTTCCAACCCTAGCACACCCCCCCTCCCCTTCTTGATACACCACAGGTTTAACCAACACTCACAGTGCTCTGTTGAATTCTACTGTGGATTCATTTATTTTCATGGGAACAAATTTTCGTAGATTGAGAAAAAATTTGCTTTTCTGTATATTAGATTTTGTGGTTTTGCCAATCACTATATATACATACAAAGCCTACATTAATTTTTTATTCGTAGAACATTTGAATTCGTGGTTCACCTGTACCCATGAAAATTGGTATCCAACGAATGAATCCGCAGTAGTCCATAATATGTGTACACGAGGTTTGGGAACACCTCTTAAAACAATATCACTTTCAATATAAAATTCAAATTGTAGCAAAAACAATCAAACACCATCAATTATTTACTTTTAGAGTATATAAACCCCTATTTCGTTCCATACAATTATATCTGAAACTGTCTGAGGTCCTAACAATGTTCTGGAGATTATAAATCTTTAATGGTCATTTCTAACCTTCAGGTAAAAATTTACTTACCTTCCCTTACTTTGGGGTGTCATTTTTTCTAATACAAAATAACAGGTTTATAGAAAAGTATCTTTTTTTTTCAAAAACCTTCAAGAGTGGACACACTGAGATGTCATGCTAGATTTACTGATCATAACGAAATCTTCTGATGACAGCCTTTTAAGATGAGGGTTTTACTACCATAATAAAAGGAACTTAACAATACTGATGTACTATGAAAATGAGTTCAAGGTCAAATAGACCCTGCCAGACATACAGGTACAATCCTACACACATGGTAATATAAATAGACCCTGCCAGACATACAGGTACAATCCTACACACATGGTAATATAAATAGACCCTGCCAGACATACAGGTACAATCCTACACACATGGTAATATAAATAGACCCTGCCAGACATATAGGTACAATCCTACACATGGTAATATAAATAGACCCTGCCAGACATACAGGTACAATCCTACACACATGGTAATATAAATAGACCCTGCCAGACATACAGGTACAATCCTACACATGGTAATATAAATAGACCCTGCCAGACATACAGGTACAATCCTACACACATGGTAATATAAATAGACCCTGCCAGACATACAGGTACAATCCTACACAAATGGTATATATAAATAGACCCTGCCAGACATACAGGTACAATCCTACACACATGGTAATATAAATAGACCCTGCCAGACATACAGGTACAATCCTACACACATGGTAATATAAATAGACCCTGCCAGACATATAGGTACAATCCTACACATGGTAATATAAATAGACCCTGCCAACATACAGGTACAATCCTACACACATGGTAATATAAATAGACCCTGCCAGACATACAGGTACAATCCTACACATGGTAATATAAATAGACCCTGCCAGACATACAGGTACAATCCTACACATGGTAATATAAACAGACCCTGCCAGACATACAGGTACAATCCTACACACATGGTAATATAAATAGACCCTGCCAGACATACAGGTACAATCCTACACAAATGGTAATATAAATAGACCCTGCCAGACATACAGGTACAATCCTACACACATGGTAATATAAATAGACCCTGCCAGACATACAGGTACAATCCTACACACATGGTAATATAAATAAAAAAAAAGTAATAGACGCTGCCAGACATATAGGTACAATCCTACACATGGTAATATAAAAGACCCTGCCAGACATACAGGTACAATCCTACACATGGTAATATAAATAGACCCTGCCAGACATACAGGTACAATCCTACACATGGTAATATAAATAGACCCTGCCAGACATACAGGTACAATCCTAACACATGGTAATATAAATAGACCCTGCCAGACATACAGGTACAATCCTACACACATGGTAATATAATAGACCCTGCCAGACATACAGGTACAATCCTACACATGGTAATATAAATAGACCCTGCCAGACATACAGGTACAATCCTACACATGGTAATATAAATAGACCTGCCAGACATACAGGTACAATCCTACACATGGTAATATAAATAGACCCTGCCAGACATACAGGTACAATCCTACACACATGGTAATATAAATAGACCCTGCCAGACATACAGGTACAATCCTACACATGGTAATAAAATAGACCCTGCCAGACATACAGGTACAATCCTACACACATGGTAAAATAAATAGACCCTGCCAGACATACAGGTACAATCCTACACATGGTAATATAAATAGACCCTGCCAGACATACAGGTACAATCCTACAACATGGTAATATAAATAGACCCTGCCAGACATACAGGTACAATCCTACACATGGTAATATAAATAGACCCTGCCAGACATACAGGTACAATCCTACACATGGTAATATAAATAGACCCTGCCAGACATACAGGTACAATCCTACACATGGTAATATAAATAGACCCTGCCAGACATACAGGTACAATCCTACACACATGGTAATATAAATAGACCCTGCCAGACATACAGGTACAATCCTACACAATTGGTAATATAAATGAACGCAAGTGACCAATTAATTTGTCCAATTTGCTTTTCAAAGGACTTCAAAATATTTCTAATACTTTCACAGTTAACTAAAGATGGATCCTCAGGTATATGTATATATATATTCCTCAGATAGATTTTCTTATACTATATCTACTGCTGTTTGGTTTTTTTTGTGCAGTCATGCAGGTCGTTTATTTTAAGGTGCCATGCATCATTTCTACATGTTCTTTGACAACAGAAGCTAGGTGTGATATTTTGGTAAATCTGGATTTGTACAGAATGTTGATATATATAAGAATTCATGCTAAAACTTTGAGAATTGAACCCTATATCATTACATAGACATATCATTAAAACCAATAACTAGAACAGCTAGAAGCTCTTTCTTAAAGGTGAAATTTCTTTGTTAATCAACAAATTTATATCTGATTTTCATTGCTAAATAATCACAGTGCATTTTACTTTATTTCACAGCCATAAAATTAAACCACCATCCTAGTCACATTAAAGTCAATTTTCAAAGAATCAAAACCTCATCAAATTGAAATTTAATTAATAACAGATGAAATACTCAAATAAAAATGGAATAAATTTCAATAATAAAATTTCAAACTATCAATTTAACTCTATTAATGGAGACCAGATATTTCATTTAAAAAATAGTAATGAGAAAAAGAAAATTATTAGGGTATACAAAAGGTGGACAGTTGGTGCTAACTTATCTGGCTTGCAAGTATCATGTTTATATTTGTGTAATTATTTCTTTCTGTGTTGTGTATCTAAAAAATAAACAATTTACATAACAAAATAATAGATAACCCCAATTTATATCTAATTTCTCTGTGAAGAATTTTAATAAAGGGTTTGTTGGATAATCAACTTCCTTTATCCATTCAAAAATCTGTTTTTATATTTACTTCATGTAATAAATCTGCTTGTTACTTTTAATCTCTGAGAGAAAGATAAATGGGGCTAAAGAATTGTATTGACTTGATTAATGCCCTGGGCTGTCATCAATTCAGAGTTAAACTTTGTAAGTTTTGTTTATGTTTTTGTATAAATTACAATTTTCAGGATCTTTATGTAATTGAACCTGATGTAATCTATGTTATTACACAATGAGTATATTATGACAATGTGGTTTTATGTGATTGGGGATTGAGTAACCTGGAATGTTAATCAAGATTCAAATATTCTCAAATTCAGTATTGTTCCCTCCAGGACATTTTAGTATCAGGGTTCCATGATGATGTAATTTTTAACTGGATCCTATCAGAAATCATCAAAGTTTTATGACATGATTAGTGGTGGGGCATGCGACCCAGACAAAAACCTGACAATGTAAAAACAAATGTTTTCAAGTTCATCACAGAAATTTTTTTTTTTACTGTATTGGAAATTATATTGATTTTATCTTCAATACTAGTTGAATACTTAATATTATACCACATCTCCTTACTCTTATATATATGGTTATTCAGCTATTAACTCTTACTTTATATGATCCTACATACTGTTTATTATTATTAAGCAAGTCCAGAAAGACTACTTCACTATTACATATCTATAACAAATCAGTTGGATTCAGAAACAATGGTGTTTTCTTAGGTATTTGGTTTCATGATTTGCTAAAAGTCTGCCTTCAATCCTCTAGAAAACTTGTACTTTGTTGAACATTTAAATTTGTGGTTTACCTGTACCCACCAAATATAAAGTATCTCATGAATAATAATGAGTCTACTGTAGTTTCTCTTTTTTTTACTGGTGCGGCCAAACCAATAGATTTATCATCTTTATAGTTCTTATTACATAATGTTTTTTCTTTGTCAATTTTCACTTGTTCTACTATTTTTATATAACATGCACTTATAAACCTACGTTGAACATGTTGAAATAGAAGAATCAAGATATAAAGTAGTATACTAATAACAAAAGTACAAATGCAATTTTCGATTTCAACAAACATAAAATGTATAGGTGTAGGGGAGGTATAAATGTATAGGTGGTAGCGAGGTATAAATGTTTTTATTTCTAAATTATAGAAACAGCCCATAAAAACATCCTGATCTTCTTACCATATTTGAAAATAAAAGTTCTCATTTTAAAAAAAAATAGCAAAGAACATGCATACAAAGGGGAATAACTCAATTTATAATTTCTGACATCGCTAATTTCTGACATCACTAATTTCTGACATTACTAATTTCTGATATCACTACTACATTTTGCACTAAGCACTAGTAAATGGATCTAGTTCCTTATTCAAATAGTGTCATTCTTTTCGTAGTTAGACTGCTTAGGTTTTTTATTGAATGTTTAAATTTTAGACAATAAATTTAAATATAATGGACAGGTACAGTAAGACTGAACAAGAATAAATGTCCATAGTGAGAATGAATGTATTTCAAGTATTCAAGTTTAATTATAACTATGGATTCATGTTCTATAATTAAGTTAGAAACAATTTCTAACCAGTGCAGATCCAGAACTTTTCCTAAGTATGTATGAGGTGGGGGGGTGGGGGGTTGGTTGGGGGGGGGGGGGATCCGGGGCTCCAGTCATGCTTCAATGATTCCTATATAATCAGCCAAAAAACGGATCCAGGGGGGGGTAGGGCGCTCCAGTCATGCTTCAATGATTCCTATATAATCAGCCAAATTTTTTCCCACGAAATGGGGGCCTGGGCCCCCCCCACCCCCCCCCCTGGATCCGTCTATGCATAATGATATAGGATTTTGTCTTTGTTTCTTGGACTTTAAGAATAAAATAAAGAAAATCTGATAACAATTTCCTCTCAACTTTAATCACTGAAAAACTTTGAGGTAGAATTCGAGAATTTCTATTGAAAATGTTAACTAAAAATAGACATTTTGATTTCTGTTAATAAACTGTATATATGTAGATAAAGATTAATGTTTATCATGTGGATAAGTTAAACTATCATTAATATAAATTCAGTCTGAAGACCATACCCGTAGCCAGGGGGGTTCAGGGGGTTGGTCCGAACCCCCCTTTGAAAACAAATAAGCACTGTTAAAGTCAGCATTCTGTTCGAATTGTAACTGTTAAAGTCGAGTTCGTGAGTCCAAATAACCACCCCTTGAAAATTCCTGGCTACGGGCCTGAAGACACATACATATTTTTACCTAAATTTGCTGCAATGAAAAGAACACGCTCTGATTTCTCACAATCAGAGCACCAGAGGTGGATTTAGGGAGGCATGGGGCCTGTGCCACCCCTTTAGTGGGACATCACTGAAGCATAACTAGAGCTAGTCATAGGCAGATCCAGGGGGGGCCTAGGAGGCCCAGGCCCCCTCCCCCTTTCGTGGGAAAAATTTGGTTGATTATATAGGGAATCATTGAAGCATGACTGGAGCGGGGCCCCTTAGGAAAAGTTCTGGATCCGCCACTGCTAGTCCAAATAATTATGATGTCTGGTGAGGCTATTAAGGCGAAGCAGAAAAAAATAAAATAGGCTTGCCATAATTATTTGGACTAAACTGGAGCGCCCCGTCTCAGGCAGCCCCCCCCCCCCCCCAACTTATGAAAAATTATGGATCAACCACCGAGCACATATTTCAATAAAATTAAATTTCAACAGAATTTCCATCACCTTTATTCTGGATACTTTATATCTAATGTTTATTGTGAAATGTTATGATTTAATAATTTTTAAATTATTTCTAAATATATGCATAGGTTTATTTTTTGGCCCCCAATGCATAGTAGGATCCAGGGTGTGGCACTGAACCTGAAAAAATTGGGAATCACTGAAGCGTGACTGGAGAGGACCCCCTCCCTTAGCCTAGTCAGTGAGCGCCACCCCCACCCCACCCCCTTTTTTTACAAAAAAAGTTATGGATCCGCAACTGCAACGGAATATTACGTAATTAAATCCCTTCGTTTTAAAGAGTCTGGCATGCTAGAATAATACAGCTAATGAAAGATATAGCTAAAAACACAAACACAAAACTTACAAACACACTGACTCTACTCTATCGTGACATACACACACGTGCTAATTACCCGCGGTTTTTTTTTCTTCTAATTATTGAATGCATGACGGGACAATTCCGATGACACATTGACGGTCATTAACAGTGGCGGATCCAGAGGGGGGCTTGGAGGGCGTACGCCCCCCCCCCCACCCCCACCCCCCACCCCTTTGCTCGGACTTTCTTCTTTTTTTTGTAAAATAATTAATAAGACTAGACTTCGTGAACTTTGCCATTTCCCGTGTACTACTATTTATTTTTTATGCGACAATTCTTGACTTATAAATAAAGATATTTTTCGCTGGAATTTACTGATTATCAAAGTCATGTGATTCGCTATGGTGGAATTGACCTGCAGTGTGTCGAATAAAACATCTCTCAGTCATTTTGAAATTCAAATTACAGTAACACATTGCGTAGGCTGAGGATGACAATCATGACACCTTCAAAGCGACACAGGATTTAGCAAGAACATATTGACTTCTATTTCACTATAATATTCCACCAAACAGAAAGTAATGCTCTATATATAGACTATTACACTTTCATGAAAAAAAAGTTCTACAGCAATATTATCTAACTACGGAAACATGTTTAACCCCAAACGCCCCAGCCTATTTAAAAAATATATCGCTGAATAATGATCCCCAGTCATTATAAGCTCTATGTGTAGATTTAAGTCGTAAGTACGAACCATTTGAATTGAGGAGACAGTCTTAGATATTTGAGAGAAAAAAAAATGATTGATTTTTGCCTTAAACAAAAATTTCCGGTCGTATTTCAAATTCAATCGAATAGCCCAGCGTATATCTTGTTTACAACAAGAAATCTGTGAGCGGGTTATTCTAACTTAACTTACAACATACGTGCGAGAATTTTCAATGTCTATGTTTTACTGACAAATCCCACATTAAATGTATCAGTACATAGCTTTGGATCCATACTATCATTTTATGATAGACACTTAATAGGAGAATACAGCATCGAAGATGTCCAACCCTTACACCTTATAACAGCAACTACAAAATATGCATGCCCCACGCCAGGAACCGTTTAAAAAGTGCATATTTCACTTATTTTATGATTTTAGTCCTAAAAAGGCCCAAAAATTTGTTTGCCTCGCTCCGCTCGGCAAAACTAAAAACTACGCCCCCTCTTTCAAAAATCCTGGATCCGCCCCTGATCAATATATGAGTTGGGACAAAAAGTTAAATATTTATGGCTTTACTATTTGAAGCAATGTCTCAAAAGGTTGAAAAACTTAAGGACCCTATAATAGAGTCTAGATATAAGATATCATTAATTACAAAATACTGAAAAAACTCACGCGACATATATTTCATATATTAAGCATGCAGCACGACAACTAAACGTTTTAAAAAGAATTGGCACTCATCTCACCAGACTTTCTAAACTTACAATATACCACTCATTTATCATGTCAAACCTCAGCTACTGTCCTCTTACATGGAACTTCTGCAGTGAACAAAACACAAAGAAAATAGAAAAAATACAAGAAAGAGCACTCAGATTTATTTATGACGACTACACAAATTCTTACAATACACTTCTTGAACAGTCTAAGCTACCAGCACTAAAAATCAGAAGATTAAGAACCATGTCATTAGAGACATATACAATAATTAATAAATCAAATCCAGAATTCCTACATAATTTAATAAAAATTAAAGAAAATTCATACAACTTCAGGTACAAAGGCATAGCAGATATACCACGGCCAAAAACATCAAGGTATGGTAAGAAAAGCTTCAGTTATGAGGCAGCAAAACTCTGGAACTCCTTGCCAAAAGAGGCAAGGAGCTTATCAACCTTTGGCCAGTTCAAAAATTTTATCTCCACCTGGTGTTTTTCAGAAAAATGTACATGCAGTTCTTGTAAATAATGTACTTACTTGCTCCCCCATAACTTGATCTCGAAGCCTGCTTTTTTTATGTTTTATCTTTTTGCAGTTATTTTTATTTTTATTTAGCCATTTATTTCTTTTGCTTATGCATTACCTTTGCTATAGCTGCATGCAGTCTTTTGTTTGTGCTTATAGTGTTTAAATTTGCATGTGCTACTCTGATATAAATACTATGTGCTGATATTAGACATTTGTTTTGAAATATCTTGCTTAGCTTTTATTCTGCATGTGCTATTTATGCATTAATATATATGTGTGATGTCTGTATGTTTGTGTTGTATGTGTATCTGATGTTATTACATGTATGTTTTGTTTATAAATATCAGTCGGTTAAAGAGCTCTTAAGAGCTCATGTTCTTTGTTATTATGTATATATGCAACCCGACTTTAAATAAAGATTACTTTACTTTACTTTATTTCAAATTCTATGAATTACGAAAGTCGCTTAGATGTATGTGAACAACTCTTAGCAATTAACCGAAGAATATTAACTAATATAAAAAAATGTGGTATGCTTGCCAATGAGACAACTCTCCACAAAAGACCAAATGACACAGATCTTTAAAACAACTATAGCTCACCGTACGGCCTTCAACAATGAGCAAAGCCCATACCGCATAGTCAGCTATAAAAGGCCCCGAAATGACAAATGTTAAACGAGAAAACTATCGGCCTAATTCATGTACAAACTAGAGGATCTCCAGAGCCTGTATCGATAACCTTGGCCGTCTATGGGAATATCAAACAAAGCAGACTCTCCAACATTGTAGACGAGAATATACCATGACAAAAATCCCCATTTTCAACGGTTGATCTTGTATTACTGATCTTTTAATCTGTTTAGTTTCTTTGGCTTATTTATAGATCTTGCCTTGCTGATAATTTTTGTAATTGAGTGTTTATTTATCTATAAAAATGACGCATAACAGGAAAAAAAATGTTTCTCTCTAAATATCATAGTTTTCATTATAAAGGCAAAAAAAAGGGGGGTCGTAAAATTTGTCATTTATGGGCAATAAATTAAATCATTTAAGAATTTGTCTTATAGTTTTGACGTATATATAGACAATTGGTAGAGCCATTTTTATTTTCTTTCAGACTTTCGCTATTTATAACGGTTCAAAAAATAATAGACAAAACTACTTTTAGCGATGTCAGTCCTGTTGGTTGGCAGGCAGGATTATCTTAACATGTTTTAACCAGATAATGATGATTGTGGCCACGTTTAGTTAAAACTGTCTCAGTAGTTTCAGAGAAGATTTTTTGTAAAATATTGTCACAAAAAAAAAACGATAAAAAATTGACAATGATGGACAACAACTCCTAAAGGGGTCAATTGACCATTATGGTCATGTGATGTTTTTTTGTAGATCTTACTTTACTGATCAATTTTTCTGTTTACAGTTTATCTCTATCTGTTATAATATTCAAGATAATAACCAAAAACAAAATTTCTATAAAATTATCAATTCTGACACAGAGACCCATCAACAGGTTGTATGATGCATCTGAAAATTCAGGGCAGATAGGTCTTAACCTGATGTACATATTCATCCCTCGTCAGATTTGCTTTAAATGCTTTAGTTTCAAAGAATTAGATATATGCCAAAAACTGCATTTTACCCCTATGTTCTACTTTAAGCCATGGAAGTCATCTTTATTGATTCATTTTTTAAACTAAATACCTTGAGGATGATTTAAGCCAAGTTTGTTTCAATTTGGTCAAATGGTTTCATAGAAGATTTTTGTAACATCTTACAAAAAATTACGAAAAGGTGTGAAAAGTTTACTTTAAAGGGCAATTACTCTTTAAGGAGTCAATTGACTATTTTGGTTATTCTGACTTATTCATAGATCTTAAATTGCCGAACAATTTAAATATTCAAGATAACCAAAAACTGTAAAATTCACCTAAAATTACCAATTTAGGTGCACCAACCCAACAACGGGTTGTCTGATACGTCTGAAAATTTCAGGGCAGATAGATCTTGTTCTGATGAACATTTTTACCTCATGTCAGATTTGCGTTAAATTCTTCAGTTTCAGAGCTATTATAAGTAAAAAAAACTCGATTTTACCCCATGTTCTATTTTTAGCCATGGCGGCCATCTTGGATGATGAGCGGGATCATCGATAAATTTTTCAAACAAGATACCTAAAGGATAATTTAGGCCAAGTTTGGTTTCATTTGGCCCAGTATTTCAGAGGAGAAGATTTTTATAAAAGTTAACGGACTACGACTGAGACGACGGCGGACGCCAAGTGATATAAAAGCTCACCTGGCCCAAAGACCTGGGCCCGAGGTGAGCTAAAAATGTACGAAAAACAAATATATAACACATCAAAAACCGACAACCACTGAATAACAAGCTCATGACTTGGGACACGCACATACATACGATTATGGCGTGGTTAAACATGTTAGCGGGATCCCAAACCTCCCCTAACCTGGGACAGTGGTGTAACAGTACAGCATAAGATCGAACTATAAAAATCACTTGAAACTGATCTTACCTCATCAGATTGATACAAATAAAGATACATCATTTACATAACAAAAACACAGAGTGGACGTAGCCGGGTAGTTGTACATCACAACAACAAAAAGACACAAAGTATACTGATCTGATAGTACTCGCATTTACTGACAGCTAGTTATAAGTTTAGACTTAGTAATCACAGCATGGAAATATTATCAGGGAGACATGTATGAAAACTAATAAACAGCATGAGTCCTTTTTAGATGTGAAAAGTAAAATCACAAAAATACTGAACTCCGAGGAAACAAACGACAACCACTGAACAACAGGTTACTGATTTAAGACAGGTTTAGTTTAAATATACAAATACAAGCATACAAATGTAGCGGGTTTAAACATTTCAACAGGAGCCTACCTTCACCCTAACCTGAAACATTAGTGAAAAGTTACAACATGAAAATACACGCTATAAAATATCAATTGATAAGGCTTATCTCGATCAAAAAGGCATCATTATATATATATATATTATTGTGAAACTATCCGTTACAACGGGGGCAAGCGCCAGCGGGGTACTGACACCTGCGTCTTCAAACATGCACATCATAGTATTTACAAACAACATTATATGATTGTAGTAAAAAATGATATAAGATACTTGCAAAAGGCTTTATAAGTCTTATAAATACATTAACGCTAAAATATCATAATAAATTGGTTATTTCGTAAAAGTACATTACAGTGACAATTTCATATGCATAAATACTTTAAAATCTTTCATCCATAAAAGATTTAAAAAAAAAATCAAACTTAAAACTAAAAACGTTCACACACAGTTCAAGATATTATACATTGGAAATCTTATCAATTTGAAAAGAACGTTCATTCATTACGTCTACAAGGTATTTTTTAACGATCTTATCTAAACCATTACCCAAGTCTGGAGAATACAAGTAGCCCAGATCTCCTATCATGAACTGTATTTGTGATAAGGGTGGCAACTCTGAAAAACAGATATCCATTTTTAAATTCTCGAAACATGCTTGTATGTTAGTACTTGTTCTTTTTTTGATAGCCGAGAAAAAAGGACAATCTAACATAACGTGAAAGATATTCTCAATCGCATTTGAGGAACATAGCTGACACTCATTATTTGTTGTCAGATTCATTCGTTGAAGCGTTGCATTTATAGGCAGACAATTTGTACTTGCCAAAAATTTTAGTCTTGTTGAGCGGAAGTCGTCAACATTTGACAGATACGGCTGCTTACGACTAACAAACCACAAGGATTGGTACAAGTTTAACTACTCTTTCCTAAAATATTACATAGTTGAGTATTGGTCGTTTCGTTACATAAAATTTATTAAAGGTGTTAACGTTTATGTTCCATTTGCATAATGGTCAAGACCGCAGTCTAGTTTCGGCGATATTTTCGATATATTTCCATTCATTACATTTAACAGATATAATTTCATCTCGGATAATTTTAGACAGCCGATTATTGGGCAGATTTTTTAATCTAGCGTAGTATGCAATTCTTTGTCTATCCATAAATCTGTTTAATTGACTCCCACCCAAATTCAGCTAGGAACGCACA
Source organism: Mytilus edulis (assembly GCA_019925275.1). NCBI lineage: Eukaryota > Metazoa > Mollusca > Bivalvia > Mytilida > Mytilidae > Mytilus > Mytilus edulis. Next base: position 114,576,769 of record CM034353.1, read on the forward strand.
TTTAGGAATATTCATTTTTGTGTTTAAGATGATTTTTCCCACTTTATATTGAAAACTTTCTAGTAATTCTTTACATTTCTTGGATGACGGGAACCATACTGAACATCCATACGTCAGTGATGGTCGAATAGCCGACATCCACAGAGAATGTCCAAAATTTATACGGTTTAAAATCCCATGTTCACCTAAAATACGAATTGCATGATTTATTTTCCGTTGAAAATTTTCTTTCAGGTACTGTTCTATGTTCATGTCTTGAATTGGATCTAGATATTGACTACGAGTATCGGTTTAAAATTCATCTTCTCGATAAAAGAGGAGATCTAAGTTTCCCAAATTGTGAACTTTCCATTTCTATGTACATGTAACGACATTCCAGCATCGCATTCATATGAAATATATAACTCCCAGTTGATACAAATTCCAGGATTTGCGTTTCCTATCATGATTTCTTTGAAATAGGCTTGCTGCTAACCAGAAATTTACTTAGTGTTCGAAGTTGAAGTCATCCGTTCGAAAGAGTAACGAACGTCAAAAGAGTTGGTTGACCTGTATGGATTGCGAGTTGATCTAATCGGCAGTGTGAACCTAGCTAATGACAACGGATGTGTTCCAAAAGATGGACGAAAGATACCAGAGGACAGTCAAACTCATAGATTGTCGTAACCATAATGCCGCCTTCTTTTCTTCGGTTCAGTGTTACAACATCAGACTTTAAACTTGATTTATACTCGATTGTGGTACGTGTTGCTCAATCTTTAGTTTTCTATGCATTGTTTTGTTAAAATGTTAAAATGTTAGTCTTTCCATTTTTTGCCAGCATAGTGTTATTTTCCTGTACATATGAGCTTTAGATATCTCCTGGTATCTTCCGTCTCTTGTTTGGTAAGAAGTGATCGCCATTTTGTACTAGAGTGTCCCCTTTAGGATTTGTTAAGAAGTGGTCGACATTTTGTACTAGAGTGTCCCCTTTAGGATTGGTTAAGAAGTGATCGACATTTTGTACTAGAGTGTCCCCTTTAGGATTTATTAAGAAGTGATCGACATTGTGTACTAGAGTGTCCCCTTTAGGATTTATTAAGAAGTGGTCGACATTTTGTACTAGAGTGTCCCTTTAGGATTTGTTAAGAAGTGATCGACATTTTGTACTAGAGTGTCCCCTTTAGGATTTGTTAAGAAGTGATCGACATTTTGTACTAGAGTGTCCCTTTAGGATTGGTTAAGAAGTGATCGACATTTGTTACTAGAGTGTCCCCTTTAGGATTTATTAAGAGTGATCGACATTTTGTACTAGAGTGTCCCCTTTAGGATTTATTAAGAAGTGAGCGACATTTTGTACTAGAGTATCCCCTTTAGGATTTATTAAGATCTCTTCCAACTCTTGGTTGTTAAGAAGTGATCGACATTGTGTACTAGAGTGTCCCCTTTAGGATTTATTAAGAAGTGATCGACATTTTGTACTAGAGTATCCCCTTTAGGATTTATTAATATCTCTTCCGTCTCTTGGTTGTTAAGAAGTGATCGACATTGTGTACTAGAGTGTCCCCTTTAGGATTTATTAAGAAGTGATCGACATTGTGTACTAGAGTGTCCCCTTTAGGATTTGTTAAGAAGTGATCGACATTTTGTACTAGAGTGTCCCCTTTAGGATTTATTAAGAAGTGATCGACATTTTGTACAAGAGTGTCCCCTTTAGGATTTATTAAGAAGTGATCGACATTTTGTACTAGAGTGTCCTTTAGGATTTATTAAGAAGTGATCGACATTTTGTACTAGAGTGTCCCCTTTAGGATTTATTAAGAAGTGATCGACATTTTGTACTAGAGTGTCCCTTTAGGATTTATTAAGAGTGATCGACATTGTGTACAAGAGTGTCCCCTTTAGGATTTATTAAGAAGTGATCGACATTGTGTACTAGAGTGTCCCCTTTAGGATTTATTAAGATCTCTTCCGTCTCTTGGTTGTTAAGAAGTGGTCGACATTTTGTACTAGAGTGTCCCCTTTAGGATTTATTAGGAAGTGATCGACATTTTGTACTAGAGTGTCCCCTTTAGGATTTATTAAGAAGTGATCGACATTGTGTACAAGAGTGTCCCCTTTAGGATTTATTAAGAAGTGATCGACATTTTGTACTAGAGTGTCCCCTTTAGGATTTATTAAGATCTCTTCGTCTATTGGTTGTTAAGAAGTGATCGACTTTGTACTAGAGTGTCCCCTTTAATTTCAAAATGCAGTAAACGTCTGAGAAACATTCATTTGGAAATATTTTTCTGGACAATGACAAATGAAGATTTTAAATATTGATATATTATTCAGATTATATCTAGAAAGTCTTTAGTTCTCTATGCTATAATGTGTGTACTATTGTTTGTATGTTGTTGTTTTTTTCTTTTTAGACATGGCGTAGACTTTTATTTTTAATTCATGAGTTTGAAGGTCATTTTGGTATTTTTTCGTCTCTATTTTACTATTAAAGTTAAGAAAATACACTTTTGCTACATATTTTTTTAACATGAATTGAGAGTTTTTTGTTATTTCAAATTGAAACTAATTTATTAATGTAAAAGTTCAAACGAGTCACTAACAAAGTATATATATACAAATTCATGATATACATGTATAAATGTTTTATTTCTGTGTATTCCTTCTCATATTCTCTCTCGCTATAACCATAGCAGTGCCTTTTAATTTTGAATCGTATTCCAAATTTCCAAATATCTTTTTATGTTCAGTAATGTCATCTTTTCCAGTAACGAATTTCGGCGTTATAATATTCATACCGCTAGCTCTGTTAGCCACGACCTCGTGTTTGTCATCAAAATCCAGCTGTGCTTGACATATCTGTGCGTGATTATGGACGCCTGCGTTCTGTAAAAGTTTTTCTATTTCGTCAAACTTTTGCATCATTGGATGATAGACTGACTCGTAATCATCGTGGTACTGGTCTTCGCGTTCTTTCTGGCGTAGACATTCGTCTTTCATATGGTCTCGGAGTCTTTCGATATTAGTGACAAGATGAGTCGCACGTGCGTCTATAGCAGATATTAAAGAATTGTAGTCCCTATGCATAGTGCCCCTCCTTTGAAAAATAGATATCAAAGATTTTAGATCGTCCTCATTTATTTTCATATTCTTCTCAATTTCTCGAACAGCATTCTTTAAGGATTTGAATTCATGCTGTTTGTGTTTTCCTTCCACGCACGTGTCACAGATGAGACGATGGCAGTCTTTACATGCAAACGACACCTTCTCATCCGGATGGTCTATACATAAGATTTGCTTCCTTGGACCTACTACTGGAATGTTGTTGAGCAAAGTAGAAGCCATACCACATCTGTAAAGAATGGACATTTAAAAGAACTATTAAAGATTGATATGATGCATCATTGTTTGCTAAACATGCAAGGTTCATGCATATCCATAACAAATACAATATGAAGAGGTGGATCTACATCTGGGTTCTTTAAATTATTTATTGCAATCTTTCACCTGTCATTGTTTTACGAATTCAGTCGATGCCAAAAAGAAAATTTTAAACGCTTGTTTTATCCCTTGCCTTAAAAGTAAGTCCCACAAGGAATTGTATATTTAAATATAAAATTCCTTGGTCCCAGATAGTAAAGTGTTCATCAGAAACCTCCTTTTGAAACGATTCTAGATAGTACAACATCACTTCATGTATCATTCAGGGAAATTTGTGCTCAATACAGAACTTCAATAGTATCTGTTATTGTATTCCAACTCGGGGCATTTATACATGTTATCCGGCGTCATACACCAATACAAACTGGCAGCCAGCAAATTAGGATAGTCAATGGTCAATGTCGCTGTAAGGGGAGCTGGCAGCTAAAGGAAATATTATTTGCAACCCGTTAAGTGGGAAATATTATTTCATCATAAATGAAAATAAAGACTCTGACCCAAAAAGTTTCACAATTTCGAAAAACTAAGGATTTTCTTTTCCCAGGAGTAAATTATCTTAGCCGTCTTTGGCACAACTTTTTTGGAATTTTGGGTCCTCAATGCTCTTCAACTTTGGCTTTTTAGTTGTTTTGATATGAGCGTCACTAATGAGTCTTATGTAGACGAAACGCGCGTCTGGTGTATTAAATTAATTTATAATCCTGGTACCTTTGATAACTATTTTTCAAAAATATATTGGCTCGTTTTGTTTGCCAAATTTTAAAAGTCCGGTAATAGTTACAAAACGTATTGTTATATGATTGTACTTTCTTGTTAGGCCGGTTTATAACTTGAATTATAAGCAGCGATATGATTTCTTTACATCAGTTAAAAGAAGTAATAGTATCTATAGATAATGCATCAACCATCTCATCCACTCCTCTTTTGATTGACATCACACAACGTGACTTGCGAGTCCAAATGTAAACCATCCCCGTAAACTATTATTTCTTAGCGCCAACAAAACAACGGGTGTTACAAATGAATAGGAACCGCTTACCCTTCCGGAGCACATGAAAACATCCAGATTTGATGGACTCGAGATCATGCTGCCCAAATTCAATATAAAAAAGAGAATATAGGGATATGATTGTCAATTTTTTTTACTGATGTTTATAACCGTCTGTTCTTTGACCATGATTGTATCTATTATATATATGATATTTAGTTGGCCAGTCATGTTTCTTCACTTCTCATTTCTTACATTCAACTTTTATCTGAGTGGTATGAAATTTACGTTTTATAACGGTAATATGAATCATGCAAAGTGCCATTAGAATATGAACAAAATATTTTATATATAAATATAAGACATTTTAGTAAAAAATAGTAAAATGATACCATAAAACAAACCACGATGGCATAATTACTGAGCTGGTGATTTGTTCAGTGTAACCCACCACTAGTGTAACTGTAAATCGGTCAAATATTGGGACATTTCTTCTTCTTTTCAATTACAAAGAGATATTAGTAATACTGAGAAACATATGTATACATTGATAAGAATTAATTTTGAAAACACTGCTATTAAAATGATTTAAACGAAAAACAAAAAGAAACAAAAATATAAAGAACAAAACAAATTAATTCTAATAAATAATGTACTTACATGAACAATATTAGTACAGTATATCAATATTGCACGATTGGACAAAACGTGAAATGATTTTGTTAAACAAATGATTTCATCCGAATCATTGGAGATCTATAGAGTAATATTGACATACAGATATCAACAATAGAATATTTAGAAGAGATTTATATCTTTTTCAGCTATTGATCCTTATTTTAAATCTGAATATAAAAGAATTATTATAAAATGGAAAGGCTTGTCACTACTATGCATTCAGTGTACATATATCAGGTATAGCTGCCTGTATACAACTTCTTGGTGTACTAGCTGTATAAAACTTTTGGTGTACTAGCTGTATAAAACTTCTTGGTGTACTAGCTGTATAAAACTTCTGGTGTACTAGCTGTATAAAACTTCTTTATCATGGTAATGCATTTTGAATATAATATATTGAAAGAAACTAAAAAAAACCCAAATAAGTTGATATTAATTTGTCACATAATGAGAACATACAATCGGATATTAGGAATTTATTTGATTAGTTTTGACCCCCCCCCCCCCCCCAATAAAAAAATGAAATTAACTGAAAAGAAAAAAAAATCTTGATATGAAGTTCCGACATACGATACAGTGATAAACAATGATGACATTATAATGGAGAGTTGTCTCAGTTGACACTCATACCACATCTTCTTATATCTATATACTGTTTTCTTTTTTTAATTGATCTTTAAACAAAATTTAATCAAGAAATGTATCCCCATTATGTGTATAGACAGCAGATATAAATTTGTTGTCAATATACTTCTTTCAGGTCAATATAGCCTTGTATCGACCTCATACAAAGGCTATAATTGTATAATATTTCTAATACATAATAGTAGTAGCCTAACATCATGCAGACACCAGCAGTATTGTATGTTTCTCAGCAAAATTATCTAGAATGTAATGCAATGTGTTAATAATTACAAAAAATGCTCGATAACAACCAATAACAAATATAAAGGATGTGAATGTCGTTGGATTGTTGTCACATTGACTTATACCTCACATCAGGGACTTTCTATACTAATTGTTACAATCTATTATCACAGATTCAGATTCAGATTCAATAGTTTATTAAAGTCTCACCACATACATACAAGTATAAACACAATATAATATCAAGTACACAATATAAAATTTAGAATGCATGTGCCATTCTTAAAAGAACTATGAGAGACTGTTATATACAATTTTAAAACAACAGAATTAAAACATAAGTTTTGTTATTTATACAAAACATAAAAGTGCAATATCACCATGCACATCCAAGGATAAAACCTGATACATTTTGTACATGTACATAATAAAAATAACTGAAACAGTTTGATTTTTAACAGTATAAGATACTGTTTCGTCGTAATAAAATATTATTGCAGGTTTTGGCAACAGAACTACAAACATTTTCATTTTTGAACAAAAATATAAATTTTTCATCATCTGACAAAGTTAAAAACATATCATTATGTTGAATTATATCAATAAATAAAGACTGCCTTAAATCTTCATATAATGGACATGTTAACAATACATGTTTTTCATCTTCTATATTATCACAATTGGAACATAATCTTTTATCTAAATCTAATCTTTCGTAACGACCAGTTTCAATTTTTAAAGGTGCTACTCCACATCTAAATTTCGCAAATGCACTGCGATAACGAATAGGTATATTTTGCAACAAATATTGTTCAGTAGAGTATGAAAATTTAAACAATTTATAAGTTCTTAACTTATTTCCTTGACCATAAGAATCAAGCCTTGTACTCCATTCAGTTTTATAATTATCAAAAATATTAACTTCTAACTGATGAATTATATTTTTATCCAGTATATAATCATCTACATTACAAAATCTGTCCATATTGTAAAGTTTCAACATTTCTATCACTTTATAACTCCAATTTTTAATTTTATAACTACTTTTTCTAATTGACCATATAAATACTTTATAATTTATCCTGTCTTTATCCATTTTTGTACATCTTGCCCAGTGTCTAAAAATGTTTGACCACTGTTTAACAAATGGAGGCTTCCAACCCATGTCACCTGAAACAGCATCATTGGGAGTATACTTTCCAACTCCCATATAAAATCTCATGGCTCGGTTCTGAACTGCTGAGATGCAGGAGAACTCACTTGTACCCCAAATAGCTGAGCCGTAATTGATGACTGACCAAACTAAAGTGTCAAACAATTTGGTGAAAATATTGTGTTGGAAGCCACCATGTGCTTTACATTTTACTATAAGAAGGCCTAATGCCCGACTTGCTGACTTTGCAACTGCCTTTGCCATAACTTATAATCTAAAAATTCATTTAATACTAATCCTAAATATTGATAGCTAGAAACATAATCAATGACTTCACCATTTATATTAAAGACAAAATTTGATCTTAACACAGAGGGATTTCTAAAATGCATGATTTTTGATTTATTTAAATTAACTTTTAAACAATTATCATTACACCATACACCTAATACATTAATCAATTTCTGCATATCTTCTGTATTTTCAGACAATAAAACAAGATCATCTGCATATAATAAAATAGCAACCTTTTCGCCGTCAATGTCTATACCAATATTTAATGCTTTTATATCATCAATTAAGTTATTAATAAAAATATTAAACATGACTGTGGATAAAACACACCCTTGTTTCAAACCAGTATTTACACTGAACCAATCAGTAGTATTTCCGTTCACACGAACACAGCATTCTATATTTGAATAAATGGCTTGCAAAGCACACATAAACTTTGTACTTATACCTAAATCTGTTAATTTATTAAACAATAGTGACCTGTCAATTGTATCATATGCCTTCTTAAAATCTACAAAAGAGACAAAAGTTGACAATTTGCATTTTTTCCTTGTTTCAATTATTGACGTTAAAGTAGAGACATGGTCAATAGTACTCCTGCCTTTGATAAAACCATTTTGTTCATCATTTATTACCTCCCTTTCATCTAACCATTCTGTTAATCTATTATTTAAAACACTACAATAAAGTTTGTATGCACATGGTGCTAAAGTAATACCTCTGTATGACAATGGATCTCTAGGATCAGAAGTTGAACATTTTGGTATTGGATTAATTATACCTTTATTCCAAGTATTTGGAATTTTACCAGATTTAAAACATAAATTAAATAATTTTGTTAAAGTACAAATAACTAAGAAATTTTTACACAATTCAGATTGAATTAAATCTACACCTGGACTTTTATTATTCTTTGAATTCATGACAATATTATGAACTTCATCAAAAGTTATTTCATTATCTAATAAATCAGAAACAATAATATTTTCTAAATTTAAATCATCTTTTACAATTTTAGGATCTGAGTTGTTACTCTGATTTAACAAATTATAAAAACAATCCTTCCATTTATGCAATACTGAGTCCAAATTGTTTGTAACAGAGCCGTCTGACAGCACAACTTCATTCGGAATAGCCGATTGCCTTTCATTTCCTATACCAATGTTACCAATTTTCCGCCAAAATTGTTTGGAGTCATTATTGTTCATATATAACAAGTCTTCTTGACATTGGTGCCAATAACAGCGTTTAGATTGCTGAACAAGTTTATCAAAGTCCTTTCTCTTGTTCAAATACAGTGTTCTTAATGCAGATTTATTGCTATTGTTCGTACAACGCAGATACTGGTTCTCGGCCGAACATGTTTCATTCCACTTTGAAGTCAAGTCATTGGACCACCACGGTTTCTTGAAACGTCTTCTTTTATTGTTACAACTATTCAAAAGTTTTGTTTTTGTATTTAGTTTCGAATTCATCTCATTATGCATTATATTAACAAATTCACAATATATATTATCTACATCATCTTGATCACCATTACTTTTTTCTATATCTCTGATACATGAATTTATACTATTAATCACATTTTCATCTTCAAACCAACTATTCGGAATATTTTTTACATCATATATAACACGTTTCTGAACATTTTGATTTTTTACATTGATATTTTCCTTTTCAATATTACCACACATATAACTTTCCATTTCCCAGCATAATATGGAATGATCAGGAATAAATTTGGGTTCAACTGACCCTATAGAAACACTTTTATTAGCTAATTCACTAGCTCTAATCACTTCAAATTTCTTGAAACAATTTAAATTTTCATATGGTACGACACAATAATCGACAACTGATGAACCCCGTGTTGATATGTAGGTTAAATCATTTTTCGTACTATTTCTACCATTTAATACACAACAATTGATATTTGACAAAAAATCACAAAACAATTCTCCATAGCTGTTGGATTTAAAATCAATCACTTCACACACTTCGTTAATCAAATCTAAGACTAAACTGGGTTTCGTGCGTCAATTAAGAAATTATCAGTTTGGGTCTTTTATTGTATTATATATATAGGGTATAATTTGTCCAATTTTAGATGTTTGTACTCAGTGACCGAATATGGAGTGAAGCATTTATTCCGAAGTTTGAAAAGATATACAAACTACAAAAAGTAGCCGGGATAACTAGTTTAAAAAACTTCAAGTCAATGCAAAATATATTTTCAACATTTTAAACACCTCGTGATGCCTTCTTTGAAGAATTAACAGAGTTAGATATACTAAAGGTGTACTTATGATAAGATAAGATAAGATAAGATAAGATATTTTTATTTCCAATTATGGGCCCCAAAGGGCATAAACATTACAACATCAATAATTTTTTCATAATACAATACAAACAATGTGATAAAAAAAAAAGAAAAGTTAAACGAGAACTATTTAAGTTCTTAAAGAATACGTAGATAAAGAATCTATAGTATGTTTTTTTTTTAATACTAATGCATTTTATTACAAGTGTGGTTGATATAGATAACAAACAAGCAGCCCAAAAAGAAAAAAAAAGAAAAATAGATATCCACATATGTATAGTACACAAAAAGTTGGATCAATTAAATATATAATAATTAGCCAAAAAGAAAGTAGAAATTAAACATGTCCATGACTCATCCTGTGTCAGCAGCAAATAGGAAAGCATTATGGTTTCCTAAAGGCAGCTGACACCAGGGGACGATACCTTATGGGTCATAGGCATGTAAAATGTGTGTAAATTTCTCTTTCCTACCTGTATCAAAAGCAAACAAGGAAGCATCATAGGTAACTTGAATGCAGTTGATACCAGGGGACGATGCCTCAAGGATATAAGAGAACATTTGAATAAATAATATATCTTAACAATCTTATGTATAATTTAATAACAATCAATTATATCTGCAGCAAGTTCATATAAAACTTTAGGATGTACCTGGTCATGCCCTGGTGACTTTGACGTATTTAAGTTTTTAAGTAATTTGTAAAAACGTTAGATGAAGATACCCAACCTAATATTTGAAGAAACACGTATCAAAAGAAGTCCGTAGCCGGTCCTTAATTAGAATTTCTATCACGAACCAAGATGTCAGCGCCCAGGTTCAATTTCAACGTTGGGGTTTTAGGACATGTTGACAGTGGCAAAACAAGTTTATCTAAGGTTTTGAGTACCACAGCGAGTACAGCATGCTTTGACAAAAATCCCCAGAGCAAGGAAAGAGGGATTACCCTTGATCTTGGATTTTCATCGTTCACAGTAGATATGCCTGATCACCTTTGCTCCGAATATCCAGATTTGACCTCATCTAAACTTCAGTATACATTGGTTGACTGTCCAGGTCATGCATCATTAATAAAGACAATCATCGGAGGTATAATAATAAGGTCATTAAAATAACAAAAACAATTCACGAATTGATCACATTTCTTTTTAAATCTAAAGGTCATTATTTAGGACAATATATAATTTGCCTAGCTAACGTATAATATGAGACAGTTGCATACCTGCCAACTTTTAAAAATGGCCATGGGGGTTTTTGTGCGCGGCACCATTTTTGAGGGTAGAATTTTTCGCTGCATTTTTTCGTGTGATGATTTGCCTCCTAAAAGTGTCCGACATACTTCTTTTTTGGGGGATGATAGTTGAAGATGCTATTATAACCTATCTTGTTTTAAATTGTTTGATTGTTGTATTCTGTTTGTTGAGATAAACACCAGTAAGATGGCTTTATGTTTGTCTGATACATTGTCAAGAAATCAAAAAAAAAGTAATAATTTTAATAATTTAATAACAAAAAAAACCCCAATATATGAGGGTCTGGAATGGGATATGGGGGGGGGGGGGTCTGTTGTTCTGTAAACATTTAATTTTCACCCCTTTTTTTTGCCCGTTATTCCCTTATCTTCATTTTTTAAGGGCATTATATTCTTTAATCATTTAACCCCATCCAAACCCTCATATATTATATAGATCAATATCACAAGCAGTACTAGAATGTTTGGAGACATCATTAAGGCCACCGTGGTCAACTTTAAAGTCTCTTTTGCAAACTTTACAAAAGGCATGTGACAATCCTAACGTTGATTTAGACAACCAGCCCCTGTACTTGACATCATTCTCCCATTTCTCTAAGTATTTGCATGAAGCAACACCCTTTTTTTTCTTAGGCGGTGACAGAACTATTTTGCAAGTGATAACTCGCCCATCATGATTCCAATTTTTATAAATTTAACACCCAAGCTTAAAAAAAAACAACTCAAAATTTCGATTCTTTGATTGTTTACTATGCCTATATTAATCAACTGGTGAATGCGTGATCACTAAATTTTGATTGGATGAAATTTGTCAGACACGATTTGTCTCCCTTGGGAAAACTTTCAAAAGTTCAAAATCGGGAACAAAAATATTTTTCGTGTAAATTTTACTAAAATCGTGTTTTTTGGCTATTTTCACGATCACGATCGTGTAATTGGGACAGAGGGTCAAAATGGTGTACATTTTTTTGTAGTACACGCCTAAATCGTGAAAGTTGGCAGGTATGCAGTTGTTACCTGTGAAAGGACACGAATTAAAAAAAAATCGTTAGAATTTTCAATGGAATACTTGCCGCTGAAAATAAGACAAGTAACAATCATTGAATCATATTTTTTTAGGTTTAAATACAAAATTATGTACCTTTGGGTTTATTGTGTTGCCTCCAGTTGCTGTTACATTGAGTTTTTGATGTTTTGGGGTGTCTTTGTTGTCTGACAGTTTGCTGTCTCATCGACTTTTAGTTTCTTTTTGGTCATTGAGTTTTTGTCATGTCTTTTATGTCTATTAAAATGTAGTTTTTTGGTGTTGGAAGGTTGCTTGTAGACATATATACACTTCAATCATTCGTTTCATACTATTTGTTAGTCCAAATAATTATGACGTCTTGAAAGGCTATTATAATTTTTTTCTTTGACGCCTTACTTCGAAGTTTTTGGACTAACTATTTGTATTAAATTATTGATTTTGTTATGTTCTTGTATTAATAGATAAAAAGAATTTTTTTCAACCAGTATATCTAAAATAGAATTATTACTAAATGGAAATAAGGTACTGTACAAAACACTGTATACATTATTTAAATACTGGAATACAAAAAAGGCAAAGATTGTAAAATTTGCATTTGCTAAGCCTCTGCCAAACACACAGCATATAGGAGAAGTAGTCTTATAAAGACTTTGGGTTGCATATGATTATCTTTCAGAATTACTTTATAAGCTAACAAATTACATATATTTGTTTTTATATTTGACATCCACCATGAGGGAATCCTGTAAAACCACCCCACATGTACAGTCAAATCAGTATTAAGCAAAAACCTGTCTTAAAGACCATCAAATTTAGATCCCTCTAAAGTACATTTCATATAAATTGAACCTGTATCAAAGGCCACCTGTCTTAAGAGACCACTTTTTTGCTCTCCCCTTAAGTTTTCTCCTATAAAAACAGATTTGACTGTACTTACATTTGTATATTTAGACAAAAACACAGAAAATGTTGTTAAAAGTTTTGTTTTTACTCTATTTTTAGGAGCACAGATAATAGACTTGATGATTTTAGTAATTGACATTGTGAAAGGAATGCAGACACAGACTGCGGAATGCCTTGTTATAGGGGAGATTACTTGTCCAAAGATGATAGTCGTTCTAAATAAAGTGGATCTATTGCCACCAGATAAAAAGGAAACAATGATTGAGAAGGTGATTCTAAACATATTAAAACTGTTTGTTTGAATTATGTCATATATATATATACTGTAAATTCAGAAATTATTGATTGAATTTATTATTGCGGTTTTGTCATTTTCGACTTAATAGGATTTTAATTTTTAAGATTTTGAGAAAAATCCTGTTTAAACTTTAATTCATATAACATATTTCAAAATGCGAGTTTAAATTAATGTATTTACAACGTTAACTCTGTCGCATTTTTCGCAATAATTTCTGAATTTACAGTATATATTCTGTTTTATATTCTTTCTGGACCCATTAATTTTTTTCCCATTCTCTGTTAGTCTGTCTAACTCTGTATCAGGTTTCTTTGGAATTCACTGGTACTATTATAATCAGTATTGAATATAATACAAACATCTGACTTGATAAATGTTTCTTTTTTCTAATTAGTAATTGATTCAAAACTTTTTATTTTTAATCTATATCGTCAAATGTTTTTTTAAGAAAAGTTATTAACAGATGAAGTATATAGTTTGAACTTGATTGATGAAATCAAAGCAGTTCTGCTCTAATAACACTAAAGAATGTAAACTGGCTCATAGAAAATTTCAGTAAAAAGAACTCGCCTTTTCAAAATCAGGCTTTTTTTCGTTTGAGTTTTTGTATGAAAATATATGATATTGTATACTTTTTCAATATTTTCTGAAAACAAATGCACCCATAAGAAATAACTAGATACATATAATAGAGGGACCTCATGTTTAATCGTTTGTTTTATATGGTATATGGTTAGACTTAAATGTCAGTGAATAAATCAAAATAATTTTAGTGATGTGTACAAACTGTATAACAGTTGTTGATTTCTGTTTAGATGAAGAAAAGAATGCAGAAAACCATGGAATCAACAAAATTTGCTGGTTGTCCGATAATACCAGTAGCAGCAAAACCTGGTGGCCCTGAGGTATGATAGCATTACAATGTTTTTTTGTTTGATTATAGCAGTACCATTTGGGCTTATATATATAATTAATATGCTTAAAGTGTTTTATTTTCATCTGAAAATATATAGTAGCCTTGAGCTAAGGTTTGTATAATTCAAGTTTTTAGTTATTTTTGTCTGATTATACCAGTAAGGGTGTTTAATGTGCTTGAGTTAGGTTTATCAACCAAGATATCAGTTGTCATTAGACCTGGTGGGCCTGAGGTATAATATCATTTTAGAGGAAGTTTAAAAACAATCTTATTATGGTTATCAATTTATTTCCTGGCTCAATTCTATCATGTAGACTGAAATAATAAGCTTATAGCAATAAAGTTTCATCTTGAAACTAAGATCAGCTCTGGCAAAAAATGAAGAGTTACTGGACTTGCCTTCAAAACTTTCTAGTAGGAACCCTGCAGTTATTATACTTTTTCTTGTCCAAATATTCTATAAGTAAAGTAGTTTAATAGACTTTATTTAATATAAATTTCATACATGTGTTATATTGTCCCATATCCACAGTAGGAAAGGTAGTATATTGATCCAAAGTACAATGTGTTCTGTTAGTTGGTTGTCTATTGATACAGTACAATCTAAACCAACAAGTTTTCAAACTCAAAACGCTACAACTATTCTCTGTGTCACACAAGGAAACACTACAACTATTCTCTGTGTCACACAAGGACACACTACAACTATTCTCTGTGTCACACAAGGAAACTCAATATGTTAATGGCAGATGGTGTGTCTGAGATATAGAAACACTACAACTATTCTCTGTGTCACACAAGGAAACACTTCAACTATTCTCTGTGTCAAACAAGGAAACACTACAACTATTCTCTGTGTCACACAAGGAAACACTACAACTATTCTCTGTGTCACACAAGGAAACACTACAACTATTCTCTGTGTCAAACAAGGAAACACTACAACTATTCTCTGTGTCACACAAGGAAACACTACAACTATTCTCTGTGTCACACAAGGAAACACTACAACTATTCTCTGTGTCACACAAGGAAACACTTCAACTATTCTCTGTGTCACACAAGGAAACACTTCAACTATTCTCTGTGTCAAACAAGGAAACACTACAACTATTCTCTGTGTCACACAAGGAAACACTTCAACTATTCTCTGTGTCAAACAAGGAAACACTACAACTATTCTCTGTGTCACACAAGGAAACACTTCAACTATTCTCTGTGTCAAACAAGGAAACACTACAACTATTCTCTGTGTCACACAAGGAAACACTACAACTATTCTCTGTGTCACACAAGGAAACACTACAACTATTCTCTGTGTCAAACAAGGAAACACTACAACTATTCTCTGTGTCACACAAGGAAACACTACAACTATTCTCTGTGTCACACAAGGAAACACTACAACTATTCTCTGTGTCAAACAAGGAAACACTACAACTATTCTCTGTGTCACACAAGGAAACACTACAACTATTCTCTGTGTCACACAAGGAAACACTACAACTATTCTCTGTGTCACACAAGGAAACACTACAACTATTCTCTGTGTCACACAAGGAAACACTACAACTATTCTCTGTGTCACACAAGGACACACTACAACTATTCTCTGTGTCACACAAGGAAACACTACAACTATTCTCTGTGTCACACAAGGAAACACTACAACTATTCTCTGTGTCACACAAGGACACACTACAACTATTCTCTGTGTCACACAAGGAAACACTACAACTATTCTCTGTGTCACACAAGGAACTCAATATATATAATGGCACATGGTGTGTCTGAGATATAGGATTTTTTGTTTTTATCCAAAGTACAGTAGAAGTGAAGAAAATTGTACAGTAACATTATCAGCATGTTTATTTATCTATCATCAGAGAAACAGCAATAAGATAAAAACAGAACCAAAAGTTTGACACATTCTCCATTTCCATACTCTATTCTATCTCTTATTTATGTCATAACATGCTCATACCTTTCACAGAAATTCATTCAAAACAAAATCTTACAGATGTGGTAGCCTTATTATTTTTACATCTTGATAGTATAACTGACATCTTTCATATACATCAATTACAAAAGAAAGTGAACCAACGCCTGGTGAATCTGTAGTACGGTAGAGTCCTTTCATATACATGTTCACATATAATAAGCCATATTATTGTGTTATTTTTCATTTTAGGGTGGGGAATCAGATGCTATTGGACTGACAGATTTAATAGAAACATTGAAAACCCATACATACAGACCCAAAAGGAACCCAGAAGGACCATTTATTTTTTCCGTAGACCACTGTTTTTCCATCAGAGGTCAGGGGACTGTCATGACAGGAACGGCTTTAAGTGGAAAAGCTGGCATAAATGATGTAAGTCTTGATGATAAGGAGGACCTACATGTATATCAGCTTATTATTTAATTGATATAAAAGGCAGCAGAACATAGGTTTGGGGGAAGTGTTCGACAATCAATATTTAAAAAAAGGGAAAATTTAGAGACCTCACAATTGCAGGAAAATATTCTTGCTCATAACTTGTATCAAAGTTCAACTGCCTTTGTTTTTTATGCATACATTGCCTGTTAATCAGATAGAATTGAAAGTTTTTGTAATGTTGTTCAAAACATGTAACAAATATGTCTGTGATATCAAACTTTATGAAAAAACCCAACAAAAAAACTATGATATTTTATACTTTAAATTGTAAATTCTTAATTTCTGGTTTCATACAAACACTTTGTATGGATCTTAATGATTGGTTATTGAATAGTTGTTTTATTGCTTAATGTGTAGTGTCATGTCTCATGTTTCACATTCATTTATTTTCTGGAAAGAAACCAGACTTATTTTTTGTATTACAATTTTCATAAACTTCCGTCAAGTCACGTTAATTTTCTCTTGGACAATCCTTCTGATGCCACGATGTAAGTCACTTATACTTACCTTTTTTATGTATATATAGTGTAAACACATTCATTTTGATAGACTGCAATTGTTTTTATAAGTTTTTGACGATGCAAACAATTTTTGATAACCACATGCGAAATTTGAATCACTGTGAGCAAAGTGTGAATCGATAAAATGTTTTCAGTTGGAATATGGTGAGAAATGTCACTGTATGTAAACTTGACAGTAGATAAATTGCTTTTTTGCGAATAAGTTGATACTTTGAATATATGAAGTTTGTATACTGAATTCTTATTTTGAAATATATGTTTCCATTAGAGGTACATTACATTTTCTATTATTTGATACTACTTTTGTTGATTTATCTGAAATGTTACATTAGCTGTTTTTATATCGATTGTCTTTGTTTTATTGTAGCTTTTCACCATATTGACTTTGATTTGTTAGTCCCTAACGATTTAGCACATAGGTTTAGCTGGACTGCGTCTAGGCAGTCACAGTGAAAAGATCCATTAATCAGCATGGATACAGCAGAAACTGTTGATGATTTAAAACAGAGAGAACATACAATGACGGAAAAAGGGCTTGAGTTGTTTCACACAACAATGGATAAACACATGAAAACTTTAAAACGTGTTTCAAGTAAGATAGACGAACACTGTTTTAAAATTACTTCTGGACAAAAGGACCATGATACGTTAGAATTACTCAAACTATCATTAGAAAAATACATTAAAAAGTCTGATGACTACATCAGTTTTCTTACACATACGAAAACAGCTGAAGCGACAAGTGAACTAGAAGAACACACGAAATTTAGGGAAGACTTTGTCTACAAAGTGGAAGGACTTATCCGATCAAGTATTGCTGAGACAACAGAATTTCAACCGAAATCTACACTCAAAGAACCTTCTGTTAAATCTCACAAGAAAACTTCAAAGAAATCATTATCCAAAGTTTCTCTAAGATCAAGTAACAGTTCAGTACTGCGACAAAAGGCAAAGATTTCTGCAGAAACTGCACGTAAGAAACTAGAATTTGCACAAGAAGAATCAGACTTGCTGACACAAAAGGCAGAATATGAAGCTACATGCATTATTGAAAAGGCCAAACTCGGGGCTAAAGAGAAAGGTTTATCAGCTAGAAAAGAGGCAGCTGTTGCTATGGCCGAGTTAAATGCAATTGAAGAAGATGAAACTGAGTCAGAATCTAGTGACAATGGATCAGAAATTGTAAAAATCCAATTAACGAAAAGGTATGTTGAAGACCAAAATAAAATTCTGAGTAAAGAGAATGACAAAGAGAAATATATTTCAAAGCCGTCTCAACTTGATCCTTCTGTTCCTAGTTTTAAACCTAGCAATCTGCTAACAACAAAAGAGAATGACCAGATTATTAAGCATGTTAAGCAAGAAGATGTTAACAACAATTTAGCTATGTTTCTGATGAAGAAGGATTTACTTTCATCGAGAATACATAAATTCGATGATTGCCCAGAAAACTATGTCTCTTGGAAGGACACATTTAAATGTGTTGTACATGAAATTGTCGCCACCGCCACCGAGGAATTGGACCTTTTGTTACAGTATACAGGTGTAAACTCCAGGAAACAAGTGATAAGCATCAAAGTAGCTAACGCAGGTTATCCGACAATCGCACTCGAACGTGCGTGGAATCGTTTGGACAGTCGTTATGGATCACCAGAGAAAGTAGAAACTGCGTTAAAAATGAAGTTAAGTTCTATGCCGAAAATCACTTACAAGGACAAAAACAAACTATATGAACTCTCCGATGTTCTGGCTGAGATTCGAGCAGTAAAAGAAAAACCTGAATATTCTGCACTGCTGAGTTTTTATGATACATCTATGGGTGTTAATCCGACGATTTCAAAGTTACCAGCAGGATTACAAAGTAAATGGCGTGATCGTGCAGCCTCTTACAAAAGAAAACATTGTGTCATTTTTCCACCTTTTACCTTCTTTTGTGACTTTGTTCTTGAAATGGCAGAAGTAATGAATGACCCTAGTTTTGACTTTGAATTTAGTGGAATGTCTCATGAACCTAGAACCAATTATCGTAATGTTTCAGTAGCAAAAACGGAAATTGATAACGACACTAAAACTCCTAAATGTATCATTCACAATGCGAACCATTCTCTTGATGACTGTCGTGTTTTTCGACACAAGACGCTGGATGAGAGAAGATCACTTTTGAAACAGCACGGTATCTGTTTTAGATGTTGTGTTTCACAGCATCTCTGGAAAGACTGTCAAGAAAATATCAGGTGTTCAGAATGTAAAGGAACTTCACATGCTACAGCTATGCATGTCTTCAAAATTGGATCTCAAGATGGAATCAAATCAAAACCAGAAGCAAGTGTTTCAAATTATGGCGAGGAGAGATTCCCAAGGGAGGAAGTTAATTCAAAATGCACTGAAGTTTGCAAAGGCGGTGTAGGAAAATCGTGTGCGAAAATTGTATTATTAGACATATTACACGCACAGAAACCAAACTCACGCATGCGTATATACGCGATTATAGATGAACAAAGCAATTCCTCACTTGTGCATGGAGACATTCTTGATTATTTTGGCATCGAAGCAGAGTCGAGACAATATTCATTAAGTAGTTGTAGCTGTAAAGTTATGATGAACGGCAGACGGGCAAGTGGTTTTGTTGTGCAATCTCTAGATGGACATAATCTTGAGCTTCCTACTCTCATTAAGTGTGCCATGATACCGAATAATCGAAATGAGATACCTACCTGTGATGTAGCTGCTAATTACCAACACCTTGCACCAATTGCTCAATTCATACCTCCTCTTGATGCTGAGGCGAAACAAGGAAAAAATACAACTATTCTCTGTGTCACAAAAGGGGAAAACATTTCAACTATTCTCTGTGCCCAAAAAAGGGAAAAACATACAACTTTTCTCGGGTGTCACACAAGGAAACATTTCAACTATTCTGGGGGTCAAAAAAAGGAAAACACTACAACTTTTTTCTCTGTGTCACACAAGGAAACATACAACAATTCTTGGGGGGGGGTTTTCCCAAAAAAACCCCAAAGGAAACACTACAACTTTTCTCTGTGTCAAACAAGGAAACACTACAACTATTTCTTGCCCACAAAAAAGGAAAAACCATTTAAAAACTATTCTTTTTGGGGTCACCCCAAGGGAAAAACATTTACAACTATTCCCCCCCGTGTCAAAAAAAGGAAACATAAAACTTTTCCCCTGTGTCACACAAGGAAAAAAACTCAACATTCTCTGTGCCCACACAAGGAAACACAAACAAAATTTCTCGGTGTCACACAAAAAAAAACCTAAAACCCTTTCTCTTTTGCCCACACAAGGAAACATTTTACAACTATTCTCTGTGTCACAAAAGGGCCCACATAAAAAACTATTCTCTGTTCACAAAAGGGAAACACTACAACTATTTCGTGTCAAAACAAGGAAACACAACAAATATTTCGTGTCACACAAGGCCCACACTACAACTATTCTCTGTGTCACAAAAGGGAAAACACTACAACTATTCTTGGGGAAAAACCCCAAGGAACTCAATATATAATGGCACATGGTGTGTTTTGAGATAAGGATTTTTTGTTTTTACCCCAAAGAAAGTAGAAGTGAAGAAAATTGTACAGTAACATTATAAAGCATTTTTTTATTTATCTATCAAAAAAACAGAATAAGAAAAAAAACGAACCAAAAGTTTAAACACATTCTCCTTTTCCCATACTCAAATTCTATTCTTTTTTATGTCTTAACAGGCTCATCCCTTTTTCACAAAAATTTTCTTTCCCAAAACAAAATCTTACAGATTGGTGGGCCTTTATTATTTTAAAAATTTTTGATAGTAAAAACTGACATTTTTCATATACTAAATTTACAAAAGAAAGTAAAACCAACGCCTGGTAAATTCTGTAGAAAGGGAAGATTTCCTTTCATTTTACAGGTTCACATTTTAATAAGCCTATTATTGTGTTATTTTTCTTTTGGGGGTGGGGAATAAAATGTTTATTGGACTGCCCGATTTAATAAAAAAACATTAAAAACCCAAATACATACAGACCCAAAAGGAACCCAAAAGGGGACCATTTTTTTTTTTTCCGTAGACCACTGTTTTTTCCTTTCAGGGGTCGGGGGGACTGTCATGACGGGAAGGGTTTAAGTGGAAAAGCTGGCATAAAAAATGTAAGTCTTGATGTTTAAGGAGGACCACATGTATATCACAATTTTTAAAATTAAATATAAAAGGCAGGAAAAAATAGGTTTTGGGGGGAAATGTTCGACCCAAACAATATTTAAAAAAAGGGGAAAAATTTTGAGACCTACAATTGCAGGAAAATATTTTGCTCAAAACTTGGGATCAAAGTTTTAACTGCCTTTGTTTTTTATGCATTTCATTGCCTGTTAATTTAAAATAGAATTTAAAGTTTTTTTTTAATGTTGTTCAAAACTTTTAACAAAAATTCTGTGATATCAAAACTTTTTTGAAAAAAAACCCCAAAAAAAAAACTATGTTTTTTTTTCTTTTAAAATTTTAAATTCTTAATTTCTGGTTTCTAAAAAACACTTTTTATGGATCTTAATGTTGGGTTTTTAATATTGTTTTTAAATTTCTTAATGTTTTAGTGTCCCCGTCTCATGTTTCACATTCCCTTTATTTTCTGGAAAAAAACCAGACTTTTTTTTTGTATTACAATTTTCATAAACTTCCGTCAAGTCACGTTAATTTTCTCTTGGACAATCCTTCTGATGCCACGATGTAAGTCACTTATACTTACCTTTTTTATGTATATATAGTGTAAACACATTCATTTTGATAGACTGCAATTGTTTTTATAAGTTTTTGACGATGCAAACAATTTTTGATAACCACATGCGAAATTTGAATCACTGTGAGCAAAGTGTGAATCGATAAAATGTTTTCAGTTGGAATATGGTGAGAAATGTCACTGTATGTAAACTTGACAGTAGATAAATTGCTTTTTTGCGAATAAGTTGATACTTTGAATATATGAAGTTTGTATACTGAATTCTTATTTTGAAATATATGTTTCCATTAGAGGTACATTACATTTTCTATTATTTGATACTACTTTTGTTGATTTATCTGAAATGTTACATTAGCTGTTTTTATATCGATTGTCTTTGTTTTATTGTAGCTTTTCACCATATTGACTTTGATTTGTTAGTCCCTAACGATTTAGCACATAGGTTTAGCTGGACTGCGTCTAGGCAGTCACAGTGAAAAGATCCATTAATCAGCATGGATACAGCAGAAACTGTTGATGATTTAAAACAGAGAGAACATACAATGACGGAAAAAGGGCTTGAGTTGTTTCACACAACAATGGATAAACACATGAAAACTTTAAAACGTGTTTCAAGTAAGATAGACGAACACTGTTTTAAAATTACTTCTGGACAAAAGGACCATGATACGTTAGAATTACTCAAACTATCATTAGAAAAATACATTAAAAAGTCTGATGACTACATCAGTTTTCTTACACATACGAAAACAGCTGAAGCGACAAGTGAACTAGAAGAACACACGAAATTTAGGGAAGACTTTGTCTACAAAGTGGAAGGACTTATCCGATCAAGTATTGCTGAGACAACAGAATTTCAACCGAAATCTACACTCAAAGAACCTTCTGTTAAATCTCACAAGAAAACTTCAAAGAAATCATTATCCAAAGTTTCTCTAAGATCAAGTAACAGTTCAGTACTGCGACAAAAGGCAAAGATTTCTGCAGAAACTGCACGTAAGAAACTAGAATTTGCACAAGAAGAATCAGACTTGCTGACACAAAAGGCAGAATATGAAGCTACATGCATTATTGAAAAGGCCAAACTCGGGGCTAAAGAGAAAGGTTTATCAGCTAGAAAAGAGGCAGCTGTTGCTATGGCCGAGTTAAATGCAATTGAAGAAGATGAAACTGAGTCAGAATCTAGTGACAATGGATCAGAAATTGTAAAAATCCAATTAACGAAAAGGTATGTTGAAGACCAAAATAAAATTCTGAGTAAAGAGAATGACAAAGAGAAATATATTTCAAAGCCGTCTCAACTTGATCCTTCTGTTCCTAGTTTTAAACCTAGCAATCTGCTAACAACAAAAGAGAATGACCAGATTATTAAGCATGTTAAGCAAGAAGATGTTAACAACAATTTAGCTATGTTTCTGATGAAGAAGGATTTACTTTCATCGAGAATACATAAATTCGATGATTGCCCAGAAAACTATGTCTCTTGGAAGGACACATTTAAATGTGTTGTACATGAAATTGTCGCCACCGCCACCGAGGAATTGGACCTTTTGTTACAGTATACAGGTGTAAACTCCAGGAAACAAGTGATAAGCATCAAAGTAGCTAACGCAGGTTATCCGACAATCGCACTCGAACGTGCGTGGAATCGTTTGGACAGTCGTTATGGATCACCAGAGAAAGTAGAAACTGCGTTAAAAATGAAGTTAAGTTCTATGCCGAAAATCACTTACAAGGACAAAAACAAACTATATGAACTCTCCGATGTTCTGGCTGAGATTCGAGCAGTAAAAGAAAAACCTGAATATTCTGCACTGCTGAGTTTTTATGATACATCTATGGGTGTTAATCCGACGATTTCAAAGTTACCAGCAGGATTACAAAGTAAATGGCGTGATCGTGCAGCCTCTTACAAAAGAAAACATTGTGTCATTTTTCCACCTTTTACCTTCTTTTGTGACTTTGTTCTTGAAATGGCAGAAGTAATGAATGACCCTAGTTTTGACTTTGAATTTAGTGGAATGTCTCATGAACCTAGAACCAATTATCGTAATGTTTCAGTAGCAAAAACGGAAATTGATAACGACACTAACACTCCTAAATGTATCATTCACAATGCGAACCATTCTCTTGATGACTGTCGTGTTTTTCGACACAAGACGCTGGATGAGAGAAGATCACTTTTGAAACAGCACGGTATCTGTTTTAGATGTTGTGTTTCACAGCATCTCTGGAAAGACTGTCAAGAAAATATCAGGTGTTCAGAATGTAAAGGAACTTCACATGCTACAGCTATGCATGTCTTCAAAATTGGATCTCAAGATGGAATCAAATCAAAACCAGAAGCAAGTGTTTCAAATTATGGCGAGGAGAGATTCCCAAGGGAGGAAGTTAATTCAAAATGCACTGAAGTTTGCAAAGGCGGTGTAGGAAAATCGTGTGCGAAAATTGTATTATTAGACATATTACACGCACAGAAACCAAACTCACGCATGCGTATATACGCGATTATAGATGAACAAAGCAATTCCTCACTTGTGCATGGAGACATTCTTGATTATTTTGGCATCGAAGCAGAGTCGAGACAATATTCATTAAGTAGTTGTAGCTGTAAAGTTATGATGAACGGCAGACGGGCAAGTGGTTTTGTTGTGCAATCTCTAGATGGACATAATCTTGAGCTTCCTACTCTCATTAAGTGTGCCATGATACCGAATAATCGAAATGAGATACCTACCTGTGATGTAGCTGCTAATTACCAACACCTTGCACCAATTGCTCAATTCATACCTCCTCTTGATGCTGAGGCGAAAATATTACTTCTTATTGGTAGAGATTTGATGCAAGCGCACCATGTTTTAGATCAAAAGATTGGCAAGCCATATCAGCCATACGCACAAAGATTAAAATTAGGATGGATTATTGTAGGTGAATCGTGCTTGGAAGGTGCTCACATTCCCAAAGATGCAAGCGTTTTGAAAACTTTTATAGATTTTAATGGAAAGTCTTCAGTGCTAGAACCTTGTAGTAGTAAATTGCATGTGTCTAATTGTGATCAAGACAAACACCTGTTCAAGACCACGACATATGACGACAAACCGAGTTTATCGATAGAAGATCGATGCGATTTAGAACTGATGGACACTGAAATGAAAAGAGACGACAACAGTCATAATTGGATAGCACCGCTTCCCTTCAAACCAAATCGTAAACAGCTACCCAACAACCGCACACAAGCCTTGCATAGGGCCAGGAGTTTCGACGCATCTCTTAGGAAGGATCCTGTTAAGAGACAGCACGATAGTGAATTCATGACAGCCTTGATTGAAAATGGGCATGCAGAAAGTGCTCCAGTACTAGAACCAAATAGTGAATGTTGGTACCTACCTTTATTCGGGAACTTTTATCCACAGAAAAAGGACCGTATATGAATCGTATTCGACTCATCAGCTAAGTTTCAGGGACTATCCCTTAATGATGTTTTAATGACCGATCCTAATTTAACTAACAATTTGCTTGGTGTGCTCATTAGATTTAGGACGGAGAAAGTTGCTGTGATAGCTGACCTGCAACAAATGTTTTATAGTTTTTATGTGCGTAGTGACCACAGAGATTACTTACGTTTCGTTTGACACGAAAATAACGACCTCAGGAAAGAACTTGTGGATTTCAGAATGAAAGTGCACGTCTTTGGCAACAGCCCAAGTCCTGCCGTGGCTACCTGTGGTTTACAGAAAACTGCCGATATTGCTGGTGAAATGTCGGGCATGGATGTCAAGGAATACATTTATCGTAACTTCTATGTTGATGACGCGCTGTCCTCACACAGTTCGGGTGAAGAAGCAGTAAGTTTGCTCAAAAGAGCTAAATCAGCTCTACTAGAAGAAGGAAATTTACGGCTACACAAAATTTGCTCAAATTCAAGTAAAGTTTTGTCGGCATTTGAGAAGGATGACTTAGCAAAGAACCTCTTCGAGAAGCAGTTGAAAGGTATTCAGCATCTAGCAAATCAGTTCTGGCACCGATGGAAATCTAAATTTCAGCCGGACCGTAAAACGTACAAGAAGGTGATGTTTTTCTCATGTGCGATAAATCTCTACACAGGAATGAATGGCCAGTACGTGGGAATCATTATTAAAACACACATAAGCGATGACAACCGTGTGCGCAAGGTCGATGTTCGTTTAGGAAAAGACAGGAAAATATTCACAAGGCCCGTGAACGAGTTGATTGTGCTTCTTCAAAACTAACAATATGTAGTTTCAATGTGCTTCTACCAAACTAACAATATGTAGTTTCAATGTGCTTTTACCAAACTAATAATATGTAGTTTCAATGGACAATTTGATTTATTGATATTTGATTTGTGTATTATTATAGGACTAGATAAATTTTAGACTCCGTCATTATAATGTGATATAGATAATATCAGGCGAGGAGTGTCATGTCTCATGTTTCACATTCATTTATTTTCCGGAAAGAAACCGAACTTATTTTTTGTATTACAATTTTCATAAACTTCCGTCAAGTCACGTTAATTTTCTCTTGGACAATCCTTCTGATGCCACGATGTAAGTCACTTATACTTACCTTTTTTATGTATATATAGTGTAAACACATTCATTTTGATAGACTGCAATTGTTTTTATATGTTTTTGACGATGCAAACAATTTTTGATAACCACATGCGAAATTTGAATCACTGTGAGCAAAGTGTGAATCGATAAAATGTTTTCAGTTGGAATATGGTGAGAAATGTCACTGTATGTAAACTTGACAGTAGATAAATTGCTTTTTTGCGAATAAGTTGATACTTTGAATATATGAAGTTTGTATACTGAATTCTTATTTTGAAATATATGTTTCCATTAGAGGTACATTACATTTTCTATTATTTGATACTACTTTTGTTGATTTATCTGAAATGTTACATTAGCTGTTTTTATATCGATTGTCTTTGTTTTATTGTAGCTTTTCACCATATAGATGTGCAACGGAATAAATACTATCTCCCAGTATTGACTTTGATTTGTTAGTCCCTAACGATTTAGCACATAGGTTTAGCTGGACTGCGTCTAGGCAGTCACATGTAGTGACAAATTATAGAAAGAGAACATTAAAGACACTGATGTCACATGTGTTGGTGTACCCAAAGAAAGGAGACATAATTATAATGGTTTTAGAAAACAAAGGACTATGGTGAAGTTCAGAAATTTGCTTTTGTTTACAAATAAAGCCTACAAAAAAAGTTGTGTTCCATTTCTTTAATACAAACAATTATTTCATGCCTTTAAACATGTTTTACTCTAAAATAGTATTGTTCTCATTAATATCTGGTTTTTATATTTCAGACTGTAGAGATCACATCAATGAATGTTAACAAGAAGATCAAATCTATTCAGATGTTTAAACAACCAACAGACAAAATAGTTCAGGTTTGCATTTCTTACTGGAATTAGATAACACTAGATTCACTACAGCTTAGAAACATTGTGTCTTTTTGGAGTCCTCATCCTTGGTCGTCCAAAATCTAGAAATCATTACCTACCTTTAGATTTTGTAAAAATAAAAAAATAATAATCTTGGCCATTTATTGTTGAAGATTCAAAAAGGATAAAATCTGTCTGAGTGGTAAAGTAATGAGGTACTAGTAAAAGAAATAATCATTATTATCATACTGAAAAGTTGAAATCAACAAGCATCTTAGTTGTAATCCTGATTATACGCACTGGAGACGATTTCAAGTTCACATTATGCATGTACATAAAAGTTGAGGAGAGTGAAGACTTTAAGTATACAATCAAAATTTAAAAATATATATTTGCTTCCTGTTACACATTGTTTTTGAATGCCTGCTTAAAATGTTCTTTTTTTATATGGTAGTTGATATCTACTTTTCTAGGTCATAACAAAAATATTGTTTATGATTATTGATCTAAATTTCAAGCATTCAATTATTTTGTTATATTTTCATAAAAAAAATGAAGACAAATCAACAGTTGCTTATTCCAAGATTCTTGAAATCAAATTGTTGATATAACACATGTTTAACATATAGGTTGATCTCTACACATTTTATATCATCTGAAAATTATTATGAAATGAGATTATCTCCCCTTTCACAATAAGAAAAAAGAAAAAGAAAATCACAAAAATACTGAACTTAGAGGAAAATCTAATCGGAAAGTCCATAATCACATGGCAAAATCAAAACAAAACACATCAAAAATGAATGGACAAGAACTGTCATATTCCTGACTTGGTACAGGCATTTTCAAATGTAGAAAATAGTGTATTAAACCTGGTTTTATAGTGCTAACCCTCTCGTTTTGATGACAGTCTCATCAAATTCCATTATATATTTACAATGATGCATGAACTAAAAAGACATAATAAATAAAATAGTCAAAATATGGGTACAGCAGTTATCATCATGTAACTATTATTTATTAAGAATGATTGTAAATTGTGACAAGGGAGGTAATTATAGATAAAATAAGTATATTTTACCTTCCAAATAGGAAAATTGTTTTTTTGAGTCTAAATTTAAAATGTTCCAAGTATGAATATGCTATTAAAAATATGAAATGGCTTTTTATGTTTCTTTTTTGTAGGGTGACAGAGCTGGAGTTTGTGTGACACAGTTTGACCCTAAACAACTAGAGCGAGGTCTGGTCTGTACTCCAGGTTCTCTACCCACATTTGGAGCTGGTATCATGACTGTATCCAATATTCTTTACTACAAAGGAGCTATTAATTCCAAAGCTAAGTTCCATATAACAACTGGACATGAAACAGTAATGGCTAAAGTAACATTTTTTGGATTATATGAGGACCCTAATTCTAAAGTACCAGATTCAACATCTGTTCTAGATTATACAAAGGAATATGTATACCAGGATAATTTTATAACAAATACAGCAAAACAAGATCAAGCAGAGGCTCAACAAAGGTTACCAATAAAACAATATGCTCTTATAGAGTATGAAAAACCAGTCACATGTCCACATAACTCTCTTGTGATTGGTTCAAAGTTAGACACTGACATTCATGCTAATATGTGTCGAATAGCTTTCCATGGTCAGCTTTTAGAGTGCTTTACTGACTCAAAGTATTTAGTTAACAATCTACCAAAACTGAAAGTTTATAAAACTAAAGTACGTGAAGGTTTAGTAGAGCGATGTCAGGATGAATATACATTGATTGGTAAAAATTTGTTCAAAAAGGAAACAAACATTCAATCTTTTGTTGGCCTGAAGGTGACATTGTCATCAGGTGAGAAAGGGGTTATCGAGGGAGGATTTGGACAAAGTGGAAAGTTTAAAATTAGAATTCCAGGTAATTAGTAAAATTATTTTATGTTATATTGATCTATTTAAGATGATGCAGAGTCCAAATTATATTTATAGAAAGTTTTAATCATGCCCTATGGATGTAAAGAATATATGAAAGTTATTTTACATGTGGATTATAATTCTAGTGGAATGTGGAGAAATCTTTGATTGGTCCATAATGGTGCTACAAAAAAATTACATTAATTAGTTAAAGGAAAAATGTTAACAGATTTGATCATGATTTCAAATATCATTTTTTGCACTATTGGAACATGTACTTGGTCACCAGAATTGTGAAAAATGCACTCCAATAAAATTAATTTAAGATTTATCAAAACTAAAAACAAACATTTTTATGTCTTATTGCATATTTTCCAATTCATGTATCCCAAGTATGATTAATTCAATTGAAGAAAGTTTCCCTTCAAATAAGTACAGTTAAAAAATTGCAATATTTAGATATTAACATTTCTATATTAAAATAGTTAACCTAGTTGTCAATAAGCCAGTATATTTTTCTAACAAATTGTATAATTTCTTTTTACAGATGGAGTTTCAAAAGAAATTCAGCAAAAATATTCTGGAACAAAGAAGAAAAATAAAAACAAAGATTCTGAAGCCAATCAGGATGAACAGCAGACAGACCATGAACCAATCAAAATCTTTCTTACATTTAAAAGATATGTATTTGACCTAGAGAAAAGAATGAAACAAAGCTGATATTAATATTGATATATAGTTGTGAGGGTGCAATATTTATTATGGAGTAAATTATATAAAAATCTGAACTTTATAATAGTTGTTTTCTAAACTGCTTTATAGTATTTTTACTTTCAGTTTACAACCATGAGTAAAGAATAGAACATAACAGAGTTACTAATTACACAGCTAACAATACAAAATCATTGATAAAAAGAGAAAACACTTACATCTAAAGTACCAATCATTTCAATAACTATATCTAAGAGATTATCAGAATCAAACTATTCTAATTTACATTGACTTTGTTAGGAAAAAAAACCAAACATGCAATAGTTATTTAATGTCAATCTGCTTGATGGTGTACTGTAAATATAATTGACCTCTAGATATATTTTTGTGTTTTATGTGTGGTCATGTTGCTAACTCATTTACCTCTAGATATATTTTGTGTTTTTGTTTGAGCAGTTTGACCTTCATATATCTTTTGTATTTTTGTATGGTCAGGTTGTTCACTCATTGACCTTCAGGTTTCTTTTGTTTTTATGTGTGGTCAAGATGTTCTTTCATTGATTTCTAAATATCTTTTGTGTTTTACGTGTGGCAATGTTGCCATCTCATTGATCTCTAGATATCATATTTAAAGACGTTTGTTTTTTGTCGTTTGGATTGTTTTATACTTGTTCATTTTTATACCATACTAAGTACTGTAAATATAATTGTCTTCTAGATATATCTTTTGCGTTTTACGTGTGGTCATGTTGCTAACTCATTGACCTCTAGATATATTTTTGTGTTTTATGTGTGGTCATGTTGCTAACCAATTGTCCTCTAGATATCTTTTGTGTTTTATGTGTGGTCATGTTGCTAACCCATTGACCTCTAGATATCTTTTGTGTTTTACGTGTGGTCATGTTGCTAACTCATTGACCTCTAGATATCTTTTGTGTTTTACGTGTGGTCATGTTACTAACTCATTGACCTCTATATATTTTTGTGTTTTATGTGTGGTCATGTTGCTAACCCATTGACCTCTAGATATATTTTTGTGTTTTATGTGTGGTCATGTTGCTAACTCATTGACCTCTAGATATCTTTTGTGTTTTATGTGTGGTCATGTTGCCAGCTCATTGACCTCTAGAGATATGTTGTGTTTTATGTATGGTCATGTTGCTAACTCATTGACCTCTTGATATCTTTTGTGTTTTTGTTTGAGCAGTTTGATGTCTCATTGACCTTCATATATCTTTTGTATTTTTGTATGGTCAGGTTGTTCGCTTATTGACCTTCAGGTTTTTTTTGTGTTTTATGTGTGGTCAAGATGTCCTTCATTGATTTCTAAATATATTTTGTGTTTTACGTGTGGCCATATTGCCATCTCATTGATGTCTAGATATCTTTTGTGTGGACAGGTTGATGTTTCATTGACCTTCAGCTATCTTTTGTGTTTGATGTGTGGTCCAGTTGTTCTTTCATTGACCTCAAGATATATTTTGTGTTTTTGTGTGGTCATTTTGCTCTTTCATTTACTTCTAGATGTCACTTGTGTTTTTGTGTGGTCATTTTGCCCTTTCATTAACTTCTAGATGTCGCTTGTGTTTTTGTGTGGTCATTTTGCTCTTTCATTTACTTCTAGATGTGGTTTGTGTTTTTGTGATCTGGTTGTTTTCTCATTGACTTTAATATATTTTTTTGTGTTTTCGTTGTGTGGTCTTTTTTCTATTTCATTGATTTCTAGATATCCTCTTGTGTTATGTGTAGTCAGGTTGCCCTTTCATTGGCTAATAGATATATTTTGTGTTTTTTGTGTGTTCTGGTTGCTGTCTAATTTTTTGTCTTGATATTTTCATGTGATTAGGTTGCTCTGTATTGTGTTTTTGTGTGGTTTGGTTGCTGTCTTATAGACTTCGAGATACCATTTGTGTTTTTATTTAATTAGGTTGCACTCATATTGGCTAATATATACCTTTTGTCTTTATCAGTTGCTGTCTCATTGATCTCTAGATAACTTTTTGTGTTTGATTAAATTTCATTTATGTTTTTGTGAAGTCATATTGCTCTATTATTGGTTAATAGATATCTTTTGTTATTTTGGTGTGATTTTGTTGCTGTCTGATTGACTTTTCTTTTGTGTTTTTGTGTGGTCTGGTTCTGGTTGCTCTCTTATTTACCTATAGATATCTTTTTTGTTTTTTGTGTGTTCATGTTTCTCTCTCATTGACTTCTAGATATCTTTTGTGTTTTTGTGTGGTCATGTTGCTTAGGTTGGGTATCGTGTTTTATTTTTCTTTAAATTTTACAAAAATTGACAGGATGTTTAACTTTGTAATTTTTATTTGTATGATGCCATGATGAAAAAAACCCCAACAAAAACATTTGTTTACCTTTGTCATTACAGGGTTACGTGTCAATACATTTATAATGGTTTTCGTTTTCAAAATAAAATTGATCACATAAGTCTCACATATCCAAAAGAATATTAATATTAACTTGTTATTGCATTAACCATATATTTGTTTGTTTCATTAACGAGAATATTGAGCCGTGTTAACTTGACAAAACCTAAAATCATGGAACTTGAAAGGAACAACAACTAAAATGTCTTAGAAAAAGGATTAAATCATAACCAAAAAAGCTCATCACATTTACCAGTTTAAGATGAATTTCAACCTCACTGTTTGCTAAATCTAATGTTTTGCAGAAATTCTGATATTATATATATACATGATGTATTGAAATATAACAAATGAAGCTCACAGTTTTTCATCATAGAAAATTACAACAATAAATGCACCACGTCTTCTCTGGACTAACAGTGGATTCTTTTCATCTAAGGTCAAATATACATCCAATATACTTCACAGTTCAACAATATGAAATTTAATTTTCAAAAATTACAGAAAGCACTATATGGATCTTTACTTTTTTAAAGTCAAAACTGCATACGATTGTAATTTTCATAACAAACAGTATTGTCTATATACTCTTTTACACAAGTATATTCCTCCATTTATGTCTTCTACCGTAATATTAATCTAACTTTAAATTTTAAATGTTCTCCTATTTTGCAATGTATATTCAATCATAAGACAAATTGAACCTGGTAATGCTTCTGCCAATGTCATCGCAAATAAAACAACAAGATTCTTTATGTTTGTTAAAACAAATACGCCACGGGGAATATCCTAGATCCTCTTTTCTAACCAGTACTTTACTGTCTTGTCCATCTTTTGATATAACTTTTACGCTACCAGATATAAAGTCTGCTACAATAATATTGCCATAAGTATCTACACAAAGTCCTGATACATCGTATTTGTGTTGCCAGATCTTTTTACCTGATTTATTAACACAATATACTGTTTTATCACCATAGTCACTATAGATTACTCTGTTATTACAGTAAACAAGGTTAAGGAGGAATGATTTACTCTCAACTTGTATTGACTTCAGTGTATTTCCTTCCAAGTCTATAATACGGATTTCATCCTTACCCAAACCTACAGCCAATAAGTTATTACTGAATGATAAACCATAGCATAATTTGTTTAATTTAATAACTTTTGTAACTGTTTCCTTCTTCATATTGAATATCTTAATATTATTAGCAGAAGTTATCCCAATATTGTCCAGATTAATCTGTGATACTCTCCCGGGTTTACCAGATATAGGTAACTGTTTCTCAAATTTGCCATCAGAAGTTAATAAGTTAACATCACCACTATCACATTCAACTACTATAACTCTTCCATCCATTAGACAAATTATGTTACTAATAGCCTTACTGATATTGATTGGTATTGTTGTCTCAATATTCATTGTCATGTTCTCTATATTAGATTGTTCTTGTAGTTCTATCTGTGCTTTCCTTCTCACACTTGTTTGTCTCTTCAAGGATATTTCTGTATTAACCACCATCACTTCTCCAAAGGATTTGATTAATTGTAACTCTTTGAGTATATTTTCTAACTCATCATTTTGCTTTAACTTGATGTCTACCTCACTGGCTCTCTTACTGTCTTCCAGATCTTCAATATATCTTTGACATTGAGAAACTTGTTGTTCAAATTGATGTAATCCTAGAAAACATTGTAGTTTTGAAGTATTTTCTGTGACTGTTTTCAAATCATCTTTCATCTCTTTTAAGATTTTCTGTTTATCTTCAATTTCATGAATTAAACTTGTTAATTTTGATTTCTCGAGATTCCATATAGTATCTGTTTCTTTAAATAACTGTTCCTCAAGATGGTCTAAATGTGTATTGATTTCATTCCGAATTTTGCTAACTGATTGCTTTATTGATTCATATTGTTGTTTACCTCTTTTAAGGTTTCCAGATTTGTTGTTGATCAGTTTATCCAAGAAATATTTGATAGAGTTAATATCCTTTTCTACAGATTCTTGGGATTTTTCAATCTTGGTTTTCTCTACTACACTAGCTAGACTTGTTATTCCGGTACATTGTGAATGATTAGTGGAAATACATTCATCACAGCAAGGCATTAAATGACACGGGCAGTACACGTTGAACTGTAGACTATGCGCGTCACATTCTGTTTTGATTAAGCTAGTCGGAGGTATATAGCTTGTATAGGTTTGTATATCAATGGTCTTGTGATCACGGGATGATTTTATTCTTTTGTGATGACTTGAACATGTTGAACATAATCCTTCATCACAGTTGTAACACCAGATGTCAGCTTTAGTGTTTACTTTACCTTGTTTACATGGTCCACAGGGTACAGGTATACCTGATGCCATGACCTAAATATAAATATAACTTTGTCAACAGTTTACTTTAGTTTTGTTTATGACAATTCATAGTAATATTTCATATTTTAAGCCCTGTCTTTGCTAAAATGAGATAATTACGTTTTCAGCTTTTCTGACTTGACTGTGAAATTGTGGTGTAAGACAGTTGACTATGAAACTTTTGATATTAACTTATATACTTTATAAAGTACACTCTGATGTTTTTAGTTTACGAAGGTTTACTCAGAGGTTTTGGTTTAAAGACTGTTATCGCTGATCTTTTGGTTTACGTCAGTTTACTGTGAAATCTACTGTGAAACTTAGTAAATATAAAAAAAGAAGATGTGGTATGATTGCCAAGGCTCAGCTCATCAGATGGATAAAAATACAAGTGAACGTGGCCAGTTACTTGTACATAAACTGCATGCTTTGACAATTTGATATAATACAGTTTAATGTGACGCTTTGGTTTAAGACACTTAAGTCAGTTAACAGTAAAATTTAGTTCCAGACAGATTACTGTAAATGTTTAATCTAAGCAAGTTTACTATGAGGTTTTGGTTTAAAACAGATTGCTGTGAAGACTTATTATAAGGAAGTTTACTATGAGGTTTTGGTTTAAAACAGATTGCTGTGAATGTTTAGTTAAAGGCAGATTATGGTGAATGATTAGTTTAAGACCGTTTACTATAAACTTTAAGGTTTAATACAGTTTACTGTGAAGTTTTGGTTTTAGACAGTTTATTGTAAAGTTTTAGGTTTAACTCAGTTTATTTACTGTGAAGTTTTGGTTTAAGACAGTTTACTGTGAAAATTCGGTTTAAGACATTCTAATGTAAAGGTGTGGTTTAAGACATATTATTGTGCAGTTTTCGTTTAAGACATTTGACTATGAGATTTTGGATTGAGAAAGTTTCCTGTGAATTTTTTGTTTAAGACATTTGACTATGAGGTTTTGGTTTAAGAGAGTTTATTGTGAAGTTTTCGTTTAAGACATTTGACTATGAGGTTTCGGTTTAAAAGAGTTTATTGTGTAGTTTTCGTATAAGACATTTGACTATGGGTTTCGGTTTAAGAGAGATTATTGTGAAGTGTTCGTATAGACATTTGACTATGAGTTTTCGGTTTAAGAGAGTTTATTGTGAAGTTTTCGTATAAGACATTTGACCATGAGGTTTTGGTTTAAGAAAGTTTACTGTGAAGTTTTCGTATAAGACATTTGATTATGAGGTTTTGGTTTAAGAGAGTTTATTGTGAAGTTTTCGTTTAAGACAGTTGACTATGAGGTTCCGGTTTAAAAGAGTTTATTGTGTAGTTTTCGTATAAGACATTTGACTATGAGATTTTGGATTGAGAAAGTTTACTGTGAATTTTTTGTTTCAGACATTTGACTATGAGGTTTTGGTTTAAGAGAGTTCATTGTGAAGTTTTCGTTTAAGCCATTTGACTATGAGGTTTCGGTTTAAAAGAGTTTATTGTGTAGTTTTCGTATAAGACATTTGACTGAGGTTTCGGTTTAAGAGAGATTATTGTGAAGTTTTCGTATAAGACATTTGACTATGAGGATTTGGTTTAAGAGAGTTTATTGTGATGTTTTCGTATAAGACATTTGACTAAGAGGTTTCGGTTTAAGAGAGTTTATTGTGATGTTTTCGTATAAGACATTTGACTATGAGGATTTGGTTTAAGAGAGTTTATTGTGATGTTTTCGTATAAGACATTTGACTAAGAGGTTTCGGTTTAAGAGAGTTTATTGTGATGTTTTCGTATAAGACATTTGACTATGAGGTTTTGGTTTAAGAGAGTTTATTGTGAAGTTTTCTTATAAGACATTTGACTAAGAGGTTTCGGTTTAAGAGAGTTTATTGTGTAGTTTTCGTATAAGACATTTGACTATGAGGTTTTGGTTTAAGAGAGTTTATTGTGATGTTTTCGTATAAGACATTTGACTTTGAGGTTTCAGTTTAAGGGTGTTTACTGTGAAGTTTTCGTATAAGACATTTGACTATGAGGTTATGGTTTAAGAGAGTTCATTGTGTAGTTTTCGTATAAGACATTTGACTAAGAGGTTTTGGTTTAAGAGAGTTTATTGTGATGTTTTCGTATAAGACATTTGACTATGAGGTTTCAGTTTAAAAGAGTTTAGTGTGAAGTTTTCGTATAAGACATTTGACTATAAGGTTTTGGTTTAAGAGGGTTTATTGTGAAGTTTTTATAAAAGACATTTGACTAAGAGGTTTTGGTTTAAGAGAGTTGATTGTGAAGTTTTCGTATAAGACATTTGACTATGAGGTTTCGGTTTAAGAGAGTTTATTGTGAAGTTTTCGTATAAGACATTTGACTATGAGGTTTCGGTTTAAGAGAGTTTATTGTGAAGTTTTCGTATAAGACATTTGACTATGAGGTTTCGGTTTAAGAGAGTTTATTGTAATGTATTTGTATAAGACATTTGACTATGAGGTTTTGGTTTAAGAGAGTGTATTGTGAAGTTTTCGTATAAGACATTTGACTAAGAGGTTTTGGTTTAAGAGAGTTTATTGTAATGTATTTGTATAAGACATTTGACTATGAGGTTTTGGTTTAAGAGAGTGTATTGTGAAGTTTTCGTATAAGACATTTGACTAAGAGGTTTTGGTTTAAGAGAGTTTATTGTGATGTTTTCGTATAAGACATTTGACTATGATGTTTCGGTTTAAGAAAGTTTACTGTGAAGTTTTCGTATAAGACATTTGACTATGAGGTTTCGGTTTAAGAGAGTTTATTTGATGTATTCGTTTAAGACATTTGACTAAGAGGTTTTGGTTTAAGAGAGTTTATTGTGATGTTTTCGTATAAGACATTTGACTATGATGTTTTGGTTGAAGAGAGTTTATTGTGATGTTTTCGTATAAGACATTTGACTATGATGTTTTGGTTTTAGAAAGTTTATTGTGAAGTTTTCGTAGAAGACATTTGACTAAGAGGTTTTGGTTTAAGAGAGTTTATTGGGAAGTTGTCGTATAAGACATTTGACTATGTTTTTGGGTTAAGAGAGTTTATTGTGGAGTTTTCGTATAGAACATTTGATTATGAGGTTTTGGTTTAAGAGACTAAATGTGAAGTTTTCGTTTAAGACATTGACTATGAGGTTTTGGTTTAAGAGAGTTTAGTGTGATGTTTTCGTTTAAGACATTTGACTATGAGGTTTTGTTTTTGAAAGTTTACTGTGCAGTTTTCGTATAAGACATTGACTATGAGGTTTTGGTTTAAGAAAGTTTATTGTGAAGTTTTCGTATAAGACATTTAACTATAATGTTTTGGTTTAAGAGAGTTTGTTGTGAAGTTTTCGTATAGGACATTTGACTAAGAGGTTTTGGTTGAGGAGAGTTAATGTGAAGTTTTCGTTTGTGACATTTGACTATGCGGTTTCGGTTTATGACAGTTTACAGTAAAGTTTTGTTTCATGGCAGTTATGGCTGTGAGGTTATGGTTTAAAACATATTACTATGAGGTTTTGGTTTAAGACAGTTTATAGTGATCTTTTGGTTTAGGTAAGGACATTGTTTACGTGTTTTACCTCGTGCCATGACCTAAACATTAACATGAACCCTTTGATCTTTAGTAGATTTTAAATCATAATAAATTCATTGTTACACGCTATATTCAAGCCTCTTTCAATAGTTGGGAGGCAATGATGTGTTCAAGTTATGTTGAATCTATTGATACTTTAATTTTGGCATTGCACAATGTCATGTTTTTTACTGAGTGTCTTTATTCAAAATTAACATAGCTGGCTATATAAGGCCCCAACATGAAAAACGTGAATAAAGTTAAACGAACGGCCAAATTTACACCCAACCCCCACGAAAATGTCAGGCAAGAACAAACGGCAACGATTTAAATGTGTACGTTGTAACTTTTGTATTTTTTGGTAACTGTTGTTTGCTTTATGCTGATCTGATGAGCCAAAATCTCTCATAAATGATTGATACAATGGTATATGTTTTGTTGCAAACAAGTTGTTTCTACTGCATCTTGTATGTGCCTTTTTCAAATTGGGAGCCTGAAATTAAGAGGTTTTTGTTTTGTAAATTGATGTCATTTAAATTGTTTGAACTTTTGGAAAAGTAAGGCCATTTGTATTTTGTATTGTTGTACATTTGGTCACAGAGCCGTATATAGCCTGTTCTTATAGAATAGGGTTTGATCATCACCTACGTTGGTAAAGGTTTGTCAGGAGGCCTCTATTTTTAAATAAAAAAGGGTTTTACAACACTGATTATCTTATATCATTCACATGAACAAATTGAGTTAATTTCTTCTTTATAAGGCAGAACAAAATTACAATATGTCAGCTACCTACCCACTATTATCCACTCCCCAAATCCAACGCAAGCTCTCCCTTCTAAGTTATTTGAATAAATAAAGCTAACTTAAATTAAATATGAATATTTAAAATAAATACACCTCTTTAAATATAAACAATGTTAACTTACTGTTTGTATGGCACAAACCAAATACGTCACTATCTAAAATGTCGGCGTACAAGGAAGTGAGTAAGGACGAGTTTATACCTGTTCTATATTATTGTTAACATTTAAATGACATTTGTAAATAAAAACTGTCCTAGATAAATACTAAACTTGATAAATACTGATAGGTACCTTTATAAAAATATTTAAAAGTATTATTCAGTGTATTGGATGATATCTAACTTTGTTTTGCATAATTCTATGTTTACCCTTGATTGTTTTCTCAGATACTACACTTGATTGATGAAGAACCAATGTTTCTTTTTAGCAGGTACAACTGGCTTAATGTGTTTTTGCAGCCAATAGTAAATAGGAAAGTTATGCTCATTTACTTTAATTAAGTCTCCCAAACAAAGTTTGGAGACTTATTGTTTTTGCTCAGTTCTTATTATTTTTATTATTCTTCTTCTTCCTCTTCCTCTTCCGCCACTTTAAAAAATGAACTTGTCCGCAGCGTTTCTCCAAAACCGCTTGTCAGATGGACTTAGGATTTCATAATATGGTAGACTAATATGTCCAGGTGAGCCATCAATCTTTGTGCATTGGGGTCTATTAAAGGGTATTTTGGGGGGTAGAAAGGAGGAAGGGGTTTACTATAGAACTCTATGGGATTTTATTTTCTAAAATTTTCAAATGAATATAACTTGAAAACTGTAAGTGATAGATACATGCAGTCTTCAGAAATGATTATAGGACAATAAAACAAATCACATGAAATATAGGGGAAGTCCCTGGGGGGTCATCCCCACCCCCTTCAATTTAAGAATGTGCTTTTATCTTGTAAACGGTCCAGATCCCCACCCTAAACCATATATATTCTTGAATGGGACAATAAAACAAAACAAATGAAATTAAAGGGAAGTCCCTGGGGGTCATCCCCACCCCGTTCAATTTGAAAATGTGCTATTATCTTGTAAACGGTCCAGATCCCCACCCCTAAACCATATATATTCTTCAATGGGACGATAAAACAAATCAAATGAAATTAAAGGGAGGTCCCCGGGGGTCATCCCCACCACTTTCAAGTTGAGAATGTGCTATTATCTTGTAAACGGTCCAGATCCCCACCCCTAAACCATATATATTCTTGTAGGGGACAATAAAACAAATGAAATGAAATAAAAGTGATGTCCCTAGGGGCTCACCCCACCCCCTCTTGTTTGAAAACTTGTAAAGGGTCAATATCCCCACCCCTAAACCATATCTATTCTCGTATGGGACAATAAAACTAATCAAATGAAATTAAATGGAAGTTCCTGGGGGTCACCCCCACCCCGTTCAATTTGAGAATGTACTGTTATCTTGTAAACGGTCCAGATACCCACCCTAAACCATATATATTCTTCAATGGGACGATAAAACAAATTAAATGAAATTAAAGGGAAGTCCCCGGGGGGTCATCCCCACCACGTTCAATTTGAGAATGTGCTATTATCTTGTAAATAGTCCAGATCCCCACCCCTAAACCATATATATTCTTGTAGGGGACAATAAAACAAATGAAATGAAATAAAAGTGATGTCCCTAAGGGCTCACCCCACGCCCTCTTGTTTGAAAACTTGTAAACGGTCAACATCCCCACCCCTAAACCATATCTATTCTTATATGGGACAATAAAACTAATCAAATGAAATTAAATGGAAGTTCTTGGGGGTTGCCCCCCACCCCGTTCAATTTGAGAATGTGCTATTATCTTGTAAACGGTCCAGATCCCCACCCCTAAACCATATATATTCTTGTAGGGGACAATAAAACAAATGAAATGAAATAAAAGGGAAGTCCCGAGGGAGTCACCCCACCCCTCTTGTTTGAAAACTTGTATACGGTCAACATCCCCACCCCTAAACCACATATATTCTTGTATGGGACAATAAAACAAATCAAATGAAATGTAGGTAAAGTCCCTGGGGGTCACCACCACCCCCTCCTGTTTGAATACTTGTAAATGGTGGAGATCCCCACCTGTAAGCCATATATATTCTTGTATTGGACAAAAAATCAAATCAAATGAACATGGGACCATATAAATGGCGAGTTATGGGAGCTTTGTTTGGGAGACTTCGTAACAGCATCCTGTTACAATTACTTCTTGTTTATTAAATGTTTAACCGAGAGCTCAGATGAGACTGATCAAAATATTGTTTGCCGTATGTCATACTAGATTTGAATATGTATTTAGTATATTCAAATACTGGTCATGGTTTTAGAAGAAGAAAAAAAAGCATGAGTATATAAAAAGTCATTCAGTAATATATCAAACATATAATAAAAATAAAATTTTCTAAATAAATAAGGGGAATAAAATTATAAATATAGTAGAGGATGAGGCTAGCTTATTTTAGTATTTTAAACAAACCACTGTACAAAGTTGACGTCATACCAATACAAGAACAGTATAGTTGACACAAGATGTTATATAGATCAAGAGTGCACACGCTGAAATGTCTCGCCTTCTTTACTAATCCTTGATATCATGTTAATAGTCCTAAATATAAAGCTTTACTACAACTATCACAAAAACTTAACATGATTCAAGAAAATGAGGTCAAGGTCATATAAACCAAACAAGAAATACATCTACACCTTACAATCATTCAATACACTAAGTATAGTTGACATATTGCTTATAGTTTCTAAGAAACAGACTTGACCAAGAAAACTAAACATTGACCAATGAACCATGTAAAAGGTCAAGGTCAGATGAACCATGCCAGGCAGACATGTACATCTTACAATTCTTCCATACAACACATATAGTTGACCTATTGCTTATAGTTTTAAAAAACTTAACGCTGAGCAATGAACCGTTAAAATGAGGTCAAATTCAAACAAAACCTGCAAGACTGACATATACATCATAAAATATTTCCATACACCAAATATAGTTGACCTATTGCATATAGTATAAGAAAAAAAGACCAAAACACAAAAACATAACGCTAAATAAAGGCAACAGTAGTATACCGCTGTTCAAAATACATACTAATCATACTAAGCAATGAACCGTGAAAATGAGGTCAAGGTCAAATAAAACCTACAAGACTGACATGTTCATCATAAATAATTTCCATACACCAAATATGGTTGACCTATTGCATATAATATTAGAAAAAAAGACCAAAAAACTCAAAAACTTAACTTTGACCACTGAACCATGAACATCAATACAACTTGATAAAAATGATATGAAAAAATTAACATGATGACATAATCAGTTTTCAATATTATTTATACATCTAGGTTAATTTCAATAAATGATCTGTTATTTTGTATTTGAAAGAATTAACATTTGTAATATTTCTTAACGCTATTGACAAATTATTCCACAAGAATGGTCCAGAATACATAAAAGATTTTTTGAATAATTCTGTTTTTGGTTTAGGTAGTATGAGGATATTTTATTCTCTGTTCAACTGTCATCCAGTTTAAGTGTTTGAATAAGGGATCAGAAGGAGCGAAAGGGT
The DNA here is from genome assembly GCA_019925275.1 of Mytilus edulis. NCBI lineage: Eukaryota > Metazoa > Mollusca > Bivalvia > Mytilida > Mytilidae > Mytilus > Mytilus edulis. The sequence goes on from CM034353.1 coordinate 114,619,348, forward strand.
CTGTTTCTAGTATTAATCTAGCAGCTCTCTTTTGTAATTTTAATATCCTATTTAAACCCTCACTGCTACAACTACTCCACACTATACAACAATAACCAATTAGTGGCAAGATATAACCATTATAGAATAATTTTCTGCAGTCAAGATTTAGAAATGTCTTAATCTTTAATAGTAGATATAGCCTAGATGAAATTTTTGAACAGATCACATCAATTTGGTTTGTCCATGTGAGGGAAGGGTCAATTATAATGCCTAAGAGACTTTCGAATGTGGAAGATTGTATCACTTGCCTGTTAATAGTTAAACAACTCTCATTGTAATGTAGCATTGCTCTTTGCTTTGTTCCAATAATCATATATTTTGTTTTATTTTTATTGATGAACATATTGTTATCATTGCACCTTTCTTCAACACCATGTTTATCTTCTTGTTACTTTGACTCAGGAGTTTGATAACAATTACCAGAAAGAAGTAAAAGAGGGACGAAAGATACAAAAGGGACAGTCAAACTCATAAATCGAAAATAAACTGACACCGTCATGGCTTAAAATGAAAAAGACAAACAGACAAACAATAGTACACATGACAAAACATAGACAACTTCAGAATAAGCAACACGAACCCCACTAAAAACCTGGGTTGATCTCAGGTGCTCCGGAAGGGTAAGCAGATCCTGCTCCACATGTGGCACCCGTCGTGATGCTTATGGATTAACAAATCCGGTAAAGTTGAATCATAAGCATATAAATCAGTGCAACAATTTTTCATATAGAAAGAAAGGTCGTTTATGTATAATATAAACAGAAGGGGTCCTAATGTTAAGCCTTGGAGGACACCATATTTGATATAAAGGTTTTCAGAATTAGCATTACCAATTTGTACTTGTTGAGTTCTTTCATTCAAATACGATTTAAAAAAGAAACAGCAGCCTTATCAAATCCAGTATCCCTATGTCGAGCTTTCTGCGACAAAAGTTGCAGGCTCAACAATAATGTTATGCTGTTAGAATCGCCTTATAAAAGTTTACTTTATATCACAGATATGCGACTGTCATACAAGTGAGAGGTTAAGCTAGCTATAAAACCAGGTCTTATCCATCGATTTCTACATCAGGAAATGCCTATACGAAGTCACGAATATGACAGATGTTTTCCAATCGCTTGAGCTTATGATTTTATCATTTCATTAGGGTATTTTACTGTTCTTTTTCTTTTTGACATAAGTCGTATGTTTACCCATTTGGATTGTTTTACACTTGTTCATTTTATACCTTACTATACGGTATGTATTCTATAATAGCAGGTGCTGAATATTTGCATTCTTTTAATAAAATTTAAATAATCAGGGGTGAAAACTGTACGAGTAAAAATTACACATAAATTGGGGCTGTCTTTTGTAATTTTAATAAAAATATACAAAAATATCAAATTTCGGAAGAAAATAGTAAAATAATCTGTGATACTTGGTGCGCTACAATATATATTCTGACGGAGCTCATTCGTGTTTGCCTCAACACCTAAATGGTGTAGGCCTAACAGTAAATAACATTTTAAGGACCCAAATGAGATCAAAACAATGGCCTTCAAGCATCCTCTTCGAAATCATAATCGTTTGATTTGGTTGAGCAGTATTGAATAGATGTCAGAGATGACCATAAATATTAGCCACTATCCAGTTTTCAGAGAAGACCATAAATATTAGCCACTTTCCAGTTTTCAGAAGAGAACATATATGTATGCCAGTGTCCAGTTTTCAGACATAACCATACATATTAGCAACTGCCCAGTTCTCTATTTTCTCGATAGGGACACAACCGAATGCGACAACACTAGGGTTTTTCTGCAAAGAAATATATCCCAATACCCACGAAAGACCAAGGAACTCTGCAACAAGACCCTTGTGAGACCACAGATGGAGTATGCAAGCATCATTTGGGATCCACACACAGCAAACAACATCCACAACCTGGAAATGGTACAACGTAGGGCAGCAGGATTTGGTACTGGTGATTACCACCGAACCACCAGCGTAACAAACCTATTACACCAGCTACAATGGCCAACCATACAAGAGCGTTACCGTAGAGCTACAAACAAAGTTATAATGATGTACCGCATAGTTAACCACCTGGTTGTAATACCAAAATCTTGCCTAATTCCAACAGCAACAACATTAAGAGGACACAACCAAAGATTCCTTGTTCCATTTGCAAGAACGCAGCTATACCAGCATTCGTTCTTCCCAGACGCCATCAGATTATGGAACAGCCTGTCACCAACTACTGTAGCCTGCAACTCAATTGACACATTCAAGTGTGAGTTGCAGAAGACAAAGCTGTATTAAGGACTATGCGCATTTTAACTGTACATACTATTTTTTAACTGAACTGTAAATATTGGTGTGTCTGCACCACGCATCAGTTCGATAATACACCAGATGGTGGTATGAACTGTATATGGAAGCAGAAGAAGACATCACATGATCATCACATGATGTACTGCATGAGGAGCAAGAACGGTGCAACTATTGGAGTAGAAACTACTTTCAAAGGACACACCATTGCTTTTAGTTTCGTGTTGATCAGTCTGGACTTATTTTGTTTGGAATTATCTTGTTTATATAAATCTAACCAGGTGTCTGTCAGGGTAAGAATTCGGTCCTAGTACTTAAAATCTTTCAATGCTTATGAGTTGATTTTACAAAGATAAATAAAATCGTATAAATACAAAAGCAAAATGAGATTGTTAAATTTAATGCATGCCTTATTGTGCTTCTTTGTTACCTTTGTTTTGTTTTTATAGTGATTAAGATGATAACACAATTTTAACTGCTGTAGCTCTATTTTTGACATTTTTACTTTTGTGGGTTTGTTTTGTTCACACATCCAATGATTCGTATAGTCTTAGTATGACGCATCGATTTCAATATAATAGAATTTGATGCGACGGTCATACAAGTGAGAGGTTTAGCTAGCTATAAAACCACATTCAATCCACCATAAGAAAAGACCTGAACCAAGTCCAGAATATGACAGTTGTTATCCATTCATTTGATGTGTTTGAGCTTTTGATTTTGCCATTTGAAAAGTGATATTCCTTTCTGAATTTTACTTTGGAGTTTAGTTCTTTCTTCCTTTAACATGTTAAAAGAGATCCATACATGAAATATAGATTATGGTCATGATTTTGAATAAATCAAATATTTGTACAGTTTTTATTCTTGAAATGCATCAAGAAATATTTTCAGACTTGACATATTCCCAATACTACCAACTGGACAACCGATGTCTTTTAAGACCAGTGAATACACAACATATTAAATAAATTGCTTCGCTGAACGCAGCTGGACACGACCAGAGGTCCAACCCTGAACAGTTGGGGCACAAATGGTAACAATATTTGCGCTTGTTACATGTCTGAATTTGGATTGTAATTGAACATTTGACACATAATAGGTTTCTGACACAGAATAACTGTGGTCAAAGAACTTAGAATTGGTTATATGATTTGAATTTATATTCAATGTTTTGCTTTTGTGTGATACACCAAGCTGTTGTTAATTACACCCCCCTAATATTTTGTTTGGAATTATCTTGTTTTCTTCATCTATGGTTTTGTTAACGACAAAAGTATTTTATATCTACCTGTGTGACGTCAAACGCACAATTCTACATCAGAGTTTATATATTTTTAATTTCTGAAACTTTTAGAAAAAATCCTCCCCCCCCCTTTTCCCCAAAAAGATAAATTCTTTCCCTAAAGATATGATCACAATCTCAATTCAAATTTCCAATGGAGTTTCCAACCATAATTACACATTGAAAGACATTTTAAAAGGCTTCAAATAGAAAACGACATAGATAATCATGGCTAGAATTAATATACCATAATCAGCATTTTAATAACAGTAAGTTCTAAAAAAAATTTGACAGACATCCTTTTGTGGTATGGAAACTTGTGGTATAATTTCAGTGAGATTCAACGTTCCACGAGTTATTGTCTGGAAACTAGAAAAATGCTTATTTGGGCCCCTTTTTATGCCCCACCTACGATAGTAGAGAGGCATTATGTTTTCTGGTCTGTGTGTCCGTTCGTCCGTCCGTCTGTCCGTTCGTTCGTCCGTCCGTTCGTCCGTCTGTCCGGCTTCAGGTTAAAGTTTTTGGTCAAGGTAGTTTTTGATGAAGTTGAAGTTCAATCAACTTGAAACTTAGTATACATGTGCCCTATGATATGATCTTTCTAATTTTAATGCCAAATTAGAGAATTTATTCCAATTTCACGGTCCACTAAACATAGAAAATGATAGTGCGAGTGGGACATCCGTGGACACATTCTTGTTCCTAAACTGTTGGGATCACAACCCCCAAAATCAATCCCAACCTTCCTTTCGTGGTTACAAACCTTGTGTTTAACTTCATAGACTTCTATTTACTTATACAAAAGTTATTGTCCGGAAACCAAATGTCTTCGGAAGACGCTGACGAAGTCGATGAGATACCATTATATGACAGCACAATTTTTATATAGCTGGGTCTCTCCAAGTGCTCCACGAAATCTCTTTCTAAATTATTAAGATCTATTTGATCAGCAATCAAAGACGGGCTTCAAAGTTATTGTGAAACTGCCTATTCTAGAGATGGCGTGAATCAGATATGGATACTTGAAAATTCCAAAGATCTTTAAGAGTACATACAATCTAACTCTCTTTCATCTTTCAATAATATTAAAACTTTTGACTTTTCTACACTTTACACAAGTGTTCCACATTCCAAACTAAAAGACAAATTGAAAGAGTTGGTATTGCTTTGTTTCATAAAAAAAGAATGGCCAACGTAGATACAAGTATCTTGTCTTAGGGAGGGATAAATCTTACTTTGTAACGGATCACTCTGATTCAAACAAAAAATTCTCTGAAACTGATATTATCAAGATGCTTGATTTTTTGATTGACAACATATTTGTTACGTTCGGAGGACGTGTTTTTCAACAGACTGTCAGCATTCCAATGGGAACCAATTGTGCCCCTCTTCTTGCCGACTTGTTTCTTTATTATCATGAGGCTGACTTCATATAGGAACTTCTTAGGAAGAATGATAGATCATTATAAGAAGTAAGCAATATTCTTTAACTCTACTTTTCGCTATATATATGACGTTCTTTCACTAAATAATTCAAAATTTGGTGACTATATTAAACGCATCTATCACATCGAAATAGAGATAAAGGATACAACAGAAACAGTTCAGTCTGCCTCATATCTTGACTTACATATAGAAATCGACAAGACAATGAGGGTCGGTTGAAAACAAAACTTTACGAAAAAAGAGATGATTTCAGCTTTCCAATTGTGAACTTTCCATTTCTAAGTAGCAACATTCCAGCAGCACCTGCATACGGGGTATATATCTCTCAATTGATACGATATTCCCGTGCTTGCATTTCATATCATGATTTTCTTGATAGAGGGTTGCTGCTCACAAGGAAGCTATTAAACCAAGAGTTCTAATTAGTTATCAAAGGATTATAATTAAGTACGCCAGACGCGCGTTTCGTCTACATAAGACTCATCATTGACGCTCATATCAAAATAGTTATAAAGCCAAACAGGTACAAAGTTGTAGAGCATTGAGGATCAAAATTCCAAAAAGTTGTGCCAAATACGGATAAGGTAATCAATGCCTGGGATAAGAAAATCCTTAGTTTTCGAAAAATTCAAAGTTTTGTAAACAGGAAATTTATAAAAATGACCACATTATTGATATTCCTGTCAACAACGAAGTGTTGGCTACTGGGCTGGTGATACCCTCGGGGACGAAACGTCCACTAGCAGTGACATCAATTAAGTAGTGTAAATAGTTATCAAAGGTACCAGGATTATAATTTAGTACGCCAGACGCGCGTTTCGTCTACATAAGACTCATCAGTGACGCTCATATCAAAATATTTATAAAGCCAAACAGGTACAAAGTTGAATAGCATTGAGGATCCAAAATTCCAAAAAGTTGTGTCAAATACGGTTAAGGTAATCTATGCCTGGGATAAGAAAATCCTTGGTTTTTCGAAAAATTCAAAGTTTTGTAAACAGGACATTTATAAAAATTATTGATATCGGATATGTTCCGTACGTCGTAACTACAATCCCCTTCCCTTTCATGAATGTGACCTACCGAATTAGACTATTTACCGGATTCGTTTTAACACAAGCAACACGACGGGTGCCACATGTGGAGCAGGATCTGCTTACCCTTCCGGAGTACCTGAGATCACCCCTAGTTTTTGGTAGGGTTCGTGTTGCTTATTCTTTAGTTTTCTATTTTGTGCCATGTGTTGTAATGTTTGTCTGTTTGTCTTCTTTCATTTTTAGCCAGGCGTTGTCAGTTTATTTTCGATTTGTGAGTTTTACTGTCCCTCTGGTATCTTTCGTCCATCTTTTATAGAAATGTTTATGGTAATCTGTAAAACTCTTGAATATTATTTAAGGTTTATGATATAAATTGTGATTTAGGTGGAGAGTTGTCTCATTGGCACTCATGCCACATCTTCTTATATCTATTCTCAAATGGTCCATTTCTTCATGCATTTGGGACTTTAAAGTTTTATTTTACCATATGAGTGAAACGAATACAGAGGGAAATTGTCATATCTCTTTGTGTAATAAACATTATTATTCACTCTTCACTCCTTTAATTTAATTTTTATAAATATTTTCATTTAAGAAATTTTGTTATATTTTTTTCTGTCTATGAAGGAATAACATCAAAAATGTGGTGCTCACTGAATAACCCGCTACTCAGGTTATTTTAAAGTGTGCCCCACATTTCAAATAAACAGAAAACAAATTAGTCATTTCCTATAATTTAATTCTTAATTCCAATTTAAGACAAATTAAATCATCTAAATGTTGATGATGTCACAGTCACATGAAACATTATGTCTATGAGCTGATTGACAAAACACTGTCAGCCAATCACAAAAGTGTTACATCCAAAATTAAATTTTTGACTATTGCCTAACAGATGAACAATTTAACTCTTGACAACATAAATAAAACTAGCAGGTAACATATTCATTAATGAATATATGAAGAGATAATGTTAATGATATAACTACATAATGTTACACAGCCTTTGTGATGCATTTGAACATCTTTTGTCATAAACATAGAGAATAAAAATAATGAGAAGTACAGCACAGATTTCATTATAATACTGAAATATTTACATTTATTGCTTGACATTCACATAATGTCTCCCTGTGATTAACTCATTATACCAAACAGGAAGATAACAGAACAGTTTTAAGGCTTAAATACAAATAATAATACATGAGAAAAAAAAATGACAGCACCAATACTTTTGTGAATACACAAACATAACATTGAACACATCAATTTAAAACTTTTGGGAATATAAACTTCAATTAAATCAAGAATGATATTAACTGATTCAACAGTAGCCATGGTGACATAAGACGACATACCCCTAAGAAACTTTTTCTTATCAAATAATAGTTATATAAAAGCAAATGATTTTTCCCCCTTAGTTTGATGGTTACATTATTTTTAAACCAAAAAAAGGTTCTCATTTCTATAAATCATTTTATCAATCAAAATACCAAATAAACACAAATATGTGTCCAACAGATAAACAGTGAACTAAACTGTACATACTGGATCATAAGGCCAAAAACAATACACGTGTTTCCACTAACATTCAGGAAAAAAAGGGAATAGGTAGGTAGGCGATATCATTTTTTTACAAAAAAATTTGGCTGGCTTCTACTAGATGTGAATCTTTCTTACTTTGACAGTGCTGGTTCATAAATGGAATAAAAGTGTTAGTATAGGCACTAAGGATAAGGGTAGGTAGGGTTAGTGGAAACACATGTATTGTTTTTTTTTGCCTCACCCTAATTCCACATCATATTGAGCATGCCTATTTAGTTTTTTTTGATGTTATCACAACTCCATTGTCATCTACCCTAATTCAATTCTTAAATCTGATATATTATAGGTGGATGGCTGGATGGCTTGGTGAACACATCCACGGACTAAAAAACATTATACCCCTACAGTTTTAGGCCTGCGTATAACAACTAGACATGAACAGTCATAGCAAAAGTAACATTCTTTGGATTATACGAGGACCCTAATTCTAAAGTACCAGATTCTACAACTATTCTAGATTATACAAAGGAATATGATTACCAGGATAGTTTTATTACAAATACAGCAAAAAATTATCAAACAGAGGCTCATCGAAGGTTACCTAAAAAACAATATGCCCTTATAAAGTATGAAAAACCAGTCACGTGTTCACATAACTCTCTTGTGATTGGCTCAAAGTTAGACACCGACATTCATGATAATATGTGTAGAATAGTTTTCCATGGTCAGCTTTTAGAGTGTTTTACTGACTCAAAGTATTACGTTGATAATCTACCAAAATTGAAAATGTATAAGTCTAAAGTACGTGAAGGTATGGTGGAACGATGTCAACATGAATATTCATAGATTGGTAAACAATTGTTCAAAAAGGAAACAAACATTCAATCTTTTGTTGGACTGAAGGTGACATTGTTATCAGGTGAAAAAGGAGATATCGAGGGAGGATTTGGACAAAGTGGAAAGTTTAAAATCAGAATTCCAGGTAATTAGTAATACAATTTTATATTATATTAATTTATTTAAGATGATGAAGAGTCCAAAATATATTTATAGAAAGTTTTAATCATTCCCAATTGATGTAGAGAATATGTGAAAGTTATTTTGCTGATGTAAAATGTGGAGAAATTAATCGATGCATTATGGTGTGATAAAAAAACCCAGACATTAGTGAAAAGGAAAAATGTAAACAGATATGATTATGATTCCAAATATTAATTTTCAGTCCAATTGATACCTGATCACTGAAAGTATTAAAAAGCACTTAGATAAAAACAATTTATGATTTTTCACAATTTAAAGAATGTTGCACATGTATATATGAACAATACATTTGTATGGCTTTTGATTGCATCTTTTTCAACTCATTTATCCCTAATTTAATTAATTCAACTGAAGTACATTTAAAAAGTTGCCATATTTACATTTACCTTGTAACCTAAAAAATAGTTTACCTAGTTGCCAATTAGACAGTATTTTTTTCCCCAACAAAATGTATACGTTTCTTTTTACAGATCGAGTTTCAAAAGCAATTCAGCAAAAATATTCTGGAACGAAGAAGAAAATAAAAACAAAGATTCAGAAGCCAATGAAGATGAAGAGCAGACGGACCACGAACCATTTAAAATCTTTCTTACTTTTAAAAGATATGTATTTGATCATGAGAAAAAAATGAAACAAACTTGATACTCATTCTGATATATAGTTGTTAGGGTGTAATATTTATTATGGAGAAAAATTATATATAAATCTTTATAAAGATTGTTATCTAGTTTAGTTGTTTATAACCATAAGTAAATAATATGTTGTAACAAAGGTATTCATTCTCGACTCCTAGGAGTCGAGATTAAGAATTGAACGATGGACAGATAGTGCGTGAATTTTTCTTGCTTCCTGATTGGAAGATATGACGAGACGTGAATAATCAAAGTTTATTGATTGGTTAGGACAATCCAAACCAAGTAAATGTCCTTCAATCCCGTAGAGTATCGGATTTGTCCTCTCTATTTTAGCAATTAGATTTTACACAGGTAACCTTTATCTTTGAATAGTCGAATCTTCTGGAGTAAACAACAACCATTAAACGATAATAATTCATAGCGTGTGACCTCACGTGTGTGGTAAAATTTGCTAAATTGATGCACGTGGCTATTCTAGTAAATGAATTAATCTACAAAGCGAGAGCACTTTCCAATTTCATCAGCTAAGAGTCGAATAGCCTTTTTGAAAGGCTAACGCTTGTAATAGATAAATCCTTAATATACAACATGATATACAATGTGAGAAAACAAAACACAACACCTTTAAAATCAATAATTTCATAACATATATCTAAATGATTACCAGAATCATAACCATCCTTTTTACTTGATGTTTTCATGAAAATCGGCCACCTATGCCATAGAAATTTATCTACATTATGCTCGATTGTATACAGCTTAAGAAGAGGAACAATTTTAAAAAATCAAAGAAGGGTCAACTGATTAAGCAATAAAAGCCATCTTGAATGTCAGATTGGATAACATTTAAAATATCGGGACTTACATTGGTGCTGTCCGTTTCAGGTAAGAGAGAAATACAACATATGTCTTCATTTTGTAAGAACAGAACAATTTCCAGTGTAAAATTCAACAAGTGAAACAAAATGGAAAAGCCCATTTAGGTCTATATGTTTGTTTACTTGATTTGCTAATTACTCATATAAAACAATTTTTGCAAAGTTATCAGTGACATCTTTTACATTCTGAAACAACATTTCATAAGAAAGTCTGCTGTCTCACCCATTTTCCAATTAAACAACAAAAGACTAAAGGTCAAGAATGACGACAGTTCCAGGATACCAAACATCATTTAGCAAATAGTTTCACATACATATTATTTTTTTTAAATAACAGCCTACAATACAAAGAAACAATAATGATAGAAAACAAACAGCGACAATAACTGGCTCTAACAACCAAAGAACAAAATAACAAAAGCCACCGCACCCAGAGTACTTGTTAGTCAACCCTTTTCAACCATCAGAGAGACCATGCATTCTTAGGCTTAACATTTTACGTGATAGATACTTATTAGAATGACATTATGATAAAATATAGATTTCTAGCGGGAGGAACAAATTAACAGAAACATTGATAATGCCTGAGATGAGTGTAATATCAATATTACAGTCAATACATTGTACTTCTATTCTTAGGACTGTCTTCATGCATAAGTGTTATGTTGATGATATTTTTCTAAAACGTTTTAAGACAAAACTTTGCAACAAAAGAGATGAGTTCAGCTTCCCAATTGTGAACTTTCCATTTCAATGTAGCAACATTCCAGCAGCGCCCGCATATGGAGTATATATCTCCCAATTGATACGATATGCCCGGGCTTGTATTTCCTATCATGATTTCCTTGATAGAGGATTGCTACTCACAAGGAAGCTATTAAACAAAGAGTTCCAAATGGTGAAGTTGAAGTCATCCCTTCGTAAATTTTACGATGCCATCACGAGTTGGTTGACCGTTATGGAATAACTGTTTCACAGATGATAACGGATATGTTCCTTATGTCGTAACTACAATACCCTTCCCTTATCAAGAATGTGACCTACCGAATTAGACTATTTACCGGATTTGTAATAACATAAGCAACACGACGGGTGCCACATGTGGAGCAGGATCTGCTTACCCTTCCGGAGCTCCTGCGATCATCCCCAGTTTTGTTGGGGTTCGTGTTGCTTAGTCACTTGTTTTCTATGTTGTGTCTTCTGTAATATTATTTGTCTATCTTTTTATATTTAGCCAAGGCGTTTTCAATTATTTTCTATCTGAGTTTGACTCTCCCTTTGGTATCTTTCGTCCCTCTTTTACAGAGAAATTAAAGATGGCTCATAACTTGTAAAGAATGGTCAATATGCTTGATACTACAAGAATCTTGAAAATGCAGTCCAACCTGTTGACTGGATATTTTCTGCTCATAAATCAAATATAACACTGGAAACGGGTTTCATGAAGTTTCACCAAAATCGTTAATTGAAAGAAGTATGAGTGACTGATCCCGGGGTTTTAACACGTCAGTTATCAAAACTCATCAGTCGAATCTCGGATGTTTGTCGTCCTGTAGAGAGTTTGGTATGTATCTCATTGACTTTTAATGTGTTTAGGTTTTTTGTCAGGTTGTTCTCTCACTGCTTTCAATATGTCTCTTGTGTTTTTGTGTGGTCAAGTTCCTGTCTTATGTTTCGTTTGTTTATGTTATGATTTGATTCTGGTCACATCCACCTCGACATGTTTTTGGGGTCTTTTTAGTTTTATGACAGGTTGTTGTCTAATTGACTTCTATGTAGTTTTTATGTTGTCAGGTTGCTGTCTCATAGAATTCTGGATATCTTTTGTGTTTTTGAATGTGTAAAGGCTGTTGTCTCATCGACCTCTAGATATTTGTTAATTGTGTGTTAAGTTGCTGTCTCATCGATTTTAAATATCTTTTGTATTTTTGTGTAGTCAGTCTGCTCTCTTATTTACTTCTATAGATACAAATATATTTTTGTGTTTTATGAGTGTTCATGTTGCTAACTCATTGACCTCTAGATATCTTTTGTGTTTTACGTGTGGTCATGTTGCTAACCCATTGACCTCTAGATATCTTTTGTGTTTTATGTGTGGTCATGTTGCTAATTCATTGACCTCTAGATATATTTTTGTGTTTTATGGTGGTCATGTTGCTAACTCATTGACCTCTAGATATATTTTTGTGTTTTATGTGTGGTCATGTTGCTAACTCATTGACCTCTAGATATATTTTGTGTTTTATGTGTGGTCATGTTGCTAACTCATTGACCTCTAGATATCTTTTGTGTTTTATGTGTGGTCATGTTGCTAACTCATTGACCTCTAGATATATTTTGTGTTTTATGTGTGGTCATGTTGCTAACTCATTGACCTCTAGATATATTTTGTGTTTTATGTGTGGTCATGTTGCTAACTCATTGACCTCTAGATATCTTTTGTGTTTTATGTGTGGTCATGTTGCTAACTCATTGACCTCTAGATATCTTTTGTGTTTTATGTGTGGTCATGTTGCTAATTCATTGACCTCTAGATATCTTTTGTGTTTTTGTGTGGGCAGGTTGATGTCTTATTGACCTTTACATATCTTTTGTATCGTTGTGTGGTCAGGTTGTTCACTCATTGACCTTCATAAAACCTTTGTGTTTTATGTGTGGTTAGTTCGCTCTCTCATTGACTTCTATATATCTTTTTGTGTTTTTGTGCAGTCAGGTTGTCTTTTCATTGATTTCTAGATATCGTTTGTGTTTTGGTGTGGTCATGTTGCCATCTCACTGACCTCTAGATATCTTTTGTTTGGGCAGGTTGCTGTTTCATTGACCTTCATATATCTTTGTTATTTTTTGTGTGGTCCGGTTGTTCTTTCATTGACCTCAAGATATATTTTGTGGTTTTGTGTGGTCAGGTTGCTCTTTCATGGTCTTCTAAATGTGGTTTGTGTTTCTTTTGTGTGGTCTGTTTTCTGTCTCGTTGATTTCTAGATATCCTCTTGTGTTATGTGTAGTCAGGTTGCCCTTTCATTGACTAATAGATATATTTTTTTGTTTTTTGTGTGGTCTGGTTGCGGTTTAATGTTTTTGTCTTGATATTTTGTTGTGGTTAGGTTGCTTTGTATTGGATTTTTAGATATCGTGTGTGTATGTGTGTGGTTTGGTTGTGGTCTTATTGAATTCGAGATACCTTTTGTGTTTTTGTTGAATCAGGTTGCGCTCGTATTGGCTTATATATATCTTTTTTCTTTATCGGTTGCTGTCTCATTGGTCTCTGTTAATAGATATCTTTTTTATTTTTTGTTGTCTCATTTACTTCACTAGTGCTTTTGTTTGATCAGGTTACATTTTCATTGGCTTATATATAACTTTTGTGTTTACCTGTTGTTGTTTAATTCATCTCTAGATATTTTTTTGTGTTTTTGTTTGATCTCGTTCTGGTTAAGGTTGCTCTCTTATTTACCTATAGATATCTTTTGTTAATTTGTGTGGTCTGGTCGCTCTTTTATTGACTTCTAGATATCTCTTCTTTTTTTTTGTGTGTTGCTCTCTCATTGACTTCTAGATATTTTTTAGTGTTTTGTGTGGTCTGGTTGCTTGTTTGATTTTTCTTTCAATTTAAAAAAAAAGACAGGACGTTTAACTTTGTAACTTTTAATTTGTATGATGCTATGACAAAAAAAAAAGTGGTTCATCTTTGTTATTGCACGGTGGTGTGAAATTACATTTATAATATTTTTTTTCAAAATAAAATTGATCACATTAGTATTACATTCCTAAAGAATATTAATATTAAGTTGGAATTTCATTTACGATATATATGTTTGTTTCATTAACGAGAATATTGAGCCGTGTTTACATAGCAAAACCTAAAATCATAACGTTTGAAAGGAACAACAACTTACATAAATGATTAAATCGTAACTTGGGCATCACATTAGCCATTTTATGATGTATTTTGACATCACTGTTTACTTAATCTTATGTTTGCAGAAATTCTGATTTCTTTCTATATATCTACATGAAGTAGTAAAATAAAATTAATGAAGCTCGAAATTCTTAAGTATAAAAAATGGCAACAATAAATGAACCGCGTCTTCTCTGGACTAAGAGTGGTTTCTATTTATTTTTGGGCTAAATTTTGATCAATGGAATCATATTCAATTCGGAAAAGGCCAAATGTAAATCCAATATACAGTTTATGACAACTTCACAGTCAACAATATGGAAAGTACTATATGGATATTTACGTTTTGACAAACAAAATATGTTGTGGTTGCTAAAAACAGTGTTTTAATAAAAACTGTTTACCATTATACGTTTCATAAAATACAGAATTGTCTATATATTGTTTTATTTAAGTATATTCCTCCATCTATAGATTCTACCATAAGGTTATTAATCTAAATTTAAATGTTACCATATCAAACATTGGTATTCGAATTTCCATTGTCGAGTAATGTTCTTCCATTTTTAATGCATATTCAATCATAAGACAGATTGAATCTGGTTATGCTATTGCCATCGGTATCGCAAATAAAACCATAAGTTTCTTTTTTTTTGTTAAAACAAATTAAACACGGCGTATATCCTAGATCCTCTTTTCTAACCAGTACTTTACTGTCCTGGCCATCTTTTGATATAACTATGATTCCACAAGATCCCATGTCTAGATCTGCTACGATGATGTTGCCATAAGTATCTACACAAAGACCTCGTGGTCCTGGTAAATCGTGTTTGTGTTTCCAGATCTGATCACCTGATTCATTAACACAGTATACTGTTTTACCATCAAAATCGCTATAAATTACTCTGTCTTTACAGTAAACAAGGTGCTCCAGGTATGATTTACTCTCAACTTGTATTGAGTTCATTTTATTTTCTTTCATGCTTATAATACGGATTTCATCATCACTTAAACCCACAGCCAGAGAGTTATTAAAGAATGATAAATCAAAGCATGATTTGCTGAATTTAAAAACCTTGGTAACCGTTTCCTTTTTCATATTGAATATCTTAATACTATCAGTATAAGTTATGGCTATAGTGTTCTGATTGATCTGTGTTACACCCCACGCTTCACCAGATATAGGTAACTGTTTCTCATGTTTGCCATCAGAAGTGAGTAGGTTAACTTTATTCCCCTGTTCAACTACTATAACCCTTCCATCCATTAGACAAATCATGTTACTTAAGTCTTTTCCCATATTGAGCTGTATGTTTGTCTCAATGTTGATTGTCATGTTGTTTATGTTTTTTATATTGGATTGTTGATGTGATTCTACTTGTGCCTCCCTTCTCATACTCGTTTGTCTGCTCAAGGATATTTTTGTTTTTACAACCTTCACTTCTCCCAAGGTTCTTAATGATTGTACCATACTCAGTACCTTTTCTATTTCATCAGTTTGAGTTAGTTTGATATCAACTTCGCTTGACCTCTCATTGTCTTCAACAAATCGTTGACATTGATGCACTTTTTGTTCAATCTGATGAACTCCTAGAAATGATTGGAGTTTTGAAGTATGTTTTGTAATTGTTTTTAAACCATCTTGCATTTCCTTAAGTTGTTTCGTTTTATCTTCAATTTCAGTAATTAGACTGGTTAATTTCGATTTCTCCTGATTCCATACAGTATCTGCTTTTTTACATAACTTTTCCTCAAGGTGGTCTAAATGTTTATTAATTTGATTTCGCATTTTACTAACTGATTGCTTTATTGTTTCATATTGTTTTTCACCTCTTTTAAGGTTTCCGGATTTGTTGTTGACCAATTTATCCATGAAATGTGTGATGAAGTTTATATCCTTTTCTATAGATTCTTTGGATTTTTCAATATTGCTTTTCTCCACTACACTAGCTAGACTTTTTATTCCAGGGCATTTTGAATGACTAGTAGAAATACATTCACCACAACAAGGCATTAAATGGCTGGGACAGTACAAGTTGAACTGTTGACTATGCGCTTCACATTCTGTTTTGATTAAGCCAGTCGGAGGTTTATAGCTTGTATAGGTTTGAATATCGATGGTCTTGTGATCACGGGATGATTTTATATTTTTGTGATGAGTTGAACATGTTGAACATAATCCTTCATCACAGTTGAAACACCAGATGTCAGCTTGAGTGTTTACTCTACCTTGTTTACAATGTCCACATGGTACAGGTATGATTGATGCCATGACCTTAACATAAATATAACTTTGTCAGCAGTTAACTTACAGTTATGTTTATAACAATTCATGGTTATATCATCTTCATGCCATATTTGAAGCACTGTCTTTCATAGTAAAAGAGAATTTCGTTTGAAGTTTTAATGTCTTTTGTGTATCCCTTATGATGTTTTGGTTTAAGACAGTTTTTTTAGTTAGTTATTATTGAATAGGTTTTTTTTCATCACTTATGTCGGTAAAGGTTTGTCAGAAGGACTCTTTTAATGTCGAGCCGTCGACTTTTTTTTTCTCGAAAAAGCGAGCCGTAGCGATCCTATATTCCGTCGTCGTCGGCGCGGTCGAGAACTATTCACTCTATGGTTAAGGTTTTTAAAATTTTGATTACTATCTTAAAGTATCCTTGATTTCTACCAAACATGGACAGAATAAAATTGAGAATGGAAATGGGGAATGTGCCAAAGAGACAACAACTCGACCATAGAAAAAAACAACAGCAGAAGGTCACCAACAGGTCTTCAATGTAGCGAGAAATTCCCGCACCCGGAGGCGTCCTTCAGAAGCTTGTTAATGAACATTAGATAGTACCCAAAAGTAAATTTTGTATTTTACTTATAAATGGACTCAGTTTTTCTTCCAGTTAACATTACATATAGTCTGCAGTTAAAGTTTTTAAAACATTTATTAGATTTATAAACTATCCTGGATTTTTACCAAACTTAGACAGAAACTTCTTACAATCAAACTAATTCCCCATTATTCCTCTCTCTTCAATCCAATGCAAGCGCTCCCTTTTAAGTTATTTTAGTTAATAAAACTAGCTTAAATTATGAATAAATATCTAAAATAAAATTACCTCTTTGTCTTAAACGATGTGATCTAACTGTTTATGTGGCACAAATCAAATACGTCATTATCTTAAATGTTGGCATATAAGGAATTGGATTAGGACGTGTTTATACCTGTTCTATGTTATCAACATTTGAATGACATTTGTAAATAAAAACTGTCCTAGATAAATACTAAACTTGAGAAATACTGATAGGTAACCTTATAGAAATATTCAAACTTATTATTCAGTGTATTGGATGATATCCAACTTTGTTTTTTTCAATGCTATAATTACCCTTGACTGTTTGCTCTGATACTACACTTGATTGATGAAGAACCAACGTTTCTTTTTAGCAGATGAGTACGCTTGCAACTGGCTTAATGATTTTAATGCAGACAAATAGTAAACAGAAAAGTTCTCCTTATCTACTTTAAAATAAGAAATGCTTACTCAAGGGGTCATATGGGATTGATCAAAATATTGTTTGCTGTACGTTATGATAGGCTTGAATACTACTAGTATTTTTAAAATTATTATATTCAAATACTGGTCATGTTTTTAGAAGACGAAAAAAACTAGAGTATATGAAAAGTCATTCAGTGATATATCAAACATATCATTAAAATATATGTTTCGGAATAAACAAGGAGAATAGAATAATAAATAGAGGATGATACTAGCTTTAATCAGCGTTTTAGGCAAACCTTTGTACAAAGTCGACGTCATACCAATATACAAGAACAGAATAGTTCAAACAAGATGTTGTATATAAAAATGTAATGATGCTAGAATATACTTTTACTATTTTACTTTATATTACTGATGAAATGCGACTGTCACACAAGTGAGACATTTAGGTAACTATAAAACAAGGTTTAATCCACCAATTTCTACATAAGAAAATGCCTGTAACAAGTCACGAATATGATAGTTGTTTTCCAAGCGTTAGGTGTGTTTGAATTTAGGATTTCACCATTGAGTTCGGTACTTTTGTTATTTGATTGTTCGAGAAATAAATGTGTACCATCTTTTGAACATTTGCTGCAAACATTACTTATGAATGTCGTCCTTGTAGAACTGTAATGAATCAGTCAGGGATTGTTTGTCTATTTTGGCTGTACCTGCCGCTTTAAGGCAAGCATCCTGTTCGAAATCATCTTCATCGTTTTATTTAGTCGAGCCGTATTAAAAAGTTGTCAGAAATTACCATAAATATTAGCCACTATTCAGTTTCCAGAGATGACCATAAATATTAGCCACTGTCCAGTTTTCTATTTTCTCGATAAAGACATAACCGAATGGGACATCACATAATGTACTGCATGAGCAACAAGAACGATAAAGCTATTGGAGCAGAAACTACTGTCCAATCGAGAGGACATACATTTGCTTTTATTTCGTGTTGTTATAGATGAGCCCAATGGTTTTCCCGTTTGAATGGCGTTACACTAGTATTTGTTTGGGCCCTTTATGGCTTGCTGTTCTGTGTGTCCCAAGACTCCGTATTAAAGACTGTACTTTGATCTATAAAGGTTTACTTGTATAAATTGTGACTTGGATTGAGAGTTGTCTAATTGGCACTTATACTACATCTCCTTTTATCTACTTATAGAAATTTATATGGAAGTTTTTACAATTTTTGAAAATTGTTCATGGTTTATAATATTGACTCTTTAATAGTTCATTTCTACCTGGATTTGAGACTTTAATATTCATTGTCATGTTGGAGAAACAAATACAGAGGATAATGGCCATACCTCTTAGGTATAATAAACATTTAGAGTCACTCTTAAGGAGGCTCGCGGGTATAAGATTTTCAGAAAAAAATTTAACATTTATTTTTCATTACAAATTTTTATTAATAACCTTTAATAGTTGTTACTTTATGATATGGTACAAAATTCATTCCAAAAAATCAATACGTGTTGGCCCCAGGTGACTTTTAAAATGTAGATATCATTGAAAAAGCTCCAAATTATCTCCCTTTGGTGCAAAAATGCCATTTTTTGGCATTAAAATTGAAATATCTTTTTTAACTCAACGGTGACCTATATTTTTTATTGTTGTTTTCGAATAAGCTGTACATAAACTAAATAATTGCAAAATTTAAGCGATTTCTGTAATTTAGTTCTGTTTTTATTTCGATATTACCGCTATTTCTTCTATTAGTTCAACAGAAAAAAAGGACATAAACAAAAATGTATGCTTCTTTCGAAGGCAGATTGTGAGCGTAAATGAACTGTGACCCCATTTTTTTATTTCATTTTTCTATTAAGTATAAGATAAAGTTCATCTATAGAAAAATATAGCGAAATCCTATATTAAATTTAAGAAAATGATTTAGACCCACGAGCCCCCTTAACTCGAATATGAAATGTAAATTGTATTTTTATGTATGTTTTTCATATGACGGTAGCCTAACAGATGAACAATTCAAATCTTGACAACATAAATGAAACAACTAGCAGGTAACGTATTTATTAATGAATATATGATGAGATAATATTAATGATATAACTACATAATGTTACACAGCCCTTGTATTATGATGCATTGGAACATCTTTTGTCATAAACATAGAGCATAAAAATGACGAGAAGTACAGCACAGATTTCATTATTATACTGAAATATTTTAAATTATTGCTTGACATTCACAAAATGCCTCCCTGTGATTAACTTATTGTACAAAACAGGAAGATAACAGAACAGTTTTAAGGCTTAAATACAAATAATAATACATGAGAAACAAGAATGTGTCCTAAGTACACGGATGCCCCGCTCGCACTATCATTTTTCATGTTCAATGGACCGTGAAATTGGGGTAAAAAATTTAATTTGGCATTAAAATAAGAAAGATCATACCATAGGCAACATGTGTTCTGAGTTTCAAGTTGATTGGACTTCAACTTCATCAAAAACTACCTTGACCAAAAAAACTTTAACCTGAAACTTCCACTTTCATTTTCTATGTTCAGTGGACCATGTAATTGGGATTTAAGTCTAATTTGGCTTCAAGATCATATCATAAGGAACATGTATACTAAGTTTCAAGTTGATTGGGCTTTAACTTAATCAAAAACTACTTTAACCAAAAACTTTAACCTGAAGCAGGACAGACGAACGAACGAACAAATGAACGCACATACGGACGAACAACGGATCCACAGACCAGAAAACATAATGCCCCGCTACTATCGTAGGTGGGGCATAAAAATTACAGCCCCAATACTTTTGTGAACACACAAACAAAACATTGAACAAATCAATTCAATACTTATGGGAATATTAACGCCCATTAATTCAAGAATGATATTAACTGATTCCACACTGACCATGGTGACATAAGATGACATACCCCTAAGAACAGTTCATTATCAAATAATAATTATAATTAAGCAAATGATTTTTTTCCCTTAGTTTGAAAATTACATTTTTTTTATTACCAAAAAAAGTTCTCATTTCCATAAATCATATCATTAATCAAAATATCAAATAAACACAAATATGTGTCCAATAGATAATCATTGAAATGTACAAACCCCATCATAACCCTAATTTTACATATATTTTTAAAAGTTCACACCATATTGAACGTGCCTAACTAGTTTCCTTTTTAATATTATGACAACTCCATTGTGCACTACCCTAATTCAAATCTTAAATCTGATATATTATAGATGGATGGCTGGATGGCTTGGTGAACACATCCACATACTAAAAATAATTATACCCCTACAATTTAAGGCCTGCATAAAATATCAGCAATAAGCCAACGTCATAAAAATATGTTAATTAAGTGCAGTTAACTTATACATGTTATATTTATATCACAACCCCTCCCCCCAAGAAACCTTACTATCATCAATATCAATTTAAAACACTTAGATAAATGTAGAAACAGAAAAAGCAGATCAAAAGAAACACCCAGATTGCTATAATATTTGCCCATGAAAATTAAGATTAGTAAGTGATGTTTTCATCAATGTCAATTGGCATCTTTTATCATAATAGATCATAATATGGTCAAGTTATTTTGTCAAGCATGTTATAATTATCAATGCTGTCTTAATTCTGAGTTGAAAATGTCATTTAGTTATGATACAATACACACAAAAAGGGTGCAGGCTAATTCTAACACTTTGCGTGTTTTAACACAAAAATAACACATTAAACTTCAACATGTTCAACATATTATGTTTTTAAAATCTGGTAAAAATCTGAAATAATAGGTTTCTGTTACTAAAAAATCTGAACTTGACTGTCGAAGTCTTCATGATATAACTAAGAAATATTCAATTCAAAAGGAAGGTAAACATCAATAACAATTAACAAGTTGATATGGGGTTAATGACTTGATTGGCAATTATATACACGTCTTCCATGGTCAAAACGTTTCAAAGTCATATGTTTTGTACTATTTAGATATAATGAGACAAATTTTCACCATGATATCCAACAATTAAACAGGAAGAGACGTAACTTTATCCATGATTCTGACTCACAGTCAGCCAGTCACTGCTCTTGCATCTTAGTGTCACATGGTTAGGGTAATACAAGAAATAAGGACTTTTGAAGTCTTTTATGAGCCAGTTAAGAATTTTCCACTTTTGAATGATAATTTACAATATCAACTATGTCATGTGACTACTGGAAATGATTTTTACCATAGGACATGTGGTTGTCAACTGAAACCTTAGTTATGACACACCCTATTAAACTCTGAAATCAAAATGGTTCTAAAAATAAAGAGCGGACATGATCTGACCCATAGGACATGGTATTGTCATCGGAACCAAAGTTTTTTACCTTGACCTTTGACTTAGGAAGTTGTACAAGCATTAAAACACAACATCTGGTGCTGGTTAATATATATTACATGTTGAGTGTCAAGTGTGAATTTATAACAGATCTCTTGATATACAGCAGACATAATTTGTTATGGACGGAAGGACAGAAAAACAGACTGATCACTATCAGGAGACCCTAATAAATATTTTTATTTTGTTTCCATTGAAAAATACAATAAAATATCAAACTTAACACAATTTTAAACAAAGAATACTGACAAGATCAAACATGTTGAAGCAAGCTTCTGACTAATTGATTGTTGCTTTATGTTCCTGCATGTAATGTTTAAGTTACACAATTACATTATATTTTTAAATGTGTCTACAATCTTGGCCTTATAATCAACAAACATTCACATGTAATAGAGAACACCTTGTATTGAATAAGCAGTATTTACACAATATTACTATACATTTAAATGTAATAGAGAACACCTTGTATTGAATAAGCAGTATTTACAGTATCTTATTACTACAATATCATTCAACAACTACTGACTTCAAAACCATTTGTCCAGTAGATACATGAGGGTGTTAATGGGGGTATCATGATTAGGATAGTTTGACGATTCACGTAAAAATTTTAACCAATTTGATGCTAACAGTAGCTGAAAATGACTGTTTGATGGCCGACGGTAAAGGGCATTACTACCCTCATATATCAGAACAGGGTCTCGTTTGTAATAATTCTATTACTTCCATCAGTGTCCTGTAGGCTATCATTTTCTTATCAGAAATTTCATAATTTTAGAAAATACAGAAATGTATAACTACGTTTGAACATCTAACCTTGATAAAATATAAACAAAAAAGAAATGTTTATTATATTAGACAGCAGAGATATACAGCCATACTAAATAAATAAGAACAACTGATACGAAAAACAAAAAAATATATTAATAGTAAAAGGTACATTATCAATATAACACTCTTAGTTCAAATTCAAAAACTAGAGAAATGTATTTTCTACAGCCTTAGATAAAAAAAATTAACATCCCTGGTCTTATCCAGAATGAGAGGTACCTGTTAACAGATTCATTGGGGAAGTTTTTGAATGGGTGGTACCAGCAAACAGTTATCCAGTAACGTTGGAGAGTATTTGAATGAGTGGTACCAGTAAACAGTTATCCAGTAACTTTGGGGAAGTTTTTGAATGGAAGATACCAGTAAACAGTTATCCAGTAACATTGGGGAAGTTTTTGAATGGCAGATACCAAATAACAGTTATCCAGTAACTTTGGGGAGTTTTTGAATGGCAGATACCAGTTAACAGTTATCCAGTAACTTTGGGGAAGTTTTTGAATGGGAAGTACAAGTTAACAGTTATCCAGTAACATTTAAGTTATCTTGAATGGCAGATACCAGTAAACAGTTATCCAGTAACATTTGGATTATCTTGAATGGCAGTTACCAGTAAACAAATTTCACTTTTAAATTAAATAAAACCCAACAGATAGATTTAAAAATTAACATATCTAGTACAATGTAGTTGCAAAGTTTAACTTAGACCCCAATAAAAATAAATTGAATTATATTGTCCCTAGCTAAATCAAAAGTGCTTTTATAATCAGTGATTACCTTTGTCTTTGACATGGTTTGAATATTGAACAGCTGAATTAAATGTGAGGCAACACTGCCAACAAGTATGTGGATTAGTCACGTGTAGCTCTTCATGCTTTGACAACAGGTCCTTACGTCTAAAGGTTAATACACACAATTTACATTTAAAATCTTGTGATTGTTTGGGGGATATTTTCTTTCTCCGACATGTCAAAGGTCTACCTTTACTACATGTACTCTCAACTTCGACTTCCTCTTGTACAAACATTGGGTTTCCTTCGTCAAAATTTTGCACAATGCCAATATTCAAAGTTTCACAATTAGCGTTTTCTTCGTTTTGCACCTTGTTACAATTTTCCACATTTTCGTCCTCATTTTGACTGTGATTGTAGTTATTGACCTTATCACTAGTACTTTCATTATCACTATCGCTACTTTCCTTGATCTGAAATGGAGTAGCACCACCAGAACTCATTTGGGACAAAAATTTGATCTCTTCCTCGTCAGTCATGCCTTCTGGCATCTCCTGCATGTAAAGCTTCTGTATTCTATTAAAGTTCTCATCCAAACTATTAGGCACACCTCCTGTATTCGTTTGTGGTTCATGTGTTGTGGTGTTTGCCATGTTACTTTGTATCAAACTTCCACTACTGGTATATGGCAAGCTTACAGATACATCTATCAACTCTGAAGTTTTTGCCACCTGTTGTGGCAAACCCAAAGGCTGTGATACACTCAAGGTCTGTGCCAGCTGTTGAGGCAATGCCAAGGGCTGTGATATACTTGAGGTTTGTGCCACCTGTTGAGGCAAAGCCAAAGGCTGTGATATACTCGAGGTCAGTGTCACTTGTTGAGGCAATGCCAAGGGCTTTGATAAACTCAAGGTTTTGGACACATGATTAGGCAGAACAGGGGTATGTGACACCTGAGGCCCATGAGTTGTTGACATTAGACTAGTAGGTATGTCTCTTGATGAATGAGGAATATTGTCCTGTACATAATTGCTGAAAATATCCCCATCTTGTAAACTTTCTGTTATACCAGAAGACTGTACTAACTGTCCCAATAGGTCATTGGGGTATGATGTAGCCGATACAGGTACTGAAATGTTATTTAAGTCAATCATGCTTGTGTTTGACATTTTGCCTTGAGTGATTTGACTAACTTGTCCTGAATTATCAATCAATCTTACAACAGAAGCTTGTGGCACATGAATCAAAGTTTTTGACTGCAGATGTGGAGCATTGTCTGAAATCTGTGACACGTTTCCCAATAATAAATGGGAGTTCGAATGATTAATAGGGGTTTGAACTTCCTGCAAACCATGTAATATTGGCCTTTGATTGTTACCATGGTAACTAGGGTAAGTTCTCACAGTTCCAACAGAGGTCAAAATGTCATCAAACATATTCTTACTACTAGATATCTCATTTAACTGTGAACTTGGCGTATTAACAACAGGGTGACCGTCTGCCAATTGTAAGAACTGATCAGAAATCTCAGTCGAAGGGCATGTATCTAATGTCTGAATTAGATCTCCTATGTAAGCTTGTGATGAAAGGAGAGAGTTTGCATAATTCTGATTGCTTCTGATGATGTTTGTATTTGACTGCACTACAGGGGTTGTGTTATCAGATGCCATTGTAACCATAAGTCTATTACCTGCAGGAGGTGTATGATAATAAGACATTGAAGTTACATGTCTATTAACTAATGGTGCTTTGGTATTGAAAGTGGCGGCTGCAATTGACTGTCTATTCAGGTGAGACTGATACTTAGCAGGCACTACGCCATTGAAGTTAGAACCACGACCCCTATAACCAGAAGACAGTCGTACATGTGAAGGTGCTACTGTACATTGACTCGCTAGGTCCAACCCTTTATCCAACTCAGCGTAATCAACCTTCCTTTTCCCCTTTCTCAGGTTATATTTATCCAAGGAATTAGTTAGTTTGTTACGATCATTGCCTCGCCATCTGTTATCTGGAACACTAGTTTCTGAAGTGGGTACAACATTATTTCCATCTACTTTGTAGGTATACACCGATTGGCTTCTCTCCGAGCTTTCGTTCCGTGAAGATGATATACCAACTGATTTTCTCATTGTGTCATGTGACATGTTTTTGTTTTTACTCTCTTTTGGAAAATTACAAATGAGAGTATTTTTGGCCAAATCAACTCTGAACATGTTTCCATCCTCGTCATATATTGTTGGTTTTTCCTTTTCTGTTTGATTACAATTTGTCAGTTCTGTTGTAACATGGTCCAAAATTCCTGTTTCTACGCGTGATATTTCTGCTGCTGACCCTTCTGAACTTTGAACCCTATTAACAGTTTTTTCATTACACATTGAATACATATCATTATTTGTCATACTATTTATTTTTTCAGGTTTTTTATGACATCCACTTAATTCTGGTTTTACTTGTCGGAAAAAGTTTGTAGAATCTATTAAGATTTTATGCTTCCTCATATGTGTTCTCGTTTTCCTTAATGTAAAAATAGGCTGAAGGCAAATTATACACTGCTTCTTTATTTGTTTAGCATGACTGACAAAATGAGACAACCATTTGATTTTTTCCAGTTCATTCAAATCCTCACCACATATTCTACATACAACCTTATTCTTTTTTCTTTCTATCAGAGGTGTAAAATCATCAACATTCATACAAGTTACGAAGCCTTCTTTAATTTTATCTTTGACACTTAGCAATATTGTACATTTCTCACATCGAAAGAATGTAATCAAATCTGAACCAATTGAGAAGATTTGTTCTTCACTTTTGATTTGTATATTGTTACTGACAAATGACTCACCACATTGTATACAATTGTAATCCTCTAATGTGGAGTCTTTTCCTGATTTCAAATAGCCATTTATTTGATGAAAATTTTGTACTGACAGATCTTGATTACTTGCTCCTTTCTCAACAATTACAAAATCAGTTCCTTTAGGAATTCTATCTTCAGATTCTGTCGATAAAACAGAAGTAAAAAGTTCAAGATTACTGTTATTCTGAACAGCACATTCATGCTCCGTAGGTACAAAAAATCCACAAGAGTCACACAATGTCATAAACAAAGGCTTTTTAGTTCCACCTCCTTTTTCTGATACTTTTTCTTCCTGTTTTTCTTCTATTTCTCCTCCCATGTGAGGGCTGCTTGCCTGAGTTATTTCCCCTTGAAGAGTTAGATGCATTGCCACATCATCTTGTATATTGGTGTTGTCAACAACATCAGAATAGGAATCTACTTCTACAGAATTTAATGTTTGTGTATTATCTGTTGATTTTGGAGTCACCTTAGTTGATGTAATGTCCTTTTCACTTTGTTCTCTCTCAATTCTCATTTTAGGAGAACACTGTTCATTGTTTTGAAACTTTTCAATGCGAATATTAACATTGTCTGAATTAGTTGTTCCTTTAATTTCTGCTCTGACTGAAGGCATTATTTTATGATTATGACTTCCTGTTTTTCTAGAGTTTTGTTTTATCTTAGACGGGTTTTGTTTGATCTCTGGTCCAAGCCTATTAGATGTAGGTTCGATTTTCTCCTGCATTTCAACAGACTCACCATTCACTTTGGTATCTGCTCCTTTAGGTGAAATAAAACTATCTAATTTTGTAGACAATGGATCATCTATTCCCTTCAAATTGACATCTAACCTTTGAATTTTTACCTTTGAAGACTTATTATTCATAAACTGTTTTTGAGATTTCATCTTCGTTGAAGTTTTATTTGCCCACTTTTTTCTATTTTCAGACTGAGCTGATTGCTTGTCTTCCTTTATGTCTAATTTTGTTCTTTTTGCATCTTTTTCATTCAGAGTTTTTTTCACATGGTAATTGTTTTTTATTGGAGAATCTTCTTTTATTAAAAAGACTTGCTCCGTCAATTCTTCGTTCAATGTATCACAATGTTTACGCTTGTTCAATGACGATTTATTTTGGGTTTTATTCTTGTGATTTAATTTATCTAGTGTCAAGGTCATTTTCAAATCCTTTTTGTGTTCTGCAGACAGTTTCGGACAGTCGTGATTGACCATATCTGATTGTTCCTCCAATAACTCCCCACAATTTTTACAATACAGAATATCTTCTGAGTCAGATTCATCAAGAATCGAAAACGGCAAAAAGTCATCCATCATTTCCAATAATGTGAGATTTGATCAAGGATTTTATAGGTTGATGTCAGGTTGTCTTCATCCTTAAGTACTATGATCTCAAAATACCATTATCAATGTTTGGAAAATCTTCTACTAACTGCTTGTTCATTCTAGATCTGAAAAATATACAAAGTTATATAATTTTCAATTGAACAACTGACATCAAAATCACATGATTAAAGTTAAATACCGTAAATTCAGAAATGATCACATGCATTTTTTATTGGCATTTTTTAAGTTGTTAGAAGCTTTTTAGACTAAAATGTGATTTTCATTTTTGTGATATTCAGGAAAATCCTGTTTAGTTCATATAAAAAAGTTCAAAATGCGAGTTTAAATTATTGCAATTATAACACTGTCCCCTTTTTTCGCAATATTAACCAGATGCTCCGCAGGGCGCAGCTATATACGACCGCAGAGGTTGAACCCTGAACAGTTGGGGCAAGTATGGACACAACATTTAAGCTGGATTCAGCTCTAAATTTGGATTGTGATTAAATAGTTGACACAGCAAAGGTTTCTGACACAGAATGAATGTGGTCTAATGAACTTAAAATATTTTTTTTGCCTTTGAGCAATTCACTATGCTGTTGAATATTAATCCTCTCAAAAAAATGTTTGAACAAATTTTCTTTTTATTTATGAAATCTGAAATGAGAAAAATTTAACCCCCCCCCCCATTTTTTTTTCACATCGCCCTTTCCCTTTTTCCAAAACTGATCTCAATTCAAATTCCTAATGGAGTTTGCAACAATAACTACTCATTTAAATACATCATAAAATATTAAAATGTAAAATAAAGTGCTTGTTATCACTGAATGGTAAAGAGTCTTTTAATTTATCAGATGGTAGTAAAAGTGAATATACATTGTATATTGTATAAAACAATGATTTAAGTTGATTCAACTACTATTCTGGACAAAGAAAGATAACTCCAATCAATTGAAAATTTCTTGCTATTGCACAATATTGTGCAATTAGATATTTCTTGCTATTGCGCAATACTGTGCAATTGAAAATATTTGCTATTGCACAATACTGTGCAATTGAAGATTTCTTGCTATTGCGCAATACTGTGCAATTGAAAATTGCTTGCTATTGCACAATACTGTGCAATTGAAGATTTCTTGCTATTGCTGAATACTGTGCAATTGAAAATTTCTTGCTATTGCACAATACTTAATATAATAATTTTGGATCCTGATTTGAACCAACTTGAAAACTGGGCCCATAATCAAAAATCTAAGTATATGTTTAGATTCAGCATATCAAAAAAGCCCAAGAATTCAATTTTTGTTAAAATCAAACTTAGTTTAATTTTGGACCCTTTGGACTTTAATGTAGACCAATTTGAAAACGGGACCAAGAATTAAGAATCTACATACACAGTTAGATTTGGCATATCAAAGAACCCCAATTATTCAATTTTTGATGAAATCAAACAAAGTATAATTTTGGACCCCGATTTGGACCAACTTGAAAACTGGGCCAATAATAAAAAATCTAAGTACATTTTTAAATTCAGCATATCAAAGAAGCCCAAGGATTCATTTTTTGTTAAAATCAAACTAAGTTTAATTTTGGACCCTTTGGACCTTAATGTAGACCAATTTGAAAACGGGACAAAAAATTAAGAATCTACATACACAGTTAGATTCGGCATATCAAAGAACCCCAATTATTCAATTTTGATGAATTCAAACAAAGTTTAATTTTGGACCCTTTGGGCCCCTTATTCCTAAACTGTTGGGACCAAACCTCCAAAAATTAAAACCCAACCTTCCATTTGTGTTCATAAAACTTGTGTTTAAAATTCATTGATTTCTATTTACTTATACTAAAGTTATTGTACGAAAACCAAGAATAATGCTTATTTGGGCCCTTTTTTGGCCCTTAATTCCTAAACTGTTGGAACAAAAACTCCCAAAATCAATCCCAACCTTCATTTTGTGGTCATAAACCTTGTGTCAAAATTTCATAGATTTCAATTAATTTGAACTAAAGTTATAGTGCGAAAACCAAGAAAATGCTTATTTGGGCCCTTTTTGACCCCTAATTCCTAAAATGTTGGGACCAAAACTCCCAAAATCAATCCCAACCTTCCTTTTGTGGTAATAAACCTTATGTTAAAATTTCATAGATTTCTATTCACTTTTACAAAAGTTAGAGTGCGAAAACTAAAAGTATTCGGACGACGACGACGCCAACGTGATAGCAATATACGACGAAAAATTAAAATTTTTGCGGTCGTATAAAAACATCGCAATAATTTCTGAATTTACAGTAGTTAGTAACAGTATGACAGCAGAGCTGAGCATGAATGGTCCTACAGCAGAACTGAGCATGAATGGTCCTACAGCAGAACTGAGCATGAATGGTCCTACAGCAGAACTGAGCATGAATGGTCCTACAGCAGAACTGAGCATGAATGGTCCTACAGCAGAACTGAGCATGAATGGTCCTACAGCAGAACTGAGCATGAATGGTCCTAGTTAGTAACAGTATGACAGCAGAACTGAGCATGAATGGTCCTAGTTAGTAACAGTATGACAGCAGAACTGAGCATGAATGGTCCTAGTTAGTAAGAGTATGACAGCAGAACTGAGCATGAATGGTCCTAGTTAGTAACAGTATGACAGCAGAACTGAGCATGAATGGTCCTAGTTAGTAACAGTATGACAGCAGAACCGAGCATGAATGGTCCTAGTTAGTAAGAGTATGACAGCAGAACGAGCATGAATGGTCCTAGTTAGTAACAGTATGACAGCAGAACTGAGCATGAATGGTCCTAGTTAGTAACAGTATGACAGCAGAACTGAGCATGAATGGTCCTAGTTAGTAACAGTATGACAGCAGAACTGAGCATGAATGGTCCTAGTTAGTAACAGTATGACAGCAGAACTGAGCATGAATGGTCCTAGTTAGTAACAGTATGACAGCAGAACTGAGCATGAATGGTCCTAGTTAGTAACAGTATGACAGCAGAACCGAGCATGAATGGTCCTACAGCAATGGTCCTACAGCAGAACTGAGCATGAATGGTCCTACAGCAGAACTGAGCATGAATGGTCCTAGTTAGTAACAGTATGACAGCAGAACTGAGCATGAATGGTCCTAGTTAGTAAGAGTATGACAGCAGAACTGAGCATGAATGGTCCTACAGCAGAACTGAGCATGAATGGTCCTAGTTAGTAACAGTATGACAGCAGAACTGAGCATGAATGGTCCTAGTTAGTAAGAGTATGACAGCAGAACTGAGCATGAATGGTCCTAGTTAGTAACAGTATGACAGCAGAACTGAGCATGAATGGTCCTAGTTAGTAACAGTATGACAGCAGAACTGAGCATGAATGGTCCTAGTTAGTAACAGTATGACAGCAGAACCGAGCATGAATGGTCCTAGTTAGTAACAGTATGACAGCAGAACCGAGCATGAATGGTCCTAGTTAGTAACAGTATGACAGCAGAACTGAGCATGAATGGTCCTAGTTAGTAACAGTATGACAGCAGAACCGAGCATGAATGGTCCTAGTTAGTAACAGTATGACAGCAGAACTGAGCATGAATGGTCCTAGTTAGTAAGAGTATGACAGCAGAACTGAGCATGAATGGTCCTAGTTAGTAACAGTATGACAGCAGAACTGAGCATGAATGGTCCTAGTTAGTAACAGTATGACAGCAGAACCGAGCATGAATGGTCCTAGTTAGTAAGAGTATGACAGCAGAACTGAGCATGAATGGTCCTAGTTAGTAAGAGTATGACAGCAGAACTGAGCATGAATGGTCCTAGTTAGTAACAGTATGACAGCAGAACTGAGCATGAATGGTCCTAGTTAGTAACAGTATGACAGCAGAACTGAGCATGAATGGTCCTAGTTAGTAACAGTATGACAGCAGAACTGAGCATGAATGGTCCTAGTTAGTAACAGTATGACAGCAGAACTGAGCATGAATGGTCCTAGTTAGTAAGAGTATGACAGCAGAACTGAGCATGAATGGTCCTAGTTAGTAACAGTATGACAGCAGAACTGAGCATGAATGGTCCTAGTTAGTAACAGTATGACAGCAGAACTGAGCATGATAATGGCTATAATCTTAGTTCAAGGGTCAAAATGAGTGTATCTTAATAGATTATTGGTAATAATTTTAATAAAGTGATTGGATAAATCAAGAAAACTGTACAAAAGTTTGGCATCAAGTTCAACAATATTACAATAAATAGATATATAGGTCTTTTCATTTGTTACGAGTCAGCATGGTTGAAGAGTGATCAAATAAACAAGTATAAAATGGCAATCATGGTTTGCAGAACTTTTTTTGTTTTCCAATTTGTATATAAACATTATTTTATGAAATCATAATTGTGAGGTAAAATATCACTTACTCTGTGACTGTCTGCAAGGACTTTTCATATGAAAATTTAACAAAGAAAAGGCATTCACCATTGTCTGGTTTACAGGATGCTAATAAGTGACTAATTATGTTGACAATGATAGGTGTTTACACATTAAAATATATTTAACTTCCCAGGTTGGAGCTTGTATATCAAATTATACACAACAATTGGTCTCAGTGGTTATCAGTTTTCAAAAGTCAATAAAACCACATATTTATAATTATCTCATCAAAAGACAATAATTGGTTTATTCCATATTCAAGAGAAAGGACTAGTTTAATGACACTCAAACAAAGTACGCTGAACATTTTACTGATATTGTAAATGTAAAGTCAAACGTTTTATGTTATTGTAAATGTAAAGTCAAACGTTTTATGTTATTGTAAATGTAAAGTCAAACGTTTTATGTTATTGCAAATGTAAAGTCAAACGTTTTATGTATGTATTGTAAATGTAAAGTCAAACGTTTTATGTTATTGTAAATGTAAAGTCAACTTATTTATTGAATGTAAATCAAACGTTTTATGTTATTGCAAATGTAAAGTCAAACGTTTTATGTTATTGTAAATGTAAAGTCAAACGTTTTATGTTATTGCAAATGTAAAGTCAAACGTTTTATGTTATTGTAAATGTAAAGTCAAACGTTTTACCGTAATGTAAATGTAAAGTCAAACGTTTTTACCGTTATTGCAAATGTAAAGTCAAACGTTTTATGTTATTGTAAATGTAAAGTCAAACGTTTTATGTTATTGTAAATGTAAAGTCAAACGTTTTATGTTATTGTAAATGTAAAGTCAAACGTTTTACCGTAATGTAAATGTAAAGTCAAACGTTTTACCTTTATTGCAAATGTAAAGTCAAACGTTTTATGTTATTGCAAATGTAAAGTCAAACGTTTTATGTTATTGTAAATGTAAAGTCAAACGTTTTACCGTTATTGTAAATGTAAAGTCAAACGTTTTATGTTATTGCAAATGTAAAGTCAAACGTTTTATGTTATTGTAAATGTAAAGTCAAACATTTTACCGTTATTGTAAATGTAAAGTCAAACGTTTTATGTTATTGTAAATGTAAAGTCAAACGTTTTATGTTATTGTAAATGTAAAGTCAAACGTTTTATGTTATTGTAAATGTAAAGTCAAACGTTTTATGTTATTGTAAATGTAAAGTCAAACGTTTTATGTTATTGTAAATGTAAAGTCAAACATTTATGTTATTGCAAATGTAAAGTCAAACGTTTTATGTTATTGTAAATGTAAAGTCAAATGTTTTATGTTATTGTAAATGTAAAGTCAAACATTTTATGTTATTGTAAATGTAAAGTCAAACGTTTTATGTTATTGCAAATGTAAAGTCAAACGTTTTATGTTATTGCAAATGTAAAGTCAAACGTTTTATGTTATTGTAAATGTAAAGTCAAATGTTTTATGTTATTGCAAATGTAAAGTCAAACGTTTTACCGTTATTGTAAATGTAAAGTCAAACGTTTTATGTTATTGTAAATGTAAAGTCAAATGTTTTATGTTATTGCAAATGTAAAGTCAAACGTTTTACCGTTATTGTAAATGTAAAGTCAAACGTTTTATGTTATTGTAAATGTAAAGTCAAACGTTTTATGTTATTGCAAATGTAAAGTCAAACGTTTTATGTTATTGTAAATGTAAAGTCAAACGTTTACCGTTATTGTAAATGTAAAGTCAAACGTTTTATGTTATTGTAAATGTAAAGTCAAACGTTTTATGTTATTGTAAATGTAAAGTCAAAGTTTTATGTTATTGTAAATGTAAAGTCAAACTATGTTATTGTAAATGTAAGTCAAACGTTTATAACCGTTATGTAAATGTAAAGTCAAATGTTTTAACCGTTATTGTAAATGTAAAGTCAAACGTAATTAACCGTTATTGTAAATGTAAAGTCAAACGTTTATGTTATTGCAAATGTAAAGTCAAACGTTTTATGTTATTGAAATGTAAAGTCAAACGTTTTATGTTATTGTAAATGTAAAGTCAAACGTTTTATGTTATTGTAAATGTAAAGTCAAACGTTTTATGTTATTGTAAATTAAAGTCAAACGTTTTACCGTTATTGTAAATGTAAAGTCAAACGTTTTATGTTATTGCAAATGTAAAGTCAACGTTTTAAACCGTTATGTAAATGTAAAGTCAAACGTTTTACCGTTATTGTAAATGTAAAGTCAAACTTTAAACCGTTATTGTAAATGTAAGTCAAACTTTTAAACCGTTATTGTAAATGAAAGTCAAACGTTTTATGTTATTGTAAATGTAAAGTCAAACGTTTTATGTTATTGTAAATGTAAAGTCAAACGTTTTTAACCGTTATTGTAAATGTAAAGTCAAACGTTTTATGTTATTGCAAATGTAAAGTCAAACGTTTATACCGTTATTGTAAATGTAAAGTCAAACGTTTTACCGTTATTGTAAATGTAAAGTCAAACGTTTTACCGTTATTGTAAATGTAAAGTCAAACGTTTTATGTTATTGTAAATGTAAAGTCAAACGTTTACCGTTTTGTAAATGTAAAGTCAAACGTTTTACCGTTATTGTAAATGTAAAGTCAAACGTTTTATGTTATTGCAAATTAAAGTCAAACGTTTTATGTTATTGTAAATGTAAAGTCAAACGTTTTATGTTATTGTAAATGTAAAGTCAAACGTTTTATGTTATTGTAAATGTAAAGTCAAACGTTTATGTTATTGTAAATTAAAGTCAAACGTTTTATGTTATTGCAAATGTAAAGTCAAACGTTTTACCGTTATTGTAAATGTAAAGTCAAACGTTTTATGTTATTGTAAATGTAAAGTCAAACGTTTTTATGTTATTGTAAATGTAAAGTCAAACGTTTTATGTTATTGTAAATGTAAAGTCAAACGTTTTATGTTATTGTAAATGTAAAGTCAAACGTTTTAATGTTATTGTAAATGTAAAGTCAAACGTTTTATGTTATTGCAAATGTAAAGTCAAACGTTTTAACCGTTATTGTAAATGTAAAGTGAAACGTTTTACCGTTATTGTAAATGTAAAAGTCAAACGTTTTACCGTTATTGTAAATGTAAAGTGAAACGTTTTAATACCTTTATGTAAATGTAAAGTCAAACGTTTTACCGTTATTGTACATGTAAAGTCAAACATTAGACAAAAACACAAAATGTTGGTACAAATTGTAATTAAAGGCCCATAACTCTTGTAAGGATTTGTCTGACAGGTCACAAAAATAAGGCTAGACTTGTACAATAAGCTAGAAAAACTATGTTCTATGTTTTATGTAAAGCGAGAAAGCTTAGTTTGCCAATAGATATTTTGTTACAATTGTTTGATGCAATGGTGGCACCTATTTTGTTATATGGTGCAGAAGTATGGGGTTATGAAAATAATGGCATTATTGAGTCTTTGCATTTAGAATTTTGCAAGTATATATTAAAGGTTAAAAAATGTATGCCAAACTATATTGTATATGGCGAACTTGGTAGAACACCCATGTCTATATGTATTAAAAATAGAATGGTTGGTTTTTGGCAGCGAATTTAAAATGGCAAAAAAGAGAAAATATCTCGAACATTGTATGATATGTTGCATAAACTGAATGAAGGTGATGTGTACCATTCTAAATGGTTATTATATATAAAAGATATTTTAATTGAATGTGGTTATGGAAATTATTGGTATGATCAATCTGTATTAAGAAATATAAGCCTGTCTAAAAATGTAAAGCAAGTTCTTCATGAAAAATTTGTAGAAGGTTGGAAATTACAAGTATATAACTCACAGAAGTGTATTAATTACCGTATTTATAAATCTGATTTTAACTTTGAGAATTACCTCACTGTACTTGATGTATAATCTTATAAAATTTAGATGCGGTAGCCATAAATTGCCAATTGAAGCTGGTAGATTTTTTAGTATCGATAGACCTGAAAGAATTTGTGATCTTTGTAATAAGCAAGAACTAGGTGATGAATTTCATTATATATTTAATTGTAACTTTTTTACTCAAGAAAGACTCAAGTTTATACTTGATCATATATATAAAAACAAAAATACTGTAAGTCTGTCAAATTTAATGAATAGTCAAGATAAGTATGTACTTGTTGGGTTGGGAAAATTTTGCAAAATTGTTATGTCTGTATTTAAATGATAATATATGGATATTACTCTTTCATCTGCATACACCTACTTCATATATATGTATATATGTTAGTTCATGCATTACTATTGTTTGTTAAATTTATTGTTTGTTAAATTTATTGTACTGTATTATGCCTCATGTGAGGCCTTTAGTGAAATAAAAAGTTTCAAGTTTCAAGTTTCAAGGTTCATCCAGGATGACATTTTTGTAGATATTGTCTTGTTGATTATTTTAGATATTTCAATCACTATCCATCATAGATTTCAAGATAGTAGGTAAAAACGAAGTAACAATTAAATCTGTCATTTAAGGGCAATAACTCCTATAAGAAGTTGTCTCTGACAGTTTTGATGCTGTGAGACAATAGGTATAGCTCAACATTCTGAACATTTCTGCACCTGTCATATTTTCTGTATCCATATCAGTTTTTAAAACTAATAAAAACAAGAATGTGTCCCCAGTACATGGATGCCCCATCCCCAATATTATTTTCTATGTTTAATGGACAGTGAAAATGGGTGGAAACCTCTAATTTGGCATTACAATCAGAAAGATAATATCATAGGGAACATGTGTACTAAGTTTCAAGTTGATTGGACTTCAACTTCATCATAAACTGTTATCACAGAGATATGTCTCGCCTTTTTGTAATTTTGATTATGCAAATGTTGAAAACAAAATAGCAATATTTTAACATCTTAAACAAGTTATGAAAATATTCAAAGTCAATGAACCATGACTGAGTTACATATCTAAACAATCTCCATGTTAATGAGATGTGCCATTGCTTATATAACTGCATACCAAATATCATCATGACCATTGACTTATTATAAGTCGTTTCAAATCTAAATACAAACATTAACTAGTAAACTATAGAAAAGTTTCAGTCAATAAGAGGGGGTGGGGCTATATAATTTCCATGGAAACGATACTTGCAAATGATAATAAATTTGCATACCAAATATCATGTTGACTTATTATTAAGCAGTTCATCTTAAAAACTGATCTAATCACAAACTAATACATGTAAACTAAGATAAGTTTCAAGTCATTAGACTGTGACTAAGGGGTGAGTCCAAATATTCTCCACAGAAATGAGATGTGCCATAGCTTATACAACTGAATACCAATAAAAATTGGCCTACCACTAATGGTTCCCCTTGAATTGACCTAATAATAAACTATTTCATGATAACTCAGAAAAATTTTCAATGTCAATAGACCATGACTAAGGGGGCGGAGCCAAATTATCTCCATGGAAATGAGATATGCCGATGCGTATACAACTACATACCAAATATCATTGACCTACCACTTGTGGTTCCCCATAAACTGACCTAATCACATACTAATATATGTAAAATAAGCAAGTTTCAAAGTCAATAGACCATGACTTAGGGGGTGGAGCTAAATTATCTCCATGGAAATGAGATGTGCCAATGCTTAAACAAATACCAAATATAAGTGACCTACCCCTTGTGGTTCACCATAAACTAGACAAAATCACAAACTAATACATTGTTGATGATGCTGCCGCCGGAAACAGCATATCTATGTCTTGCTTTTCGACTCCCGTCAAGGAAAGACAAAAAACTACCTTGACCAAAAACTTTAACCTGAACCAGGACAAACAGACAAAAGAATGACGAACAAACACACAGACCAGAAAACATAATGCCCATAAGTGGGGCATAAAAATTGCATTTTAACCTTATTTTTTTTTTTAAGCCGATGTTGGTCATCAGAGACATTTTTAACCTAGATACCAATAATGGTTAAATGTTGCCCATTTGTTTCTAAGGAGATGATTTTTGTTATAGTACAAAAGACAACAGATGCCAAGTGATGAGAAAAGCTCACTTGGCCAATCAGCCAGGTGAGCTAAAAATGATATACTGGAATCTCTGCATTTATAATTTTGTAAATATATTAGGCCACACCAATTTGATTCCTTGTTCGACGGACCTGCCCGCACCTAT
Source organism: Mytilus edulis (assembly GCA_019925275.1). Lineage (NCBI taxonomy): Eukaryota > Metazoa > Mollusca > Bivalvia > Mytilida > Mytilidae > Mytilus > Mytilus edulis. Next base: position 114,657,652 of record CM034353.1, read on the forward strand.
TTTTTTCAAAACAGATTTTTTTTATTTTTTTTATATTCCCGCTTCCCGCATCCGGAATTGTAATCATGTCCATTTCCCGCACTGTTTTTTTGTTTGTAAATATTATAAACAGATATCAACATTTGTTAAATTTATCACAGTCTAACCTGTATATAACGATTTTAAACATAAAAGCACCCCACCACACTGTGTAATTATCTGTGAGAGTATTTGTTTCAGCATGAAACCTGAAGTGCTCCGATAAAAAGTTATAACAGCGGGTATTTCCGTGAAGAACAAAAAATTGGTTTCTTTCCCCCTTACTTATATTCCCTATCAAAAAATGATCGTTGTTAGAATAAAGTACAAAGAACTTCTGAAGGATTTGCCTTCAACTGCAATTATATTGTATGCTGGCGAAACAAAACTATCGATAGCCGCTGCATGTTTATGCACCTGTCCTGATTGATTCAGGAGCATGTCGTTCAGCAGTTATCGTTTGTTGATGTTGTTCATTGGTATTTTCCCGTTTGGATATATAAATTAGATCGTAGGTTTTCCTGTTCGAATTGTGTACGCTAATAATTTTGGGGTCCTTTATAGCTTGCTGTTTGGTCTGTATCAAAGCCCTGTGTAAAAGGCCGTACTTTGACCTGTGTTTGTTATCATCAGGTTGAGAACAACCCTCCCTCAGACAAGGGGTCATTTTACTGATGTAGAAAAGAAAATAGAAATACCAAGGATTTGTATACTTCTTCTATACAAAACATTTGAACACTTAAAATTTTGTACTCAAAAAGAGGAGAGTTACATCATATTTTAAACAAATTTTTCTTAAAGAGGGGTCCACTTATTTTGAATTATATTAAACTGTTAAAGTAAATGTGTTAACATGGTTAAAGTCCAGGAATATTACTAAATTCTTGGACATGTTTTGACCATTTAATACCAGATAGATATATAGTTCTATGAGAAAATATGAGCCCTTTTGTACAAACAAATATATCATAACTTATATTGATCCCTCTTAAAACATGTAAAAGGGATATTTATAACATTAAGGGGTTGCCCCCAAACTGATTATGATTTGGATGGAGAATTGTCTCATTGTCAGTCACACATACATAGACCAGATTTAATTATTTCTTGGTGAACAGGGAAAAAATTAAAGAAATGTCAAAGTACAACATTTGTACAAGTGATAAATCAAGTTTTAATATTGTCAAAACCTATTATTTTATGTTATAATTATAATTTATAATCGCTCGCCTTTACTTTTCAAGCTTCGCCTCAAAAATTTGCAAATTAAATATTTTTTTATTATGGGGAACTTTATAGAATACCTATGTCTGTTTGCATTACAGCCAGAATGGTTGGTTTTTGAGAATGTATTGTAATGGATAAAAGAGACAAAATTTCTCCTACAAAATGCAAAATGTGGTGATGTTTATCATTAATATACTGTAAATGGTTAAATTATGTATAAGATATGTAAATTCAATGTGGATAAGTTGATGCATATATAGAATAAGCACTTTGTTGGAAAGCTTTTTAATTTATCTGAAATTTGAAACAGCTTACACCTGCTGTTCCATTACTTTTTGTGTGTTTTTTGTTGTTAAGCTTACACCTGCTGTTCCATTACTTTCTGTGTGTTTTTTGCTGTTATGCTTACACCTGCTGTTCCATTTCTTTCTGTGCGTTTTTTGTTGTTATGCTTACACCTGCTGTTCCATTACTTTAGTGTGTTTTTGTTGTTATGCTTACACCTGCTGTTCCATTACTTATTGTGTGTTTTTTGTTGTTATGCTTACACCTGCTGTTCCATTACTTTAGTGTGTTTTTGTTGTTATGCTTACACCTGCTGTTCCATTACTTTCTGTGTGTTTTTTGTTGTTAAGCTTACACCTGCTGTTCCATTACTTTCTGTGTGTTTTTTGTAGTTGTGCTTACACCTGCTGTTCCATTACTTTTTGTGTTTTTGTTGTTGTTAAGCTTACACCTGCTGTTCCATTACTTATTGTGTGTTTTTTGTTGTTAAGCTTACACCTGCTGTTCCATTACTTTAGTGTGTTTTTGTTGTTAAGCTTACACCTGCTGTTCCATTACTTATTGTGTGTTTTTTGTTGTTATGCTTACACCTGATGTTCCATTACTTATTGTGTGTTTTTTGTTGTTAAGCTTACACCTGCTGTTCCATTACTTATTGTGTGTTTTTTGTAGTTGTGCTTACACCTGCTGTTCCATTACTTTTGTGTTTTTGTTGTTGTTAAGCTTACACCTGCTGTTCCATTACTTATTGTGTGTTTTTGTTGTTAAGCTTACACCTGCTGTTCCATTACTTTAGTGTGTTTTTGTTGTTAAGCTTACACCTGCTGTTCCATTACTTTTTGTGTGTTTTTTGTTGTTATGCTTACACCTGCTGTTCCATTTCTTATTGTGTGTTTTATGTTGTTAAGCTTACACCTGCTGTTCCATTACTTTTAGTGTGTTTTTGTTGTTAAGCTTACACCTGCTGTTCCATTACTTATTGTGTGTTTTTTGTTGTTAAGCTTACACCTGCTGTTCCATTACTTTCTGTGTGTTTTTTGTAGTTGTTGCTTACACCTGCTGTTCCATTACTTTTTGTGTTTTTGTTGTTGTTAAGCTTACACCTGCTGTTCCATTACTTATTGTGTGTTTTTTTGTTGTTAAGCTTACACCTGCTGTTCCATTACTTTAGTGTGTTTTTGTGTTGTTAAGCTTACACCTGCTGTTCCATTACTTATTGTGTGTTTTTTGTTGTTATGCTTACACCTGATGTTCCATTACTTATTGTGTGTTTTTGTTGTTAAGCTTACACCTGCTGTTCCATTACTTATTGTGTGTTTTTTGTAGTTGTGCTTACACCTGCTGTTCCATTACTTTTTGTGTTTTTTTGTTGTTAAGCTTACACCTGCTGTTCCATTACTTATTGTGTGTTTTTGTTGTTAAGCTTACACCTGCTGTTCCATTACTTTAGTGTGTTTTTGTTGTTAAGCTTACACCTGCTGTTCCATTACTTTTGTGTGTTTTTTGTTGTTATGCTTACACCTGCTGTTCCATTTTCTTTGCTGTGTGTATTTTTGTTGTTATGCTTACACCTGCTGTTCCATTACTATTGTGTGTTTTTTGTTGTTATGCTACACCTGCTGTTCCATTACTTATTGTGTGTTTTTTGTTGTTAAGCTAACACCTGCTGTTCCATTACTTATTGTGTGTTTTTGTTGTTAAGCTACACCTGCTGTTCCATTACTTTTGTGTGTTTTTGTTGTTAATGCTACACCTGCTGTTCCATTACTTATTGTGTGTTTTTGTTGTTATGCTTACACCTGCTGTTCCATTACTTAGTGTGTTTTTGTTGTTAATGCTTACACCTGCTGTTCCATTACTTTGTGTGTTTTTTGTTGTTAAGCTTACACCTGCTGTTCCATTACTTAGTGGTTTTGTTGTTTTGTGTTTGTTTTGTTTGTCTTACACCTGCTGTTCCATTACTTTTTGTGTTTTTTTGTTGTTAAGCTTACACCTGCTGTTCCATTACTTATTGTGTGTTTTATGTTGTTAAGCTTACACCTGCTGTTCCATTACTTATTGTGTTTTTTTGTTGTTAAGCTTACACCTGCTGTTCCATTACTTATTGTGTGTTTTTGTTGTTAAGCTTACACCTGCTGTTCCATTACTTATTGTGTGTTTTATGTTGTTAAGCTTACACCTGCTGTTCCATTACTTTAGTGTGTTTTTTGTTGTTAAGCTTACACCTGCTGTTCCATTACTTATTGTGTGTTTTTGTTGTTAAGCTTACACCTGCTGTTCCATTACTTTAGTGTGTTTTTGTTGTTAAGCTTACACCTGCTGTTCCATTACTTTAGTGTGTTTTTGTTGTTAAGCTTACACCTGCTGTTCCATTACTTTAGTGTGTTTTTGTTGTTAAGCTTACACCTGCTGTTCCATTACTTATTGTGTTTTTTTGTTGTTAAGCTTACACCTGCTGTTCCATTACTTATTGTGTGTTTTTGTTGTTAAGCTTACACCTGCTGTTCCATTACTTATTGTGTGTTTTATGTTGTTAAGCTTACACCTGCTGTTCCATTACTTTAGTGTGTTTTTGTTGTTAAGCTTACACCTGCTGTTCCATTACTTATTGTGTGTTTTTTGTTGTTGTACTTACACCTGCTGTTCCATTACTTATTGTGTGTTTTATGTTGTTAAGCTTACACCTGCTGTTCCATTACTTATTGTGTGTTTTTTTGTTGTTGTACATGTAGTGATTTTGTGTAATTGATAGATACCCCATATCTGTTGATTTTCTATTATATTAATGGAGTTTGTTTCTCATGCTATGTGGAGGCCGTGGAAAGTCCATTAATTGATTGATTGTTGGTTGCTTTATGCCGCATGAGCACAAAAAGGCTATATCGCGGCGAGAGCTAATTTCGAATATTTTTACAATTTAAAGCATATTTTAAAATAAGACAAAAAGTCCTTCAATATACTAAAATTCTAGACTAAAGCAAATTGAAAAAGTTCATTAAAGGACTTGTGTAAGTGTGTGATGCAGCTATTGTTAATTTAAAAGTATAATCAGCATTTATTGTTGCTATTTTTTTTCTTACAATGAACATAATTGGGTGAGGTTTTGAATACATATCTTGTTAATTTTTCAGAATTCAAAATATTTCTTTGTTTAAAATGGATTATATAGAAATAAGGTCTTACTATTGTTAAGTCCAGCTTATATTCTTTTCTTGTTAATAAACTTTACCCTCTAGTCCATGCTGCAAAATATAATGAACAGAATAAGTTTATACATATACACCGAGCAGACTGTGCAATGGCTGTATAGCCAGTCAAGGTCGTTCAACACTTCTATCATACATATTTGATTTCATATTCTTTTTTTAAATATTAATAGACCATGTAGAATTAATAATAAAAATATATAACTGTGTAATTTTGATATTGTGACCTTGACCTTTTAATAATTGACCTTAACATCAGTAGACCTTTTCCCTTTGCTAAAAACTTTTGGTTTGATTGTTTTAATACAATAAATGTCTTTCAAATAATCACTATGAAACAACAAATTACACTTTATATTTCTATACTTACAGTTCATTACCATGATTACTACATGTATATAAAGATAGCATCTGCAACCTTTAGTGTATTTAACTTAGAATCATTAAGGCTCTTCACCCTAACTGTATCTTTTGGTTTAGCTTACAAAATATGCAAAAGCAACTCAAGATATCAATTTTTGCATAAAAATTCATTTTTAGTAAAAGTGACCTTAACCTTTAACATTCCAAAATCTATAGTTTTTCTTCCTCTGCCCAGCATGTATTATGTATAAAAGTGTTTCTTTCCCTTCCCAGTTTATATCATCGTTAAAAAAAATATTTCCAATTTATCAAAAGATATTCAGGTTAATATATATATGGAACCCCTTTATTACAGACACATGTACTAATAGACAAAAGTTAAGCCTTCCAATTGATATTTTCTTCTGTGTTTTTCTATGTTGTGATGTTATACTATTGTTTCAGAAAAAGGGAGAAGGTTTGGTATCATTAAAACGATTAATCCCGCTGCAAATGTTTGCACCTGTCATAGAAGTCAGGAATCTATTGTACAGTAGTTGTCGTTTGTTTATGTAATTTAAACTTGTTTCTTGTTTTTTGTTTTTTTTTATAGATTAGACCATTTGTTTTCCTGTTTGAATGGTTTTACACTAGTAATTTTGGGGCCTTTATAGCTTGCTGTTTGGTGTGAGCCAAGGCTCTGTGTTGAAGGCTGTACATTGACCTGTAATGGTTTACTTTTATAAATTGTTATTTGGATGGAGAGTTGTCTCATTGGCACTCACACCACATCTTCCTATATCTATAAAACAACAACTTTATTTAACCTCCAAGAAATTTAATTAAACTACAAATACCTCAGTAACAACATTTCCTAACTCTTAAATAGGTAATTCCTGATCTCTTTCCTCAATTATCTGCTGATGTACAGACTTGACTTCTTCAAGCTTTCTAATCAAAGCCTCGCTTGTTTCTTGTTCTCTTTGTCTCTCAAGTTTCTGTTCTTTCTCAAACTAAAGTATATGAATTATTCAAAAGTGAGATTGAAACAAAGAAATTAATGTGAAGTGCAATGTGTTTAAGAAAATTGGGAATATGTCCATGGGACACAGATGATACCCCTGTGATATTTTTATCAAAAATTTAAAAAATCAAACTTTCAAAAAGTGAAAAAATCAACATTAAACGTAAGGTTTAATATTTTAGAAGTTTGATCAAAATCCTAAACTATCAAATTTAAAAACAATATTTAGAATTTTAATATTTTAATAATTTGGTTAAAATTTCAAAATTTCAAAACTTTTACACAATTTGAAATGTTGATATTTTAAAACTTTGATCAAAATTCAAAAAATCCAAAATTTCAAAACTTTTTAAAACTTTGAATTGATAAGTGTTACACAGACCCTCCCTCTGTGCATTGTGTGTCTAATGCATTTTAACTTTTTAAATCATTTCTCTCAAGATGCTCATCTTCATGGTGAAATATCTCCGAACATATAAAACTTTATAAGCCAAAAATAAGAATAAATATATTAATCTTTAATATTTATGATAGATATGTGTACAAGTAAATTGGCACAAATGAGTTCCAAATATTGGCGCAATTGATACATTTAGAAAACAAAATTTGGCGCAAATGATAACCCTGAAAAACAGTAATTGGCGCAAAAGGACTGATTTATCTTGATATATTTTTTCAAATAGAAGTTAATTATCCTCATTCAAACATATCTAATTCAACTCATATAACAAATATTTAATACATTTCTATATTTAGTTTTTTTTCAAAAATATATATCATAATCATGATAATCTCATAAATTCGTATATATAATTTTAATACATTTAAATAAAGTTTGTTTTTTATTAAAGTAAAAAAAAAATCTTCGTAGTCCGAGTTTGTTCAATATATTTCTGCATATAAATAATGGTAGGCCGAGTTTGTTATAGTCAGTTTGTTATTGTTCGATTTTGTTATAAGCTGATTTTGTTTTAGTCTGAGTTATCCAGCAGCTGATCATTTAATGAATGGTTATTATATATTTTGAATTTATTGAACCATAAAATTAATTTTTGACTCTTTACATTGAATAATCCGCATTGCGGATTATGTAAAATGTGAAGAGTCAAAAATTAATTTTATGGGTCAATAAATTCAAAATAAATTATTGCCATCCATTATAAATAAATTTCTATCAAAAATAAGGCTCAAAGAACATTTATATAATTTATATTAACAATAACAACGTACACACATGTTGGCGTATGAATACACAACGTCAGAGTGGGCGTGTCGCCATAAAAATTGACAACATTGAAAATAAAACTAATACTTTTAACCAATCAGAAGACAGTAAATACATCAAGTTTATTTATTTGATGATAGTGGAAAAAAATTTATTGAGGGCCGTGCACCATCATTATAAAACAGGTCATGGAGATCCATGCAACATAGTTGAAATATCAAGGGTCTAAGACCCATCACACAAGTAATAATTAAATCATTCAATAATATGTTGGCATAATTTGGTGCTCATTAAAGACATATTTAAATGTGAAATAAAAATTTGAGTGTTTGTTGCAGATTGTGTGTTGCAGACTACTCTGTTAAGTAAGATATGAGGTTGTTCTCGACTGCCTCTGCATTTTATATATTGCCATTGACCTTAATAACATATTTGAAAATATATATGAAGCAATGTTGAAGTCATGAAGAGTCAATGATACAAAAAATAACTTAAATAAACCATAAATTGTAAATTGTAATTTGTAAACAGTGGATTGTCATGATTGTGGATGCTCAATGACAATGTTTACACTTTGAACATTAACCATTTGTAGCTATGCATTAATGGCATACCAAGCAAGGACTGTATCATTTTACATTTAAATGAAATATTGCAGAAGAAAGCCTGTAGAACTCAGTTTTCCCTCGTTAACTCACTACCATTCTTTCAAAGAAAACACATGAGGTAATCCGAATATAAAAACAACAAAATAATAAACAGCACTAAAGACGGAAACCGCTATGAATTTCCGCCAAGCCGGTCACCGTCACACTGATCAGTCTGATATATATATATATATATATAGCTAGTTAAATTCAAAATTGTCACAACATTCAACTAGACTTACATATTTTGTAAGTTATAATCTCAAAGCATATGAGGGAGTACCGTATATAGCATGGTTACATATTTGAAAAGGGTATTTTTAACATTCTTGCAGATATCTGTGGAGGAAATGAATTTCATAGTTTACGTTCTACGATGAATTTGTACTTACAAATAATGTCTTCTAAAACTAATCTGTTAAATTGCTAAACTATAAAGCCGCCCTGCATACTAATATAGTTCATGATTGCTAAACTATAAAGCCGCCCTGCATACTAATATAGTTCATGACACAAACTATAAAGCCGCCCTGCATACTAATATAGTTCATGACACAAACTATAAAGCCGCCCTGCATACTAATATAGTTCATGGCACAAACTATAAAGCCGCCCTGCATACTAATATAGTTCATGGCACAAACTATAAAGCCGCCCTGCATACTAATATAGTTCATGACACAAACTATAAAGCCGCCCTGCATACTAATATAGTTCATGACACAAACTATAAAGCCGCCCTGCATACTAATATAGTTCATGACACAAACTATAAAGCCGCCCTGCATACTAATATAGTTCATGACACAAACTATAAAGCCGCCCTGCATACTAATATAGTTCATGGCACAAACTATAAAGCCGCCCTGCATACTAATATAGTTCATGACACAAACTATAAAGCCGCCCTGCATACTAATATAGTTCATGACACAAACTATAAAGCCGCCCTGCATACTAATATAGTTCATGACACAAACTATAAAGCCGCCCTGCATACTAATATAGTTCATGACACAAACTATAAAGCCGCCCTGCATACTAATATAGTTCATGACACAAACTATAAAGCCGCCCTGCATACTAATATAGTTCATGACACAAACTATAAAGCCGCCCTGCATACTAATATAGTTCATGGCACAAACTATAAAGCCGCCCTGCATACTAATATAGTTCATGGCACAAACTATAAAGCCGCCCTGCATACTAATATAGTTCATGACACAAACTATAAAGCCGCCCTGCATACTAATATAGTTCATGACACAAACTATAAAGCCGCCCTGCATACTAATATAGTTCATGACACAAACTATAAAGCCGCCCTGCATACTAATATAGTTCATGACACAAACTATAAAGCCGCCCTGCATACTAATATAGTTCATGACACAAACAACACCAATATTTTCAAATTACAAATCTTTATCTTCCAGGAAATTACCAATATGCATGCTCAGTCGTTTTATGTAGTTTCTTGCAATGCTCTTGCAAACATATGAAATTGTCAAAGATTACTGCAATCTAGCTGCGAACATCCCTTATATTCTAGTTTTTCCTGCAATCTTACTGCAAACATATTTGTTTCTGCAAGCTTGTAGCAAAAAGCTGCAGGTTTGCAGCTAGCTGTTAGAAAACATCTGCAAACATTATTCAAAGGGTTCCTGCAAGCTTTTTGTTTGCAGAAGACCTGCAGCAAGTTTGCAGCAGATGTGCTGCAAACATTTCAGTTCTGTAAGAGTAATCCATGCGGCGATGTAGACCTTTTAAGCCCAAATTAATTTAACTTTCTATTGCCTTAAATACGCAAAGTGAAAGATCCGGAAAATAAACCAATACAGAGCGAATGTTTAGGAAATTATAGCAAAAGTTTTGATTGAAAAATTTGATTGCGTATTTGCAAAAGACAGAAATTAAAATATCTGTCATTTTCTCCCTACGCTGTTTACCGCCATCTGAGACGACTACTATAGTAGTCTCAGCCTCTATTATTTATTACCGTGTGGACCGGTCAGACAGTATTATTGAATCCAGTTTTCCTGCAAACTGTTTTTTGTATACAAGTATATTGAATAAATAAGATCTTGCATGAATGTGTGCAGTAACTTAATTGGCCTTTATTGACCTTCATTTTTAACCTCGCCACATGCTGAATGTATATGTGCCTTTCCCAAGCTAGCCTGGTATCCCGGCCCGATATCTAGCTGCGCGTCGTACTGACAAGATTAGCCAGGACCCCAAGCTAGTCCCAAGCCAGGTGCCCGTAATTCAGTGGTCGTTTGGCGTTTGTTGCCGTGCTAGATATTTTTATCGTCTTTTTTTGTACATTAGGCCGTTATAAATTTCTCGTTTGAATTGTTTTACATTTGAGATCTAGATTTCGAAAGTTTGTTTTAAATATATATATATATATATATATATATATATATATATATATATATATATATATAAACGCCTAAAAAAGTGTACACAACAACTCCAAATACAAAAAAAGGTAACTATAAATGTAATTATTTATAAATATTTCGGATAACAGATATCCTTCGTCAGTCAGATTCTGACTGACGAAGGATATCTGTTATCCGAAATATTTATAAATAATTACATTTATAGTTACCTTTTTTTGTATTTGGAGTTGTTGTGTACACTTTTTTAGGCGTTTATATAATTTATTTATTGTGTACATGTATCGTTACTCGTAACGATCCAGCGCCCTCGTGGGGAAAATCGTTGACTACTATACAGACGTTTTATATATATATATATATATATATATATATACAACTCGTCTAAACACCAACCCAACAATGTTAGATCTGTAAATTTGCTTTCGCAAATATTTGGTTCTTCCCTCGCCGGGATTCGAACCCATGCTACTGTGATATCGTGACACCAAATCGCCTGCACTGCAGCCGTCCCGCTAGACCACACTACCACCTATATATATATATATATATATATATATATATATATATGTTTGAGAAAATATACCTTCAGGTTTGCAGCTAGTGTATGATGAATAAATCAATTTGTATCAAGAGTCGACATGGCTTATATTAAAGATTCGAAACCAAATTGTAGGATAATATTATCTTGATTTATTTCAGACTAACAGGGTGAATATATTTATAATTGTTTGACCGAATAATAGCCAACGATAAATCTTAAGGGCGATGGATCATATAATATGATACAGTACCGTGAAAACAAAATATAATTTATAACAAGTCTTTAAGGGTACAACATTACCAAAAAGTAACAACAAAATTAACAAATGTGAAATATTTCAAATAATAAATATCCTTCATCAGTATAATTATGATGTAAAATGAATCATGCATATCAATCTACTATAACAATCTTGAAATTTATACAATAAAACAGTTAAACCCGAACATCATATATCGAGACGCTTGCACAATTTTAAAATGATTAAACATGACGAAGGTGAAATATCATAAGCAACACTACGGGTGCCACATGTGGAGCAGGATCTGCTTACCCTTCCGGAGAACCTGAGATCACCCCTAGTTTTTGGTGGGGTTCGTTTTGTTTATTCTTTAGTTTTCTATGTTGTGTCATGTGTGCTGTTGTTTGTTTGTCTTTTTCATTTTTAGCCATGGCGTTGTCAGTTTTTTTAGATTTATGAGTTTGACTGTCCCTTTGGTATCTTTCGTCCCTCTTTTATATAGTTATTTACAACAGAGTCTGCAAAGATATGCTTCAAATACAAATAGTAATATGCGATGTCAACTGTTACTACTCAATAGTTTCATAAGTGACGAGTCGACAGTCATGGTACAACGACGATTGCATGGAAATAAATGTCCAATAAGCAGCATTGACCGATCTAAGCTGGTATAGTATTTCCAATTTGACAACGGTAGAGTTATTAATACAGAGGCTGCGTATTTAAACATTCACGGCAAAATTTATAGCAGTTTTATAATGATGGAAAAAAATAATAATACATTTTGACTGAGGTTGAATAATTGAACGGGACTGCGTACTTGTACATCCCTCCTAAATGAAAAGAACCTGTAATTTAAACTGGTAAAAAAATAAACACATTAAAACTGTAAGAGTCATGTACGAAAGCCTGAGTTACTTGAAACAAGTGATGGTAGGGAAAATGGGTGACTCCCTTAGGATTTTCCTTAGCCCAGGAAGAATTACCTTTGCCGTATTTGGCAAAACCTTTTGGAATTTTGGGTCCACCGAAAGGTAATATTCTAATCAGGAAGAAAAACATAACGTCAAACGCTTACATAAAATGTAGGATTCCTCGATTCAAAATGCTTATAATAGTATAATCTTATGAATAAACAAATCTAGACATATTAATTCTTCCAGTTAAGAGCTCACAAATGAACACTTTGGGGTTCACGCTTAAAATATTGACCCAACAGTTACGTTCTGAACAATACAAGACAAAGTTGCGCCATATATATGACGTTATCGATACAGCTAATAACATAAACTAAAACTTACGTTAATTACTCATTCAATATACTAAATACTAGAAATAACTTCAGAAAACTTATATAAACTCTCTTAATACAATAATAACAATATTTCTTTACTTGGAAATAACCAATACACACATTTACAACACCATCCCATAATTACGTTGTAGTGTCAAGAAATGTGATCTTAGAGTCAGAGATTTTATATGTGAATTTGATGGATGGGCATCACTGGCATGATGAATGAACAAATTTAGTTCTTGTTCAGTATTGTCCCATTTCATGTCATTTCATGTCAATATCGGGATAAATCGGAACCAAGAGAGGGGTTGTTGAAGAGAAGAATTGAGAAATCTCTGTTCTAATTTCTACATAACAATATTGGCATAAGACGGGCAATCTTTGTTCCCATTGCTGTTCCATTAACTTGGAGGAAGTGTTCACCATTGAATGTGAAGTTATTGAATTTTAAGGTGACCGCGAAGTTCTTGAAGACGTTTTTTGCAATATCGTTGGTGAAGCAAATCCTTTTTATTCGTATAGCCTGGCGGTAGGGAATGCTCTTGGTGCAGTGTTTAGGATATACTTTGTTTATATGCCACTGCTGGTGGTTGGAGATTTATTTCCCCGAGGGTATCACAAGCCCAGTAGTCAGCACTGTTTGTGCTGACTGACATGAATTATCATTGATATTGTTATATTTATAAATTAACTGTTTACCATATTTTGATTTTTTTGAAATACTAAGGCTTTTCTACCTCAGGCATAGATTACCTTAGCTGTTTTGGCCAAACTTTTAGAAATTTTGGTCCTCAATGCTCTTCATGAGTTTATTCATCATGCCAACGATGCCCATCCCTCAATATAATTCACATATGAAATCTCTGACTCTAAGATCACATTTCTTGTCAATACAACGCAATTGAGGGATGGAAACATATTTACAGATCTGTATTGCAAGCCCACAGACAAACATCAGTATCTATCTCTTTTGGGTTATCATCTTAAACACTGCACCAAGAGCATTCCCTACAGCCAGGCCATACGAATAAACAGGATTTGCTCCACCAACGATATTGCAAAAAACGTCTACAACAACTTCGCGGTAACCTTAAACATCGGGGCTACAAAAGAAAAGACATTTATAAAGGTTTTTCTCGTGCTAACAACATCAGCCGAGACGAGCTTTTACAATATAAAGACAAAAAAGTCAACAAGAGGGTGCCTTTTGTGTTGACTTACCATCCAAAATTTGACAACTTATCTCACCTTATTCGCGAAAATTGGAAAGAGATCGAAACACATCCTCAACTATCCAAGATCTTTCCCGAGCCACCTGTACTGGCTTTCCGTAGTCCCAAAAGCCTTAAAGATTTTCAGGCGAGAGCTGATTTATCCTCTCAAGCAGTCTCTTCATATGTGGGCTCTTGCAAGGGTTACGGAAACAAACGATGTCTGACTTACAAACAAATATTGGATACCCAGAGCTTTTAACAGACATACAGAATACACCATATTTTGTCATGTTAATTGCAAGACTTCAAATGTTGTGTATCTCTTATAGTGTTAATGTGGTAAGCAGTATGTTGGCGATTCAGAACAGCCGTTTCACAAACGAATGAACGCAATCGTAGCGACTACCAATGCAACCAGACCTCCCTCTCAGTCGACATTTGAGATCCCCTGGCCACACTAAGGCAGATCTCAATCGACTGACCATTACAATCATTGACCACAACTCTTCTTGGTCTAAGGAGGAATAGACTCGCTCAGGAAAGATTTTGGATAAGAAAATTAACAACTTTGGCACCAAATGGGATAAATGAAAAGATGTAGTTCGACTCCGTGTAGTGCTCCACATTTAGATTATATTACTTATTATTACAGTCTCTGTTTCAATTTTTTAACCTTTCTCATCTCATAAATTAATTTGTTCAAAATACCAATTTAAATTGCTTAATTTTTTGAAGGATGTAAAAGTACCAAGCCTCGTTCTTCTAGTTATACGTAGTAAAAACTTATTATTACATTTTAAGGGCCGTTTGTTCGCGATGTTTAAATACTAAGAATCTGTTGTAGCTACTTTACTCTGTCAATTTGAAATATTTATAAATTTAGATCGTTCAGTGCTGTCTATTTGATAAATTTATTGACGTAATCATTCTTGTACCATTATAATTCGTTCCCGTTAAAGTTTTAGAATTGTGCTGAATTGGATACTAAAATTAATCAAGTGTCCTTACAAGCAATGTTATATTGGCCAACGTATATACAAGTGTTTTGTCTAAGGGAGGCATACATTGTATTATGTAGAAAAGTTTGCTGATTCAAACTAAATCTTTCTACCACTGATATTATATATTATCAATGTACGTTGTTACGATGTATTCTTTTTTGAATAGATCGAATACATCTTGTATGGAGACGCCTACCCTGTCGTCGCACTCGGTCTCTCTCCTTTTGTAATTCGCGCGATTCCCTCATTTGTTTTGTCTTTTAGCAATTGACTTGTATTTCCGTTATGGATTTGCCTGTACCAAGTCAGGAATATGATAGGTGTTTTTCTCTCTTTCCGTTGATTGACATCATTTTCGACAAAACATTGGCATTCTCATGGGAACCAACTGTGCTCACTTTCCGCTGACATATTCCTTTATTCATATGAGACTGACTTTATACAGGAGCTTCTGATGACGAAAGAAAAAAAAATAACTTGACTTATATCTAGAAATTGACAATGAACATCAACTGTAAACAACATTTTTCGACATAAGATATGATTTCAGCATTCCAGTTGTGAATTTTCCATTTTTTGCAACAACATTCAAGCAACGCCTGCATATTGAGTATGTATCTCCCAGATGATGCGATTTGTCAATGGCTTATCTTTCCTATCATTATATTCTTGATAGAGGGTTGCTGTTTAACAGAAGGCTGTCAAAACTAAAAGTTCCGAGTGGTTTAGTTGAAATAACCCTTCGATAATTTTATGGAAGCAATCACGAGTTGGTTGACCTATATGGAATAAAATTGAGAATGGAAATGGGGAATGTGTCAAAGAGACAACAACCAGACCATAGAGCAGACAACAGCAGAAGGTCACCAACAGGTCTTCAATGTAGCGAGAAATTTCCGCACCCGGAGGCGTCCTTCAACTGGCCCCTAAACAAATATATACTAGTTCAGTGATAATGAACGCCATACTAATTTCCAAATTGTACACAAGAGACTAAAATTAAAATAATACAAGACTAACAAAGGCCAGAGGCTCCTGACTTGGGACAGGCGCAAAAATGCGGCGGGGTTAAACATGTTTGTGAGATCTAAACCCTCCCCCTATACCTCTAGCCAATGTAGAAAAGTCAACGCATAACAATACGCACATTAAAATTCAGTTCAAGAGAAGTTCGAGTCTGATGTCAGAAGATGTAACCAAAGAAAATAAACAAAATGACAATAATACATAAATAACAACAGACTACTAGCAGTTAACTGACATGCCAGCTCCAGACTTCAATTAAACTGACTGAAAGATTATGATTTCATCATATGAACATCAGGCACAATCCTTCCCGTTAGAGGTTTAGTATCATACCATCATAACATATATGAGAAGAACATAACCCGTGTCATGCCAACAACTGGTTTTTGAATAAATGTGTTTAGTTCCGATGCAAAGACTCTATAAGTGAATCAATATTAACGCCAAAATATCCAATCTTTAATGACCTGACAACAGTATCGTAAATATATCCCTTCTTAATAAGTCTATTCAAAGGTTTTGTTAGTTTTTGAGGTGAATACTGACACCTTTGTGCTTTATAAAGAATATTTCCATAAAAAATTGGATGTGAAATACCTGAACGTATAAGAAGTCTACATATATATTCACATTCTGACTTTTTAAATGCCCATTTAATTAGGTGCGTGAATTTTTTCTTAATGAGAATGTGAGGCAATGTGGTATTAAACGTTGAAAAATCAAAACTTTGAACAGATTCAAAATCACCAATATAAGCATGTAATTTATCAAGTACTC
>CM034353.1:114681176-114748661 GCA_019925275.1 Mytilus edulis
TGTTTCTCTGTTCTATATGTTCTTCAATTTATTTGTATTGTAGTCCTTTTTTTTTTTAAATGTCCTGTATCAAATCAGGAAAATGACCATTGTTATATAAAAGTTCGTTTCTGTGTGTGTTACATTTTAGTGTTGTATTTCTGTTGTGTCGTAGTTCTCCTCTTATAGTTGATGTGTTTCCCTGATTTTAAGTTTGTAACCCGGAATTTTTTTTTTCTCAATCGATTTATGAATTTCGTACAGCGGTTTACTACTGTTGCCTTTATTCATACAAGTTGAATGTTTAGCTAGCTATAAACTATGTTTGAACCACAATTTTCTATACAAACATGCCTATACCTAGTCAGGAATTTGACAGTTGTTGTTCATTCGTTTGATGTCTTTGAGCTTTTGATTTTGCCAGTGATTACGGACTTCCCGTTTTAAATTTTCCTTGGAGTTTTTTTGTTGTTCTTTTTGTTTTTCTACTTTTTTTTAAACACATGACAATGACTCCGTTAGCCTTCAATTAACAATTTTGGTTAATTGACCTATTTATAGATCTTACTTTGTTGATAATTTTTACTGGTTATCTTCGTACCATAATTATGTGACGTCGAAGGTTCATTATATTTACATTAAAAAAAAATTATCGGATATTTCTTTTACTATCAATGTGAAACCCAAATTTGAGGTTCAAGGAAGATATAATTGATATGATTGATAACATGAATTCATGCAAATGTATAAGCAACATGAGAGGTGCGATTGTTTTGTGCACTTTGCATTAGACATCCAATTTGTAGAAAATAGGATTTACAAAAAGGTTATGAAAAATATTAATTTCGAATAATTTACACTTAAAGTAACACTTTTATTTGAATCACATTTGATACAATTTTATAAATATTCCATTACAAAGGTGGTTCAAAACAAAACAAAATTCTTTTGATTGCCACTAACAAAATGAGATAATTTGATTAGGAGTCATATATCCCTTTCTTGCAACTAGATATTTGCCCGTTAATAGGACCAGAAGAGATGTGCAAAGATATTTTAACCTATAAAGTTCGTATCTTTTTCTCTAAGCATCGGATGTTATGCCACTCACAACGACAAGAAGTGGCTGCGAACTTAAAACTATTTATATACAATACACACTAATTACAGGAACGAGTGTCACACTTTTGTGTTTTTTAGTTGGACGGGAGAAGTGAAAGGGGTTACGAGGTAGGATGACTATATTTCTATACCCCTTCAATCATTTAGGGCCCACACACATTTGTTATCAGAACATATCTTACCCATATTGCACTTTCCCTCATAAACTGTTTAGCAGCATCGCTCCAGAACGCTGGAACAGTCAAAACCCACTGTATTTCTTGTATTTGTATTCCAAATCCTTGTACATCCAAAAGATCTATCAGATGTGTTTTTAGTGCTTTTATAAAAGATCCAAAGACCTCTTTTGCCAATACACTCTTCCCATTTACATCTTTAACCTCCATCTGAGCATCTATATTCTTAAAAATATTATTAGTAACGAAAATTATTATTTTTTTTTACTTTATTTGTTTTTTGGACAACTTTGTGTTGTATATTCTGATGTTGCGTATAATCACGTTTACCTGAGAAGTCTGTATACTTTAGTCAAAAATACACAAAATACCTCAATGATAAAATAAGTGCAAACTTTGCTTAAAATTAAAACATCAAGAAAATTATGGTCAACTTACCTTTTAAATGGACAACTTGTCTTAATATATCATATATATTCCGTCGCTATTCCAATTCTTAATTAAATTTATCAAAAACAAAGATGATGATGGCAAACACGATGCACATTTAACTAATTTAAAAAACCCATTATCGGATGGAACTGAAATTCTCTGGTAAACATGAAATCATTTAAAATATTGTAATACTGAAATTTATTACATTGGTTGCAATGAATTACATTGATTTCCCAGTTAGATAAAAACCGATAATTTCACATGTGAAATAAACGTGGTTATTTCACTCTCTGACGTCATACAACAATAGGCGTTGTCAAGACGTCGATAACGTCGGATCAAAACAAATTGTCAATGCGTAGGAAAAAGATATAATTCCTTACATTTTCTACATTAATTTCATAAAAAAAAAGCCATTTGCCAATGTAATAAAAAGAATAACTAATCGCCGTATTTGAATATCAAAAATAAGACAACTTGTGACCGAACGCCGCTATGGATTAAACTCGTGCTGCGCACTCGTTTAATACATGAGTCGTTCTGTCACGCGTTGTCTTATTTTTGATATTCAAATACGGCGATTAGTTATACTATAAGTAATATCAATTTACGTTTGTTAGATACTCTCCCTGGATACTCAATAATAACTAATATATCAGGGATACTTAATGCAATGCTGTACACTTAGTAAAGCAATAGTGTGCAATATAATATATTTGTCACGTTAAAAAAAGGAACGAAAATAAGACGGTTCATTCTGAGGTAGATATGTGGTGACGGAGTGAAAAAGAATTTTAATTTGTGTACAGAAAGTATTATACAAATAATTACACTGTGTGTAAATTGGTAAAAACTCATATATCGATAGATAAAAAAAAATATCCGGATCACAAACCAAAACCAAGGAAAACGCTTTAAATATAAGAGAATGACGACACGACATAAAAATGTAACACACACAGAAACGAACTAAACATTAGACTAAATTCGATGAGAATAACAAATATAACATCAAAACTAAATTAATAAATTTGAGATAGAAAAATACCGTGACACGTCTTATAATAATGTGAATTCAAACTAAAATATAAGAGAATACAAACTACACAAAAGAAACACAACGTTAAAATGTAACACACACAGAAATGAACTATAATATAACAATGACCATATTCCTGACTTGGTACAGGACATTTTTTAAAGAAGAAAAAAACCTCATCAGTGATCAAATGAAACAAAAGGTAAAGATGCCTTATAGATCACAAATTGAAGAGCATTATTCACCAAATATTCCCAAAAGTTTTGCCAAATATATCTTAGGAAATCTATTCATGATGAATCGACACAGTAAGCGTATATACATTCATCATATATACCAGTATGGAAATTTGCTACTTGAGCCAGACTCGCGTTTTGTCTACAAAAGATATCCATTAAAAATGTGAAATTTCGCTTATTATAAAGGGAAAACAAATAACAACAAACCTTGTTGTTATGCAAACCCGTTTTGAAGCCATGAAAATAGAAGAAGTCACTCTGATTTTCATCCATCAGAATATCACTATATGTGTCGTCAGCATCATATCCAACGGACAATAAATCCCTAATGGATCCAGAAGAAGGCTTGTTGGCATCTTTGAAGTCGACAGTTTGAATCGTTCTGAACGCCGGTTTATGCAAATTTTCAGTGGGTCTCTGTTGAAATCAACATTAGATGAAAAGGCATAACCCGAATAAGATGTTCCTACATCTATTGCTGCAACAATTAGTTTCTATACTGATACCGCTGTAAAGCAATGTTTTTAAATATTGATTTGAAGTTTAAAGGCATAATAAACGAGTGACTGGTGAAAAATAATGTTATTCCAATTTTTGAACCAATGCATACAAACATCATAAACTTATATATATATATTACCATTTTATGTACATATAATTGATTGTAATGATTACTGTTTGTTTGTTCTTTGTGTATGTGTTGATGACAATCCAGATTTTGGATTTTTATATCAATAAAATCTGATATCTTAAACTTAGTCTTCTGTGCACGATTTTATCATTTTTTTCGCATAAATTTTGTATAATCGTCAATTTCTTTTTTCAATCGGTCAGTGTTGTTGTGAATATATGGCAGGTAATTAAAGTTCGTGTTTTGAAGCCAAAGTTTACCGATTATCACCTGTTTGTCAACGAACAACAAAAAAGCATGGATATTGAGCACGTGTTTAAAATGAAAAATCAATAATAGTTTATTTTAAGGACATCCATGCGTATTGCGATCACCGGATTTTACGAGATGGGTCACACTGAGGTCACTTTGCATACGGAAAATATGTCGGGGAATTGCTTCCTGGAAAGGAAGCAAATAAAATAAAGTAAATTTCTTCTAAAAATGACAAAATTAAAGAATTTTCTTCCGAAAGAAGTATATGTTCATAAGTTTTATAATGAAAACTATCCATTGAGTTATAAAAAACATATGCATTATTGGTTTTTAATTTGAGGTTTCTTATGACTTTAATTTGTCAATGCCTTTATTTTTGCATTGCACAGGAGCATGGGTTTTAGGACTTTTCAAGATATTGATATTTAAGTATTAAAAAAACCATTTATTCATATTGAAATTTTGAAATTTTGTCTTTTAACTAGCTTCCAGTAGCTCGGAATACTATCAGATCTGTAGTTTTTGTCTTTGTTGTCATCTTAATCTGGTGAGTAAAGCCCATGTCAACAGACTTGCATAGTTTGTAAACCCACTTCCCCAGGTTCGGTAAAGGGTTGTGGCCATTGTACCACGCCACATTCAGCAAGTGTCTGTCGCAAGCCTGTTTGAAGTTATACAATATGAAATTGTACTTCATTGTTATCTGGAATTAATTTAAAAACAATTTAAATACAGATTAATCTCCGTGAATCAGTTTGCGGGAGTATTTTATCGTACCTCGGTACTGACATTATCAACTGGAAACGTGAGTTGTGGCGGACGGACAATACAGAGTATTTTATAGCGATAATTTTTGTTTTACTATCTTTTTCTTACGATAAAAAATTTATAAAAAAATTCTTTTTCGTAGCGATTTTAAAGTTTCTTACACCACTGGGTCGATGCTACTGCTGGTGGATGTTTCGTCTCCGAGGGTATCACCAGCCATGTAGTCAACACTTCGGCGTTGACATGAATTTCAATAATGTGGTCATTTTTTTTTTATAAATATCCTGTTAACAAAACTTCGAATTTTTCGAAAAACTAAGGAATTTCTTATCCCAGGCAAAGACTACCTTTATACCGTATTTGGTACAACTTTTTGGAATTTTGGATCCTCAATGGTCTTCAACTTTATACTTGTTCGGCTTTATAAATATTTTGATTTGAGCATCACTGATGAGTCTTATGTAGACGCGCGCCTGGCGTACTAAATTATAATCCTGATACCTTTGATAACAATTCTATAGCGACAGCGTGTCAAATTTTACACAATATATCCTTAATTGAAATATAAGGTCTACGATTATTCTTAAAGTTTCGAGATGAAAAAAAAGTCATTCATTGTTAAATATTTAATTATCTTTTATTGCGGTAATTCGAATTTGATTGCTTTAAGAAAGCTTACCTTGTTATTGATTCTCAGATTGCATTTTATAATGTCGATCTGAGGATTTCAATTTCTGTACGAGTATTTCATTCTTCTGGTTTTCCTCTAATATTTCCTTTTCTATTTTCTTTTTTTCTTCATTTCTCAGTTGTGCTATAGTTTCTTCGTTTAATTCAAAAACTTTCTCTGTATGTACGTGTTTGCTCTTCATCTTCTTTTGTGCTTCTATAAAATCCTTTGAGGTGTACTTTTGGTAGTCTTTCACTAACATCATTTTATCAATGACATCAAACAATCGTTCTACCTGGTTATGATCTATAAACAAACTGTTGTCATGTATTATTTATTGTGAAAAGATCATACCTCAAACTAAACACAAAACATATAATTGAATAATATTATGTATAGTTGAACCCCGCCACATTATTTATGTATGTGCCTGTCTAAAGTCTGGAGCCTGTAAAATTATGTGGTTGTCGTTTGTTTATGTGTTACATATTTGTTTTTCGTTAATTTATTTACATAAATAAGGCCGTTAGTTTTCTCGTTTGAATTGTTTTACATTGTCTTATCGGGGCCTTGTATAGCTGACTATGCGGTATGGACTTTGCTCATTGTTGAAGGCCGTACGGTGACCTATAGTTGTTAATTTCTGTGTCATTTTTGTTTTTTGTGGATAGTTGTCTCATTGGCAATCATACCACATCTTCTTTTTATATTAATGGGAAACTTCGCAAAAAAATCAAAAATTGATATTATGTCCATTCTGTATAAAAATGCCCAAATTTATAGATATTTTAGTTTTATTCCGCTAGATAAGAGATCACCATCGATTTTAAATTTTGAGTATCAATTCTCTACGTTCCGCCATTTTGTCATCTTCACGGATTAAAAATTACGATATGTCTATAAACCACAAAGGACCAAAATTACAGTAACCGATGTAGTCGTAATTGCGTGTCGATATCTTGTCAATCGTACGGTTGTTTTATCTGACTAACTAACTTGATACGGAAAATGTTGTTATTTTTTTAAATAACCATAGTCTGTTATTTTTAAACTGTAATATTTGAATTAGTTAAAAAGTCAAAGTTCAAATCATAAATAAGTGTTCCGTGAAAATTGTTTTCGAAAATCTAATTCGTTCATAATTCTATAAAATAATAAACTTTATTCAAATAAATTCGGATCTTCCCTCATCTGATCACCAGCATGGCTAAAGGTATTACTCCCCAAGGTATTGTGAGGGGTGTAAGGTGACACGTCCAGGTATTCAATCGATTTCCTGTCGGGCTTGCAAGTTCATGCATCGTTTCACTCCTGTAGGTATTGATCAGTGTACACGGCCGATTACTTAAAACTTTACATTTTGAACTATCAGGTGTATAATATACATCTCTGTCTTGCGTGTCGAAAGTGATATAATATACTAGTCATTACTTAACTCATACGCTTCTTTATAAATAACATTTCTGGTGTAAAGAATATTATATATAAAAATATAAATAATACCAAAAAAAAAAGATTTGAAGAAATAAAAATCTATTTACATATTTTTTCCAAGGGTTAATTTGTGAAAATGTAATGTATACTCGTTGTCAATAGTAAAGGACAGATTGGAACATACCAGAAATATTGATTTAAAAAAATGTACGCACTTGTCGACGATTCGTTTATACGCCTGGATAGAAAGTTATGGAAATATAGCGCAATTTAAATATATACATGTATATACATTGAACATAAGAAAGAAACATACATTTTGTGTAAATTGGGGTAAAAGTTCTGTAAATAGACTAGTCCACGTATGCCAACAGTATATGTAATCAACGAATTCGATAGACTATTGTATACCAAAGGAAGAAGAAGAAGGAGAGAACCAATTTGATTTAAATACAGGTCGATATATAACTTGCTTTGGTTCATCGAAGTTATGAACATAGTAAAATCACAGATTTATATATCAATTAGATTGTTCTCGAATAAAGGAAGAAATTCGTCATCATCACAATTATTCCGACATTCATGTAATATATATGCAACTGGACGTACACTAATACTCCCCAAGGGATGTGAATATTTTTTAGGAAAACTATTGAGTATTAAAGTTTCAAATCAATTTCGGGATTTATTTTTTTCTTGATATTCAATGACAGCAATTTAAAGAATAAACTGCTTGTCCGCTAAAGGGGTATTCTTGCCAGTTGAACAGACTTATAATTAAATTCAAAAATATGGAAAGATGACATTAAATTCGTTGTCTTTTGTTTTTAAACATCGTTGGTCAAATAGCTATAGTATTATACGTTGTGAGACGAAGACTATTTGAATAAGGACGTTCCGGATTATAAATAAATTTGGTTGACGTTTTTCACACTTGAAAAGAATATCTATTCGTAATTTTTCTATTCCATTCCAAGAAGATCCTTAAATTTCCTGTCAATTTCTTAAAACATCTTTTTTTTTTAAATAGCTGAAGTATTCATGCGTTGTGAGATTTAAAATATTTTGATGAGAACATTAATTCCTAAATAGGTAAATAAAGATCGCTTTGGATGGACTAATTTATATAATTGTAATTGTTAATGATTTGTTTGAAAATAAAAGGTTGCCGATTCTAATTTAAAAAAGTACAATTTTTAGTTCATACGCTCGTGTTTAGAAGGCTATTTTTATTTATAAATTTATTCAATTAAAATAATTCAGTATTTTATTGTTACAAAAGTAATCAGAAGTCATAATTCATTTAAAAGTGAGCTTATGCAAAATATATAAAAATATGCAACAGCTATTCAGTTATTGTGCGACCTTATTACTCCCGTAAATTAATCTTGATTCTTTTCTTACATTTCTGTGTCTAAAACTATAACTGACTCCCGTATATCATTCATACGAAATATTGTTTACACCTGAAATGGTGAACCGTGACGCCTAGATGTCACTTAATGAAGATCAAAAGATTAGAATTACATAATGCTAATCTTTTAATTACCTTGATTTTTAATACGCATTCAACATTCACTAAGTGTCACAAATTAATACACATTTTATTTCCACAGTACAAGCAAGTGAAAATGTTTGCTGGAATGAAGCAAAAACATGTATTTTTAATACACTATCGATCATGTCAGTTTTATATGTTTGTTTAAAGTATTTGTAGAAAAAAAAATCATAAAAATTATCTATTGTATTATTTACTTTAATTACTAAAATTCGTATACAAAAATCCACACATAAATCCTACAATCTAATTTTAAAAGTTGCATGGCTATCACTTGCTTTTCGTTGGTTAATAGCTACACCAAAAGTCGTCGATGCGCTTTAAATAGCGTTATAAGATGGTTAACGAACAAGACTTAAATGAGATTAATTTCACTCCCGGCATGCAAAAGACTTAAACTACGTCACATAAGTCAGGCAGTTTTGAAGAAATAAAATTAGTAATTCCCAATTTTCTTCTTTATTACTTTTCATATCAAAATAAAACTTGGTGAATATATTTTTTATGGTATTATGAACATAATAAGATGAAAAGTGAAAAATCGCGAATTATCCCTTTAAGGAAAGGACACTTCTAAGAATACAAACATATAGTCCAATGAGTAAAAAAGAAACATGGCGAAGTCAAAACGTTTTAAACTGTTTTTCAATTTTAAAATGCTGAATCACCATCTTATCTGCTTAAACAAGATATATATTTTTTACAGATTATAAAAGGAATAAAAACAATGAGTGAGACCAAATTAAATAAAAGTTCAAACGACTTGAATAGTGTAAAAAACAGTTAACAAAAATCAAACAAGACAAAAAGCAAAATACGACAACCGATATCGAGAGGCAAATTCCGCATTGCGTATTCAATCTTTAGATATGACTTAAATGATCCTTTGTTATCTTTTGTATGCATGTTTTGTTTTAAAAAAGTGAGAAGACCAATCCATTATTGATTATAGCCGATTAGATGAAACTCATCATATACATACCTTTAGACTTGTTGTTGATTCCAATATACCTCCAACCAAATCTTTTGAAATAATTATCAAGAGCCTCTGGAACTGGTTGTAAAAACTCCTCAATGCTTGTTCCTGTTTGACCTTGATGAGAGAACACAATTATTGTACACAGTTCTGCATCTTCACCAAAATTTTCCATGAACAGTTTAACTGTTTTATCGTCTTCGTTTGTAAACCGGCCTGCCGCAATTACCAAAAGAATGACATGGAATTATTTGTCAGAAGCCTGATGAAATAGTTCTGTTATTTTATGATGTAATTTAACTTTCTCTTCTTGTATTTCGAATAATGTTGGTGTATCCACAACCGAAATATATCTTTTGAATGGTTCCTGCAAACATGACACATATTGACAATCAGTGGTCGTAGAAGCGCACGAAAATTGTGACTTAAATTCTTGTTTTCCACAAATAGTATTTCCAGTCGCACTTTTTCCGCATCCCAACTTGCCAACTATTAAAATGTTTAGCTCTGAAGTAATATAAAGTTTATTTTATCTATAATAATTTGAAATTTGGTTGTATTTTTCAATTGAAACACTGAAGCTAACCTCTCATATAAAGTCCAAAAGGTCGTCAAAATAGTTTGAAGTCATTGAGAGGGAAGGGAAAAAATATATATAAAGGGATTCGGACAGCTTACATAATGAAATACATATGGTTGTATTTTTCATTTAGTGACATTCTAATAATTAAATCTAGCGTTTAGAAAACAAGGAGTAAAAATTTACAACATACTGAGTAGTTTACTGATATCAAAATGGTGTTTTACAGGAATTATCTTCCTTGATTTTGTACTACATGTTTTTGGTTAAACAGGTTTTTGACAATTATGCAGAATTTATTGTAATACTATGCAGATGCATATATATCATTGATTGAATACTGCGAATTACCGTAGGGTAAGAACATCTACTGTTAAATTGTTCCTTTTAAAATTGTTATACGATGATGACTGATGTACCCATATTTTGACTATTTTATTCATTGTGTCTGTTTATTTAACGCATCAATGTAAATATAACGGAATTTGATGAGACTGTCATTAAAGTGAGAGGGTTAGCGCTGAATAACCAGGTTTAATTCACCATTTTCTACATTTGAAAATGCCTGTACCAAGTCAGGAATATGACAGTTCTTGTCCATTCGTTTGATGCGGTTTGTTATTTGATTTTGCCATGTGATTATTGACTTTCCGAATTGATTTTCCTCTAAGTTCAGTATTTTTGTGATTTAACTTTCTACTAATGGTTAAAACAAGAGTTTGCATTTGCTGTTGCAACACTGTGAACTGGACGTCTGGACCACAAAAATAGTTTTAAAAATGTCAATTTTTATTATCTTGATTCAGTTTTGGAATGGTCCTATTTTGATATAGCGTTCACTGAAATTTAGTACCTACAATGTATAATAGTTTACCATTAACTATGTAAGATTCTCAATGCTAGTAATCATATATTGTATGTCGATAATGTATATCCCAAATCAATTTATAGTTGTTTTAATTAGTAAAATGCATTTTAATATAGGATGTTATGAAAAGAGGGTTCATTTTAACATTAAATCTGGCAAAATTATTACCCAATAAGAGGGAGTGACGCTCAAGACCGTGGTGCGTACGCTTGTTAAACGGTTATAGTTGATAGATTTGCAGAGTGTAAAGTGTCAATGATTGGATTTTTTACTCTTTACTATCATAGTTCGATTCCATAAAATATATATTGTATCAGCAATCTTGGATTAATTGACACTTTAGTTATGTTTTTGTATTATTTGTTGATGACTTTAAAGTTGCTTTTATTCGAGCGTCACTGATGAGTCTTTTGTAGACGAAACCTGCGTCTGGCGTATATACTAAATTTACCATAGTCCTGGTATCTATGATGAGTATATTTACAACCACTGGGTCGATGCCACTGCTGGTGGAGATTTATTTCCCCGAGGGTATCACAAGCCCAGTAGTCACCACTTTTTGTGCTGACAGGAATTGTCATTGATATGGTTATATTTATAAATTCACTGTTTACAAATTTTTTGATTTTTTGAAATACTAAGGCTTTTCTACCTCAGGCATAGATAACCTTATCTGTGTTTGGCAAAACTTTTAGGAATTTTGGTTCTCAATGCTCTTCAACTTCGTAATTTATTTGGCCTTTTTAACTTTTTCGGAGTCGAGCGTTACTGATGAGTCTTTTGTAGACGAAACGCGCGTCTGGCGTATATACTAAATTTAGTCCTGGTATCTATGATGAGTTATTTTGCAACGGCGATTCCTCTCAGATCTGCACTTTGTGCCTATTTTTCGTCGTATAGTTGTATAAATACCTTGCCACGTCCGGTCTGTGGTTTTGTTATTTGTTTTTCTGCTTTGTATTGATCTAATAAGTTTGTGTTGTTTATTCTTTAGTTTTCTATGTTGTGTCATGTGTACTATTGTTTGTCTGTTTGTACTTTTAACTTTTAGCCATGTCGTTGTCAGTTTATTTTCGATTTATAAGTTTGTCTGTCCCTCCGGTATCAGTCGTCCCTCTTTTAAACATTTCAAGTAATGTTTTATAGTTTGTTTTTTATATGTTGTAGTGTTACACTACTGTCCCATGTTAGAAGGAGGGCTTGGTGCCAACTGATACGTTTAACCTTGCCACAATCTTTATGCACAAAACAAAATGTGGTATTATTGCAACTTTTTTTCACAAGAGACCAAATGAACCAGGAACTAACATCTATAGGTCACCATTCGTACGGTCTTGTGCCTTTCATAAGTGAAGAGCCGATTCTACTTTGGTTTTATTTGCATAGAAGTAATAAATATTTTGCGCTATCTTTTTCTTTTTCTTAAATATTTTTCTTAAAAAAGCAATAAGTTTTGATAAATAGAAAAAGTGTCATTATCTCAGATTTCCCTGATGCAATAACACCTTTATACTATTTATCATATATATGTAGAATATTGTGTGTATACAAATGGTAACAAATGTTTGCAAAAATAGTTAAATTGATATTAAAAAAAATGCCCTCATATAAATGATTTAACTGGCCCTTTTACTGTTTTATCCCCCTTCGTCAAAACTCGGTCTATTCCGTTGTATGGTATTAGCGGACTATTGTTTTTTATCGCACGAACTTTGTGATAAAATTTTTTTTTTAAAAGAGGCGAAAAACACCTAGTTTTTATATGACCATTTGCTAGATAAATGTTTACAGTATCAGTATAATATCTCTCAAGTACATTGAAATTCTAGTTTGAACCCAATGTTATTGTAATTTTGTTAGGTACACTTTCCTTCTTTCTATCATGATATTAAAGATGATACATAACCCAAAACCCTCAAAACCCTCTAAAAAAAAAACTTTCAAATTTCCTAAAGATTTACTTTTGTAACTTGTTTGGCATATAAACAATATGGTCGTATCGAATGTGAGATACTCCAATATCAATCGTTTAATTAACTAAAAACCTATAACTAAAACCTCGAGACTTCACCATAAAGTACGAAACCAACCTTTTAACTTTGAATCTTGATAAAGGAACAATGATATTTACACAATTAACTTTGTTTTAAAAAGTAGTCTAAAAACTATAACCTCAATTCATCCTTAATCCTTTCACTGAATCCGAGGTCCCAACTGATTTGGTCAACAATTATAACCTCTCTAAAACTATAAAATGTAACAAGCTTCAAAAACGTAGGTTCCTGAGACAACAATAGTTTTGAAGCACCTAATCTCCGGAGCACTGAAGTCACTAGACTATTAAAAGCTACCTGTTCAAGGGACCTTGACCATTCCCGAGGAAATTTACAGTATCAGAACAACCCTGTACGATAAATTACAAATATTGTCTTTTTTGTCACACTATTTCTGGACAGTATCCCAACAATAAGTTGTCCTATTGGTCTGAAGATTACATGATAGGTAAATCTTAAACCTGTTTAAATCTTTCTCCTATGTCAGTTTATTATAACTCCTTTATTTAAGAGATTTAAGCCAAAAACATCATTTGACCCCATTGTTCTATTTTTATTAACAATCTCCCTGTTTTTGATTAGATCAAATCCCCGAATACAACTTATAAACTGGATTTCCTAAGGTACATTGTACATCAAATTTACGTTTTAGTATAAGGCCAAGTACTTTCAGAGAAGAAGATTTTTGAAAAAAGGTATGTCTCACAAAAAAAAAAAAAAAAAAAAGCAAAACATTATGATAGTGAGAGATATTAGCAAGCAAAATCGAGGGAATTGTGCAAATGATGATACAAGCATGAAAATTACCACAAAGAATCATTATTATATACTTTTTAAGAATTAACTGCTGGCCATTAAAAAAAATGATTTTTTCAAGATGGCCACGGCCATTTTCTAAAATGACAGTTTTCTTTAGTTTGAAAATACTGATTTTTCTGGAAAACTTTTCTTTGAACTACTTTTTAGTAAAAGCCAATTACTAGGTTCGGTGGATACATTCCTTACATCACATATTTATTAAAAATGAATGTTTGACATACCCAGTATTTGCGCATGCGCTAAAATGTAACAAAATTCTTACAAAAACATTTGAACTATTTACCATTTATTTAGTGTTTTTGGATTTCTAATAATATTATGAATTGGTTTAATAAAAATTTTCAAGGTTATGATACACATGTGTTTAACACTTTTGCGCATGTGCAAACTATTTATAGACATCAAGAGCGATGATTTGTATGCACTACCAGGCAATCCTCAGGTATTCGATGGTTAAGGCGAAAATGTGGTTAGTCCCGGAAAAACATCAATTGTAACTGCAGATCACCCACTTTTTGAAATTCAGTGGGAATGGCCTGATTTGTACGGGAAAGATAAGTGTATCGTCATGTTTGGTGAATTGCACATTGAAATGACTTGTTATAAAACTCTGTGTGATATATTTCGTGATAGGGGATGGACATGTTGTCTTACTGAAGCCAATATTGCAACACCAAGAACGGCAGATTATTTTTATGTATGTTCAAATGTATCTAGAACTAGACAGGCCCATCAGACAACCGCATGTAGTTTGCTTGAATTGTTAATTTCAGTTTATGAAAGCTAAACTCAGAATATATAATTATGTCATGAATCTGTGGCGTTCAGTGATTTAAAAAACTAGTGTAAGGAAATAGAGCCATCTCGACCACAGTTTAATTACTGGCGTTCAATTATAAATTAAGAACTTCTTTTGATTTTGGTATTATGCTCATTTCATGAGTGAGATTTCGTACTTTTCAAACAGTCCACATAAAGCATGATAGCATATTGTTTTAGGTCTTGATCGTGTGAATTATGCTCGATCGTTACCGAACCGTCTCCGAGATATGACTTCCCTTCCCGAACATCACCCACATGTGGCGATGGAATTTGAAAATGATAATTTCACTGTTCGTAAGACTAGCAAATTTCTTTCTTATTACACAATTGATCAGGCACAAAAACAGAATAATGCAATTGTGAAGGGCGATGTTGGTGCCATAGGATTAACCAAAGATCACTTTTAGACAAATGGATGGTAGCTGGACTAAGCGTCAGTATACTAGAATATGAATTTGAAAGATCTAGTGGTTTGGGTCATTCTACAACAGACGAACGACATAATGAAGACTCTATGAAAAAACTAAAAGATTTCTTTAAACAGCTTTAAACGATTTGTAAAGTAATGAAGAAGTCTGGAAATTCATTTCTAGAAGAGTCGTCAGATTTGTAAAACAAAATACTCCATTTAGGAAATTGTTGATTCGGAAACAGGTAAGATATGTAAATAAACTCCAAGATATTGGTCCAAACAATACGAAGATCTTTTGAAGTAAATGCAAAACGTCTTTGACAAAAACAAAGCTAGAGAACCTTTAAAGTGATTGCGATATCTTTTCTAGACTTTTCATTTCTTGTCACAGTAGACAGTTTTACTTGGAATATTTCTTTATCCATAAAAACTAAACTGCTCCTCCGTCTTTATCTCAGGATGTCACTTGAAATAGTGGTATTAAATCACTGCAAATGGGTTTACTTGAAACATTCTGCGATTTGCTGATCCAAATTCGGACGCATTTATCGTTGGTGGGGTAGCAATGTTTAATACCAGGTCACAAAGTTGGGCAAAAATATTTAATGATTATACTTATGATGTCATACTGCCTTATTTAAAATCTTGCATCGATAAATATTCAAAAGTAGACATTGTATTTGATGTGTACTAAAGGTTCTTGTGGCAGATGGAAAGGTGTTGGTTCTGGTAGAACACCAAGGGTTTGTAGTAGTTTTTTCTGTGAAGATGACAACGAAACGAAATTGTTCAAGTTTCTTGCTTACAAAATTGCTTCTTGAGAGACTAATACAAATGTGTATGTTACTCATGGTGAAAATATTCTTTGCAATTTCAATAAAGATACTTCCTTTCTATCCCCTTGTAATCATGAAGAAGCAGATACACGAATGTTTGTTTATGTTCGGCATGATTATGAAAAATGTTGTAAAATGTAATTTAGGTAGTACTGACACAGATGTAATAGTATCAATAATTGCAGCAATCGGATAATTAGATAGAACAAATTGTGTGTGGATAGGTTATGGAAGGAATAACAACTTGTGATGGCTTTCTGTACGTGACATATTAAATTCGTTTGGTCCTTGTGTAGCTGCTCTTACTTTCGTCCATGCATTTAGTAGATGTGGCACTTTGTCGAATTGTCGTGAGAAAGGGAAGAGGTCAGCTTGGCTAACAATGGAAGTTTTTCCAGATGTAAAGGACGTTTAGTTTGGCTTACGTATGAAGCGAGGCACGATGTGAATTGTTTGCCAGGAGGCAGCGGCATTGTGATGCAATTCCGCCTACAAGAGGTTCTTTTCCAGAGCACATCAAAAGAGAAGTATATCAGAAGGGGTTGTTTGGGCTCAATCTGATTCATGTATTCGACAGGTACATGTACCAAGTCATAAACATTGGGATTGGATGAAAGAAAGAATCAATGACATTTGGAAACCAAAATGGACTTCTTTGACTGCCGTTGCATCCTCGTGTCAGTAAATTTTGAAATTCGGAGGCGACAATCCAGCTGTGTTGGTAACTGTAGATGCTACCGTTCTGGCCTTACTTGTACGGGTTGTTGTATAGGCAACTATCAGATAATTATAAGATAAGCAACCTGTCTTTCTAACCAAACTAGGCATTTAAACTTAAAGAGGCACTAGCTGTCAAAATCATGGTCACCGATTTGACTCAAATTCTCATATTTGATTTATAACAATGTAAAACATTTATCCAAACTACCAAAAGTCCAAAAGAAACAGTTTATAGAGCATGGGGTAGATAATATGTAGGTTCGTTTCGTGTGAATTTAAGTGCAGACGCCATCTAATTAACTATCGATTTGACCTCAGATGACCATATTAGCGATGTAAACATCCATAAAGATATGAATAGATTAAACCAACACGTGCAATTGGATTTTTATAGGTCTGTTTGATTTTATTTTATAGATTCAACATATATGTTTCTCATTGTTTTTAACCGTATAGGAATGATTTTATATGGATCAAATCAGTAATAAAATGGTTTAGCGTAGTTTCACTTTCATTGTTGACATTCTTTTCTTTAAAAATAAACAGTACACGAACAATGCATGCGTTGTCAATCTCTAGCTAGGGGTTAAACTGAAGTTCACATGAATACGGATTTAATGAGGTCGACTGATTCACTTGCAAGTTAATTAGAAAATATCAATGTTTCTTCGCTTAATTTGACAAAATTGAACTATTTTGGCTGCTAAAAGCGAATTATTATTTCACTATTTCACTTTCATTATTGATTTAACAAAAAAAATCTTACTTTAGATTTTTTATACATATCGTAGCTAGTACCCCTTTAACAAAGAGTGTTATCACTTGTTAAGTTGAGGGAAATTATAAAAATATTTTCTACGTATTTGTCGCCATTTTTTAACCGGATGTCACTATTTTTTTCATTTATGTGTTGTTTTGTCGTACTTAGGAACTGCTTTTAACGTTTTATCATAACTTACATTGGATTATACCTATAACACATCTTTCAAGGATTTACATCATTTGTGAAGTTGCTTGAAAGTATAAAAATTGAAATTTTTGACTTTTTTGCCGGCATTTTGAAACAGGAAGTCACCTTTAGTTTCATTAATGTGTTTTCGAGTCGTAATTTAGGAACTGTCATTTACTTTTTTATCAAATCTAACATTGGATTTTACATATAACACACCTTTCAAAGGATTAACGAATCATTGCCAATTTGTAATGACGCCATTTCCGAAATGTGTGGTGGCCATTTTGAAAAAATGATTTTTTTTTCTGGCCAGCAGCGGATTTTTTTTAAGTATCATTTAGTCAACCTTTATACCGAATAGCATAAACATTCCATTTATAATTTTCATTCCTTTTATTACTCTTTGACTCATACAACTGTCTATGAAAACACAAAACTGTAATATTATATATGAAAAACAAGTTGGTATATAAATCTACCTTCATGCATAAATAAATCTTTATAAAACATTGTGCAAACATCATAAGAATTGAAATAAATAAAAAAAAGCAAGAGTAACAACAATCATGATTGTCATATTGTGATATGATTTCTGATTTTTTATAAATAAAAACAAATTTTGGATTACCTGTTTCCAAAGAAAGGGGATACTGGAGAAAAAAAAACTAACAAATGTATACCCATTCAAACTAAATTTCAACAATCAAAGAGAGATAATCCAAAATATTATCTCCCCTTAATTGTAAGATTGCAAACATGTATATTTTAGTCAAAATTTTAGTCAGCATAGTAATTCTATGGCTATTATCAAAGTCTTAATTTGAATGTTATATAATTGTTCTTGTTATTCCTAGGGTATTATTTTTCACAATTGTCCAAAGAAAGACCTTGGTCTCATAACCATAAAATGGACACATATTTTGATACTTTAAAATGTTTTCCTTTTTATGTCATGTATGTTGGTTATTTAAAACGAGGATGCAAATTTCTTGGTACATAATGTACTGCAATACAAAACAAATTGAACAAAGCAGCACAAAAAAAAAACAATTTAGCATAAAAGTAGCATGCACTTTCATATAAATGAACACAAGCAATTGCAAACATGTTTCAACAGTTACAAAAGTAAGCATGTCAAGCCTAAAGCAAATAAAATAAAATGGCTGTAGCCAATAAATACAACTTGGATTCAACCCTAGACTATAACTATTCCTCCGAAATAATTTATCAATTAAGACATTAAACATTTCAGCCCGTGGTTAAATATCCACATGAAAAATAAATATATAAGTGCATATTTAGAAAGTTGTCTGAAAAAGAGAACTGATTCCCTTTTCCCTTTTTTTTCCCTTTTTTTTCATTGATTCATGGATATTTAAGTATTTTTTAAAAGTAAAATGAGCAAGATATTTTTATATTTTTGATTATTTAAATGAGAGTAACATGTAGGTTTATAGTTTTAAGATTGAATCCATTGCTCATTTGCATAATTATTAACAAATGCCAGCTCATAACTAAAAGCACATAGAAGCACATGTAAGAACAATTCAACACACATATACTTACACTCATTGTAGTATTCTAAAATGTATAAAAGAAATAATAAATACATCAGAAATGGTAGAGATTTGTACAAATATGCTAGCAAAGTATATGTTTTTTTTTACTGAAGACAAAGAAGCAGATATATGAATCAAAGTCAATTAACTTATCAATAGTGATAACAGTATGTGACGGAGTATATGAAAGGTATATGCAAGTTAGCAACAACGGAATTGCTTGCGAATATGCCACTAGTCTCTTGAGCTAGTGCGTGTTTCAAGGATCACAGTGACTCCTAAGTGACGAATGCGTGTTTTTAGCTTTTCTTCTGACCTAATCTTGTATGCGATTTTAGCAAGTTCATTTCGGGCTTCCTGGAGGAACTTGAGCATCCATTGCTACCAATGGTGCACAGATTTGTCAGTTAAAACAATCATGTCGGCATTCTGTTATCATGTCAGACCTCGTCATTCAAAGTGAACTGTGGCCGTTAATTCCACATAAATTGTTTGTTTGTTATGCTTTTCCTTAAACTTGATTCTTTAATTAAGGTGTAATAAACAGATACTTATTCATGTTATCCACATATAACATTATTACGCGTCGTTTCAAATCCGTGAAAGGTATAATAATCATATACTTCTCCATATATAACATTACAATTTGGTATATCTTAGCAATTTTTGCTCTTATGCAATGTATACATGTAGGCATATAAACGAATTACTTCTTAATAAAACTACCACGGCTGGTAATCTACACACGCAGAACATTTGGTTCTGCAATGAAAACCTTGAGAGGATTTTCCGGTTGTGCTTGAGTGTAGTTATTTTCACCGCTTCAAAAGGTATGTACATTTCTAAATCGCAAATTTCTTATTCAACTAATCAAAATATTTAAAATTGGAGACTGCTATGCTGTGGTGAATACTTAAACGAAGAGATACATGTATCATTTACTGTTGTACGTGGAGTTGAACTCCTACAAAATCAGTTGCCACACGAGAATTGCCTAAAAAAGTTACATCTAAATTTTGAAATGGTACTATTAACAGACCTGCAAGTTTAGATTTACTTTTTATTCGGTCAATTGGTATGAATGTAGTTCTAGGCGGCGTGTACGCTGTCCGGTGTTGCTAGACATCGTAATATATTTTAAAACATCATATTTTCATTATGTCATGCGTGAGGGGATCGGTTCTGAGTGAGAACATCTTGAATGCATGAGGGGACGTGAAATCATATCTTTATATCCAAGCTATGAGTAGTTTAAAGTTGACTAAATGTGGTTAGATTGTTCATGAAAAAAACATCTGTTTGCATAAAATTAATCTAGGAGATAAAATTTTGGAATAAATTGTGGGAAGATAGTTTTTATAATATGTTTTACGAAGAATTAAAAGAAATTGTGTCAACTATTGTGTTTCTTGCTTCAAATAAAAAAGTTAAAAAAATCCTATCAGCCCAATATTTATTTATTTTACGAAAACAGTGATCTTCCCTCGTATTGCTTATTTTTAAAAAAAAGATGATTTTGAAAACAAAATTTACCAGGTTTGAAAAAAAGTATACGCCAGACTCGCGTTTCGTCCACACAAGACTTACCAGTGACGCTCAGGTGAAAAAAATTCGAAACCCAAAACAAGTACATTGAGAACAAAAATTTCTAAGAAGTTGTGCCTAATACGGCTAGGGTTTTCTGTCTGTGATTAGAACATCCTTATTATCTAGAATAATTCATTTTAAACGGATACATAAAACCACCTAAGCCAGCATAAAAAAAATCACAGCCGAGTTGGCCAAAGCCATCAACGCACAAAGTGACGTCCCATTAGAATTTCTAAATTTTTTTACCAAAAACTGGATAGACTTAAGATAGAATTCAAGATTAGATGAAATGTAATACTCTTATAACATTTATTAATAACAATAAAATTACAAAATTATTAAATTACTTTCAAATTGTGGTGGTAAACTAGACCAAATATTTGCCCAAATCCACGAATTTTGAGACATATTTGCAATTTATTGATTAGACTGTTTGTTCATATAAAGAAAACTTGGTGATGTATTGCTATATCAAAATTCGATCTCATATTTTTTCTATGCACACAAATGTGTTTTTTCATGAACAATCAAACCATATTAAGACAACTTTCAACGACTCATAACTTGTATATTAATTATGATTTCACGTGTCCTCTCACGCATTCACGATGTCCTCAATCCGAACCGATTCCCTCACTCATGACATGATGAAAATATGAGGTTTTTAGATTCATTAAGATGTCTATCAACACCGGACAGCGTACATGCCGTCCAAAACGACATTCATACCATTTGACCGAGAAAAAAAGTAATTTGGACGTGTCGGTCTGTAATGATGTAACCATTTTAAAATTTAAATGTCACTTTTTTAGGCAATTTCTCGTGTGGCAACTGATTTTGTAGGAGTTCAACTCCACGTACAGCAGTAAGTGATACATGTATCTATTCGTTTAAGTATTCACCACTTAAATTAGCATTCTTCGATTTTCATTATTTTGATCAGTTGAATTAGAAAATTGCGATTTAGAAATGTACATACCTTTTGAAGCGGTGACAATTACATCACTCAAGCACAACTGGAAGATCCTCTCACGGGTTTTTTTGCAGAACCAAATGTTCTGCGTGTATTGATTACCAGCCGTGCCTACGATATATGTTTAAATATTTGTTTAAAAAAGTGGACATAATATTTACAGTGATACATTTGTGTCGGTTTTTTTGGTTGTTTTTTTAAGTATAACTGTAAAATCAGATAAGATAGTCTGGTATTTATTCACATGGGTTTAATTATGATTTATTCCTGTCTCTTTTCTTGATACTTTTGATGTCCGGTCTGCAGATGTTGGAGTAGTTTTGTCACTTTTGTTGCGTTTTCGATCAATCGAGTTTGATACGGTGAAATTCGTATTTGGGCTATTTAGAAATTCACAAGTTTACTGTTAATTCTTTGTGCGTCTTCTGTGCTGACGTGTAACCTGCTTCTGTCTTGTTTAATTGTCAAATTTAACCAAATGCCAGATTCTTTGTTAAAAATAATTGGTTTTTAGACTCAATTTGTATAGACATATAACGTGTCGCTTGGGATGTGAGAATTTGCGTCACAAGGGGAAGATACATTTGTTAAAAAAAGCAGATTTAATTCGGCCTTTATCTGGTACTTTAGTCTTCAAACACACCTACTATAGTATGTTAACAAACTACAAACTGAAGGGGTTCCCTTTAGTCCATATTTAAGTCTTTTAAATAATGTGCCTTTTTTATGTCAGAAATAAAGAAAAAGTCTCAAAGTATGCAAATGATGGAATTTGAAGAAATAACATATGTTTTTATTTGTTTTTTGTTTTTACACACGTATAAACGGAGAAAGAAATGGGGAATATGTCAAAGAGAAGAGACAAAAACCCGACCAAAGAGATGATGTCACACTAAACTCCAAATAATTTAAATATACTAAAATTAAAAGATAAGAAATACAAGACTAACAAATGCCAGACTCGTGACAGGCAGACAATGCAACGTAGTTAAACATATTTTGTGAGATCTCAACCCCCATCTTTAACTCTAGCCAATGTTGAATGAATAAACACCTATCACGTTTCGTCCCCGAGGGAATCACCAAACCAGTAGTCAACACTTAAGTGTTCAAAATTTCCTGTTTACAAAACTTTGAATTTTTGAAAAAAATAAGGATTTTCTTATCCCAGGCATAGATAACCTTAGCCGTATTTGGCACAAATTTTTCGAATTTTGGATCATCAATGCTCCTCAACCTCGTACTTGTTTGGCTTTATAAATATTTTGATATGAGCGTCACTGATGAGTCTTATGTAGACGAAACGCGCGTCTGGCGAACTAAATTATAATCCTGGTACCTTTGATAACAATTTACACCACTGGGTCGATGCCACTGCTGGGGGACGTTTCGTTCCCCAGGGTATCACCAGCCCAGTAGTCAACACTTAAGTGTTTAAGTGTTGACATGAATATCAATAATGTGGCCATTTTTATAAACTTCCTGTTTCTTTTCTAGAAATTTATCTTTGACGTAACTTTTGTGGCATCGCTCAGGTCGTGTGACAACCTGTTTTGAATGTTCTTGCATTTATTTGTACTGTAGTTCAGTCATGTAATATTGTCCTTTTAGTGTTATATTATTTTTATTCAACAATATATTGCTTGCTGTTAACAATTGACTTCACTAGTCCAGCATTCTAGTGAAGGGTATCTGCATTTTAACAAGAAATCCATTATTTATCTCTGTGTAACAATAATACCGTACAATTTATCTAGACTATATTATAAATATTTCATTTTCAACCGTAAATAAATAAGTATATATGAAATTATAAAATGTATATCTAGTTTGTTAAGAAAGAAAAAGTTTCCGGAAATAATTCACACTAGCCGTTCTCGGTTTTCTATTATTGTATTGATATCTCTTCCTGGTTTGGAAATTACCAGTTTTAATAGTGATTTATGATTAATATAAGCAATTCGCAGGTATGTATGAACACATATTATAATATATGTGTATCAATTCTGAAAAAAAAATAGAATTTAATTATTTTTTTCCTTTTTTTGAACGATAAAAAAAACCGTGGATAACAATACCGTTATCTCCACGCTTATCGGTGATAGGTAAAATTATTTCTCTAAATCAGTTCCGGATCTAGAATTCTATATTAATCTCTTTTTCTTTTCTTATTTTTGCTAGATTATACATTTGCAAACATAAAATTATTACAACAATTTGACAACTTTATCAAGTAGACATTTATTCTTAGTATGTTTACTAGTTGCCTGCATTTTGTAGCTGTACATGAATTCTGTTTTAAATACAGAATATACATCTAAAGATTTTGTTTTCTGTTCAGACATATAATTTGCATTATATATACAAAACATTATAATTGTAATCAAATAATTAATTTCATAGTATTGCTCATCATTTATTTTATAACCCCATACTAAATTTTTTAATGTTAGAATATTATTATTAATATTCAGTTTTTCTAAGAGTGTTTTTACTTTACTCCAGAAATTATCAAGAAAGTGACATTTTAGAAACATGTGATCATAATCCTCTGTGTTGTTAAATTTAGACTAACGTACTTCAATAATGTCATTGAAATGTTAATCGTGAAACTAGTGCTAAAAAAAATCCCGCGGAAATGTGTGAACTCGTGGTTCACGTAAGTAACGTATCGGACGTCAGTGTATTTGACACAATATTTTTCTCTGTTTGATTATATTAAAATCGTGTATTATTTGCGATATTATTTTCTTTTTAAATAACTTGATTTAGAAATGAATATTGTTTTACTGGATAAAACACAGACTCTTTAAACTGTTATTGTATAAAAATGAAAAACGTGCTCCCTTTACGTTCGTTCGTTCCTTTCGTCAATTTGTAATAAAGCTCTGTGAAGACGAAACGCGTGTCTGCGTATTTAATTATAATCCTGGTACCTTTGATAACTAATTATACATCATACCTTGGGTAGGTTTAGACAAAGATGTTGAATCTATTTCTGCATTTGGAACATCGGAACTGGGCTTCATAAATACATTAAATTTGTATCACTCATATAACGTGGACAATAAATTCACATGGTTTACTGTAGAAGAAGTTTCATTGTTTACGTTTCGAAAGTCACCGGAACCATTCAAGTGTTCACTGTAATGTGTTCAACTTTGTTTTCGTTTCATAACGTTTTGTATTTCTTCGTTTACTTTTCTTTTTGAACGGTTTTTTTTCTCAACTGATTTATCTCCAGCACTTAATTTGCTAACTGTTACTGATATTTGTTCTTTTGATACCTCTGCGATGTTCTATGTCAAATGTTTTGTCTACTAAGTATTAGTAATTTAGTGTTCACTTCATCACAATTTTGCCAGATCAAGTATTACATTTTATAAATTGTTTATATTTACTTAATTCTCTTGTTTTTTCGATTATATTTTTACTATAAAACCTGTGTGGATTTTGATGAACATTTTCTTTCCTTTAGAGTAAGATTAAAAACATCATTCTCTGTAGAGCAAACTATTTTTTTGTCAAACAACAACAAATTGAAAAGACCCTTTGGTGGCCTTCAGCTGTTTTCTGTACTTTGTTCGGGTAAGACACTCCCGAATATCGTTCTCAATTTTATATCATAACATAGAAACATTTTGTGTTTTTTTCTAAATATGTTAACGAACCGTTCAGCAATTAGGTGTCTTGTATATAGTCTGTTGGTTGTATATTTGCACTAAACAAAGAATTATAAGACCACAAGATCAGACAGCCAATCATATGCAGGATAAATTGTCGTTCTGAATTTTTATTTTTCGTATAATTTGTTCCGATCGACTATATAATATTTTGGCTGCATTCATTGAACATTTCATAACACTAATATTATATAAATCGTATTTATCTACTTTATTGTATACTTATATAAATGCATTTATTGTATATACTAAGGTCCCTTTAAATTTCTTTTATTTAACGTCATGCATAACAAAAATGAAATTTGTTAACATCAATGAGATTGCCAAATATATTTTATCACCTTGTCATTTAAGTGTATACGATACAGTTTTGATCCCATAATGCAAATTTAATGAAAATGTGCAAACAAGCTATTTTTTACCTGATTAAATCAAATACTGTAAAATCAGAAATTATTGCGTGCATTTATTATTGCGATTTTGTCATTTTAGACTTAAATGCGATTTTAATTTTTACGATTTTGAGAAAAATCCTGTTTAATTCATAATAAACATTTCAAAATGCGAGTTTAAATTATTGCGTTTACAACTCTGTCGCATTTTTCGCAATAACAAAAACCTTCTGAATTTACAGTATTCAATAAAAAATATACCTTCATGTGCTACTTTTTGTGTAAGATGAAGTAGAAATTTCAGATATTTGCTAAACATTCGATTCTGTGGACGTATTTTTCCTTCCGACAGAAATGCATAACTTTTTTTGTTTTAAAGAAAAAACACAAACTGTTTTTTTGTTAAATTATTAGTAAATACTCTTTTAGGTAAGCTAAACTGTTTCCTATAAATTTATGACTTTTTTGGTTTAAAAATAACTCATATTTATCAAATGTTCAAGAATACAGGAAATAAAGTAATTTTGGCTGTTTATTTATCAAATTAAAAAAAAATACATTGTTGACTTTTTCATAAAAAATGGTACAAATAAATTTCTTATGTAATGAACTAATTTTCAAGTTAGATCAATTTGAATGGTAAAAATAAGTCGCAAAATGCATATTTTCCTGATATGTCACAGTTTGACGTAGCAAAAATAACATATTACGTTAGCAACGTCATTATCTACCCCTTAAACTGTATCGTATGCCCCAAACAACAAAAATACTAAGTAATGTATCTTTCTCAAGTCAGGAGCCTGTAGTTTAGTGGTTGTCATTAGTTCATGTCTGTCCAATTTTATCGTAAATTTTTTTTATAAATAAGGTCGTTTGTTTCTCAATTTGGAGCATGACCAAAGTCAGGAATATGACAGCTGTTATTCATTAGTTTGATTTTGCTTTTTGATAAGGTACTTTCCATTTTGAATATTACTCGGTGTTCGGTATTTTTGTTATCTTACTTTTTACCAGACAAATAACGAATAATGATACTGCATAATATCGTACAGACTAATTTCTCTTAAATACTAGTAGTTGATGGATGATTTGATAGATATTTAATACATTTTTTTTCAAATTCAAAGTCCTAACATGTGGTCTTCTCTATTGTATTACAAATAAAATTGAGAATGGAAATGGGGAATGTGTCAAAGAGACAACAACCCGACCAAAGAAAAAAACAACAGCAGAAGGTCACCAACAGGTCTGCAATGTAGCGAGAAATTCCCGCAACCGGAGGCGTCCTTCAGCTGGCCCCTAATGCCCGCGTCACACTGTCCCGATTTTTATATACGATGGACACCCGAATGCGAAAATTGTAAGTTCGTACGAAGTTGGTCCCGATCTCGTTAAAATACCAAAAAGTGACCGAAGCAAGTACGATGAATAACGAAGTCTATACGATGGTGCCGAAATTATATACGATAGCAAAAGATGGACATACGAAGGTTAACCGAACACGGGTATTTAGCTTCATATCTCAGCCGAAGCCTACACGATGGATCACGAAAGCTACACGATGGATAACGAAGGCTACACGATGGATTACGATGATGGCGCGATGGCCATACGATGTCTAAAAGACGTCGTGTACAGCTTACGATGCATTTAAGTTATATGCCGAAGGCATCACGCGTTTTGTGATACGAACAGAATTTCGACAACATATATCGTTTCTGTAAAAGTCTGCCATGCATGGCGGGAAATCGATCTGTTTGTCTAATTCTATTAAAACTTAGTTTATTATCCCCTCGCCAACTACATGTAAGTTGCGTGTAGATAAAATTGTTATGGACACTCTAGAACCAAAATGCTCAAAACTTGGTATGGTGTTACTCGTTAAGAATATCTTAAGCGCTATTGACTTAAAAGTTCAAAGGTCAAGGTCAAAGTGGCAGTTGTAATACAAGTCAATATCACCCTTGTGGACACTCTAAAACCAATATGCTTCAAAAAAATTTAACCACATTTGGTATATTGTTCCTCCTTGTAATGATCTGACATTTTTTACGTTCAAGGCCAAAGGTCAAGGTCATGCATATGGACTTGTTTTTTTCCTTGAAATAGCATAATACACAGGAAATTGGTTGCTCATTTTTTTACCTGCTGGTTCTAAAGACAATATTAAAGGTATTTCCAGTTACTGAATGTTTTGTTTGATTTCTAAAAAAAATATTTTATGTATCAAATATGCATATTCAATTTACCATTTTCTGCATGTGTTATATACAAATATAGTGTCCATATTTGTCCCCAATATGTTACATACGAGGGGGTGCCACGCTCGGCATTGCCTTGTTTGAACTGTAAAATGTTTGCACTAGTCTGAATAATCACCCCTAATTATGCCCATGTTTACTGATCTATCTTAAAGGTAAGGTAATGGGTTCGTTGATCCCTTTTATTCAAAAAGAGCTCTTTCCAGAAGAATATCATAATAATATAGACAAAGGGAAGGATGTGGGGAAAGCAACAAATGCGGCAAAATATGACATATAGAAAAACAAAATGGTTATGGAGTAAACATTCGTGTGACAACAACTCAGACGATACATAAAAAATCAGAACAT
Source organism: Mytilus edulis (assembly GCA_019925275.1). Taxonomy (NCBI): domain Eukaryota; kingdom Metazoa; phylum Mollusca; class Bivalvia; order Mytilida; family Mytilidae; genus Mytilus; species Mytilus edulis. Next base: position 114,709,331 of record CM034353.1, read on the forward strand.
TGAAGAAAAGTTGGTTTCCCTATATACGTGTACCTGCAGTGTTGGTGAACGAGGCGCGTTTATGATTTTCATTATGTTACTTGATATGAAAAATTGACAAAAAATAATATTTGACTTGTAAAAGTAAATCCTGAGCCTGTAATAGCTGCTCTTCTTGTTCCATTTGAATTAATAGAAAAAACGCTGTCGCCTTTCTTGTTCTCATAGAATCATATGATATGAGCTCCATGTTTTGTGAACGTCTTTCTTAACTGTCGCATTAGACTGACCAGTGAATATCGGGCATAGCACTTTAAATGTATTTTAGCGCGAAAATTAACTTACATTTAGCTGGATTTATTGCCGTCGTAGTTCCATCTTGTCGCCTTCGTACTTTTATTCGATGGCAACACGACGGGATTACGAGGTCTTCATGAAGTCGTGTTGCCATCGTAAGACCTTCGGGTAGCTTCGTGATTCATTCGTGTAGACATCGTTATGTCAAAACTGTCCGATGGAAACGATGGAAACACGAATGCAATACGATGTTCAAAGATGCATTCCCGGTGACATTACGATGGTCAGGATGGTGATACAAACCCAATACGAACCCTCAACATCGGACGCACCTTCGGGGATTTTTTAACATGTTAAAAAATTTAGAACCCTTCCCGAAGTTGTCCCCGAAGGCTAGAAAAAGTGGCCGATGGTTCTACGATGGTTAAAGATGACACCACGAATAGCCCGATCTGGATACGATCAGTCCCGATTTTGAAAATTTCCATTATCGTGTTGCCATCGGCGTAAAAATCGGGACAGTGTGACGCGGGCATAAACAAATATATACTAGTTCAGTGATAATGAACGCCATACTAATTTCCAAATTGTACACAAGAAACTAAAATTAAAATAATACAAGACTAACAAAGGCCAGAGGCTCCTGCCTTGGGACAGGCGCAAAAATGCGGCTAAAAAAATGTTTGTTTGTTTTTTCCTTAGCCAAATACGGCTAAGGTAATCTATGCCTAGGATAATTAAAATCCTAAGTTTTTCGAAAAATTCAAGTTTGTAAACAGGAAATTTATAAGAATGACCACGTTATTGATATTCATGTCAACACCAAAGTGTTGACTACTAGGCTGGTGATACTCTCGGGGACGAAACATCCCCCAGCATTGGCATCGACCCAGTGGTGTAAATAGTTATCAAAAGTACCAGGATTATAATTTAGTAGGCCAGAAGCGCGTTTCATCTACATAAGATTCATAAGTGACGCTCATATCAAAATATTTATAAAGTCAAACAAGTACAAAATTGAAGAGCATTGGGGATCCAAAATTCGTATAAGTTGTGCCAAATATATAATTCGTCTCAATATCAGCTCCACAATGTTAGATCTGTAAATTTGCTTTTGCAACTTTCTTTTCTTCCCTCGTCGGGATTTGAACTCACTAAAATAATCTCAATTCCATTATTTTTATTTGAAATAGAAACAAGACCATACTTATCTTTATATAATTGCTTACTTTTGCAGTTATTTTAGATATTTTTTAAATGAAATTAAGGTGTATTATACGGGTAGCACGATTATATCAAACTGTATAGAAGTTTTATGTTTTGTGGAACATAGAGTAAACATTTAATCTGATAATTGATTCTTTAACGAATTGAATAACAGTAAATTTAAAAAAAACAGACTGCAGTGGGGTATCTTCCCAGTTTTGATGCACGATTAAAACTCTTCATTGAATAATGCACAATCATTCCTGTATAACATGTTGATTGAGTCGACTGATAATAGCACGAAACTTCAATACTATTATTGTTTTGCCACGATCATAATTGGAAGACGGTTTATCAATGCATCATGTGCATTACATGGAACTTTTTTGAAGAACTGTATTGACATAATTGTCTTATATATAATGTCGTCTAAGTTGAATGAGTGAGATGATACGTAATGGACAGAACAAATTATGATAAAATTTAGTTGAAGTTTTTGACAATTGAGTAAAATTTGCATACAGTGAAATTCCATACAAAGTTTTGATCGTTTGCTTAATATTCAGGATCAAATATATAATGCATATTTACTAATTGACCTTGATATAAACGTGCATTGACAATAATACTCCCGATCGCTTGTCTTGACTACATAAGTTTTCCAGCCATTTTCCAGACTCACATAGCTTCTTCTACTTTTATGGAGCAAGATCTTCTTACCCTTCTGCCCCACTCCCCAGTTTTTGGTGGGGTTCGTGTTGCTTTGACTGTCCCTCTGGTATCTTTCGTTCCTCTTTTATATACCAAACAAATACATCTTTTAAAATAATGTTTATCTGTCGGACGGATATCCTAGTCATTTTTTTTGGGTAAACATTCAGAACACTATTGTTACTTAATAGATTTGTCCAAATTGGACAAACACATAAATTGTTATAAAGGCGTACCTAATCTGACAGTCTAAATTACTTTTTCAAAACAATACTGTACCTTATTACATAAACCTTTCGAAAATATATTTGTAGTTAGTGGTCTTCCGCTTGAAACATAATGTTTGACATCTAATAGAATAAAAAATAATAATAATAAATTAACTAAAAGAAGCAAAATCGACGTCACATATTAGAATCTCTAAGATAAACCGTCAATACCAATGTTATATCATATAAAATTAAAGCTCTGGCTTTTGCACTTATGTACGTCTTGACTGCGCGGTATGTCTTTATGGTTATATCACTTGGGTGTGTATACCCTAAAACAAACCTCAGAGATAGTTATCAAAGGTACCAGGATTATAATTTAGTACGCCAGACGCGCGTTTAATCTACATAAGACTCATTAGTGACGCTCATATCAAAATATTTATAAAGCCAAACAAGTACGAAGTTGAAGAGCATTGAGGATCCAAAATTCGTATAAGTTGTGCCAAATAAATAATTCGTCTAAATATCAGCCAAATACGACTAAGGTAATCCATTCCTGGGATAAAAAAATCCTTAGTTTTTCGAAAATTCAAAGTTTTATATTCAGGAAATTTATAAAAACGACCACATAATTGATATTCATGTCAACACCGAAGTGCTGACTACTGGGCTGATACCAATATAATAATAAGATCTAGAGATCTGATATTCCAAATAAATTAACTCACCACAAAAGACGAAAGAAAGTAGGTGTTAGCAGATATAGGTACATATCATCATAAGTATTTAAACAATGAGCAAAACCTAAACTGCATCCTAAGCACAAAATGACAACATCAAAGGCGATTCCAAAAAAAAAAAAAAACCAAAAACCTGATTAACGTATAAAAGAACTAATAGAAACACATATACAATAACTAACAACAAACACTGAAACATCAGATCCTGAAGTGGATACATACATATTCAGAATGTAACGGAGAAAACATGCTTTAGGACACCCGAGCAATTAAACAATAAAAGCAAATGTAGTATGCCGCTGTTCAGAAGTCATAGATCGATTGAAAGAAAACTAATCCGGGTTTCAAAAACTATAACTTAGAGAAACACATCAACTATACAAGGAAAATAAATGAACAACAATAACCCTGCATGAAGTATAACAACAAAACGCAAATATAGATAGAAACGAACTATTTGATAACAACTGCAGTATCATTTTTAATGAAATGAGTGTTACTCATCTTCTCTTAATCCATCATTTTCTACATAAGAACATGCCTGTACCAAATATAAAAAAAAGAAAATGTTGTATGATTGACAATGAGACAACTATCCATAAGAAACCAAAAAGACACAGAAATTGACAAGGCTCCTGACTTGGGACAGGTACATACATAAATATTGTAGCGGGTTTAAATATGTTTTACAAGTCAACAATATGACAGTTGATATCCATTTGCTTGATGTGTTTGAGCATTTTATTTTGTCATTCAATTTGGGTCTTTCCTTTTTTAATTATTCTCAGAGGTCAGTATTGTTTTGATATTACTTTTTTTATCTGTAGTGTTTTGTTTACTATAATAATTCTTGTCGATTCGTTGTTTTTCTATGGTAACGTTACAATCTGTTCTTTCACCTGGGGTATCATATGTTTTTAAATAATTTTGTTTAAGTAAACAACAAAGTGGCTTCAACGATTAAAAGTGTTATTTATGTTTTGCAGTAAAAAGTCTGCTTATAAAACTTCACAAATTTTACGATATTTCCTATTTGGGACACCAATACACATGGATATCTTATTTTTAATCATTAAAGACAGATGTTTTAGTTGTTTTATTAACAATTATAACAAAATCTAAAATAAACTCTTTTTTATCAGTTTGCTTAATTTGGTATTTGAAATAAACTATTTTAAGATTGTATCTTCTCATGTCATGCATTGATGTATATTGTAGGGGATTTTTTTTAGAACTTGTGTATAATCTCAATGGAACTGATTTTACAAAGAAAAACTCCATGTCACGTTGAAATTTTGAAAACATACGATTCATTGAACCAAACATAATTTTGTGTTTTAACTCTCATAAATAAAACCATCATACCATAAAGTATTGCTTTGAATCACAACGGAATAATATCCTGTACATTTAAAATTAATCGAAAACGTTCTGGGGTAAGTTAAAATCATTATGATAACCCTACGTATCAGGTCTTTAAATAACTTTATAAATTTCATCATTTTAAACATATAAATTTATTATGTTGTGTAGTGCCTAATAAATGCAAAGTATTGTTCTTATTTTAAAATGAGCAACACAAAACTATCAGCTGGAAATATTAATTAACAATATTAATAATTAATCATATGGCAAGAATCATTAACCGAAATGTAAATCATTATTAATGAAATCTGTACTGTGAATTGTTCAGGTGCATTCTAAAAGGTCAATTCCTACATTTTAACATTTATTTTAAACGAAAATACTTTTTCACAACAACTAAAAGCATTTTATTTTATTCATTCTTATAAACATTACAGTGTATATTATTTGCACATTATAAAGCTAGATGCTCTCAAGAGCCCTTATCGCTCACCTGACTCTACTTGTTTTTTGAAATCATATAAAAAAAGATAAAATTTGGCTACAAAGTTACAAAACTTGTTAAGCACCTCATAAGGAACATTTATGCTATTTCTCTAAAAGAAGAAATTTGAATATATTTCCCATAGAATCCTATGTTAAACAAAGTCCCCCCACTGGCGGCCATCTTGAATGATTGATCGACGACAAAGTAACTACACTTGGTCAGCATCTCATTTAAAATATTCATGCTATGTTTCGTTATATTCCATTCAGTGGTTCATTAAAAGAAGTCTTTTGTAAAAAAAAATTGTATTTCAAATAGGGTCCTATGTTAAACTAAGTGCCCTGCTGGCGGCAATCTTGAATGATGGATCAGCTACAAACTAAAAACACTTGGTCAGCACCTCATAAGGAACATTTATGCTATTTTTGATTTCACTCTAGTCAGTGGTTCTCTTAAAGAAGAAATTTGAATGTATTTCCCATAGAATCCTATGTTAAACTAAGTCCCCCCACTGGCGGCCATCTTGGATGTTTGATCGACGACAAAGTAACAACACTTGGTCAGCATCTACTTTAAAACATTCATGCTATGTTTCGTTATATTCCATTCAGTGGTTCATTAAAAGAAGTCTTTTGTAAAAAAAATTGTATTTCAAATAGGGACCTATGTTAAAAGAGGGACGAAAGATACCAAAGGTACAATCAAACTCATAAATCTAAAACAAACTGACAACGTAATGGCTAAAAATGAAAAGGACAAACAGAAAAACAATAGTACGCATGACACAACATAGAAAACTAAAGAATAAACAACACGAACCCCACCAAAAACTAGGGGTGATCTCAGGTGCTCCGGAAGGGTAAGCAGATCCTGCTCCACATGTGGCACCCGTCGTGTTGCTTATGTGATTATAAATCCGGTAAATAGTCTAATTCGGTAGGTCAAATTTATAAAAGGGAAGGGGGTTGTAGTTACGACGCAAGGAACATATCCGATGTCATTTGTGAAACGGTTATTCCATAACGGTCAACCAACTAGTGATGGCGTCCGTAAAATTTACGAAGGACTGATTTCAACTTCACCATTTGGAACTCTTGGTTTAATAGCTTCCTTGTGAGCAGCAGCCCTCTATCACTTAGTGCCCTGCTGGCGGCCATCTTGAATGATGGATCAGCTACAAACTATAAACACTTGGTCAGCACCTCATAAGGAACATTCATGCCATGTTTGGTTTCATTCCATTCAGTGTTTCTCTAAAAACGTCATTTGTATGTATTTCCCATAGGGTCCTATGTTAAACTCAGTCCCCTCCACTGGCGGCCATCTTGGATGTTTGATCGGTGACAAAGTAACAACACTTGGTCAGCACCTCATAAGGAACATTCATGCTATGTTTGATTTCATTCCATTCAGTGGTTCTCTAAAAGAAGAAATTTGAATATACTTCCCGTAGGGCACTATGTCAAACTAAGTCCCTCGCTGGCGGCCATCTTGAATGATGGATCGGCTACAAAGTAAAAACACTTGGTCAGCACCTCATATGGAACATAACTGTTATGTTTGGTTTCATTCCATTCAGTGGTTCTCTAAACGAAGTCATTTGTATGCATTTCCCATAGGGTCCTATGTTAAACTAAGTCCCCCGCTGGCAGCCATCTTGGATGATGGATCGGCTACAAAGTAAGAACACTTGGTCAGCACCTCATAAGGAACATTCATGCCATTTTTGGTTTTATTCCATTCAGTGGTTCTCTAAAAAAAAAGTCATTTGTATGCATTTCCCATGGGTCCTATGTTAAACTAAGTCCCCCGCTGGCGGCCATCTCCGATGATGGATAGGCTACAAAGTAACAACACTTGGTCAGTACCTCATAAGGAACATTCATGCCATGTTTGATTTCATTCCATTCATTGCTTCTCTTAAAGAAGTCATTTGTATGCATTTCCCATAGGGTCCTATGTTTAACTAAGTCCCCCGCTGGCGGCCATCTTCAATGATGGATCGGCTACAGAGTAACAACACTTGGTCAGCACCTCATAAGGAACAGTCATGCCATGTTTGGTTTCATTCCATTCAGTGGTTCTCTAGGAGAAGTTCAAAATGTAACATGTTAACGACGACGACGACGGACGACGACGGACGACGGACACCAAGTGATGAGAAAAGCTCGGGCCAGGTGAGCTAAAAACAATATTCTTATATTCTATTACAAATATGTGAACCAACGGAGCAAGTTTTGCCGTCTTTTTTTAAATTTTTTATTCAACAACATATTGCTTGCTGTTAACAATTTACTTCACTAGTCCAGCATTCTAGTGAAGGGTATCTGTATTTTAACAAGAAATCCATTATTTATCTCTGTGTAACAATAATACCTTACAATTTATCTAAACTATATTATAAATATTTCATTTTCAACCGTAAATGAATAAGTCTATATGAATTTTTAATTTATCAATATGTATATCTAGTTTGTTTGGAAAGAAAAAGTTTCCGGAAATAATTCACACTTGCCGTTATCAGTTTTCTATTATTGTATTTGTATGTCTTCCTGGTTTGGAAATTACCAGTTTTAATAGTGATGTGTGATTAATAGTCTTTTGTAAAAAAAAATTGTATTTCAAAGAGGGTCCTATGTTAAACTAAGTGCCCTGCTGGCGGCAATCTTGAATGATGGATCAGCTACAAACTAAAAACACTTGGTCAGCACCTCATAAGGAACATTTATGCTATTTTTGATTTCACTTTAGTCAGTGGTTCTCTTAAAGAAGAAATTTGAATGTATTTCCCATAGAATCCTATGTTAAACTAAGTCCCCCCCCCCCACTGGCGGCCATCTTGGATGTTTGATCGACGACAAATTAACAACACTTGGTCAGCATCTACTTTAAAACATGCATGCTATGTTTCGTTATATTCCATTCAGTGGTTCATTAAAAGAAGTCTTTTGTAAAAAAATTGTATTTCAAATAGGGTCCTATGTTAAAAGAGGGACGAAAGATACCTAAGGGACAGTCAAACCCATAAATCTAAAACAAACTGACAACGCCATGGCTAAAAATGAAAAGGACAAACAGAAAAACAATAGTACACATGACACAACATAGAAAACTAAAGAATAAACAACACGAACCCCACCAAAAACTAGGGGTGATCTCAGGTGCTCCGGAAGGGTAAGCAGATCCTGCTCCACATGTGGCACTCGTCGTGTTGCTTATGTGATTACATATCCGGTATATAGTCTAATTCGGTAGGTCACATTTATGAAAGGGAAGGGGATTGTAGTTACGACGTAAGGAACATATCCGATATCATTTGTGAAACGGTTATTCCATAACGGTCAACCAACTAGTGATGGCGTCCGTAAAATTTACGAAGGACTGATTTCAACTTCACCATTTGGAACTCTTGGTTTAATAGCTTCCTTGTGAGCAGCAGCCCTCTATCACTTAGTGCCCTGCTGGCGGCCATCTTGAATGATGGATCAGCTACAAACTAAAAACACTTGGTCAGCACCTCATAAGGAACATTCATGCCATGTTTGGTTTCATTCCATTCAGTGTTTCTCTAAAAACGTCATTTGTATGTATTTCACATAGGGTCCTATGTTAAACTCAGTCCCCTCCACTGGCGGCCATCTTGGATGTTTGATCGGTGACAAAGTAACAACACTTGGTCAGCACCTCATAAGGAACATTCATGCTATGTTTGATTTCATTCCATTCAGTGGTTCTCTAAAAGAAGAAATTTGAATATACTTCCCGTAGGGCACTATGTCAAACTAAGTCCCCCGCTGGCGGCCATCTTGAATGATGGATCGGCTACAAAGTAACAACGCTTGGTCAGCACCTCATATGGAACATAACTGTTATGTTTGGTTTCATTCCATTCAGTGCTTCTCTAAAAGAAGTCATTTGTATGCATTTCCCATAGGGTCCTATGTTAAACTAAGACCCCCGCTGTCAGCCATCTTGGATGATGGATCGGCTACAAAGTAACAACACTTGGTCAGCACCTCATAAGGAACATTCATGCCATTTTTGGTTTTATTCCATTCAGTGGTTCTCTAATAAAAAAAAAAGTCATTTGTATGCATTTCCCATGGGTCCTATGTTAAACTAAGTCCCCCGCTGGCGGCCATCTTGAATGATGGATCGGCTACAAAGTAACAACGCTTGGTCAGCACCTCATATGGAACATAACTGTTATGTTTGGTTTCATTCCATTCAGTGCTTCTCTAAAAGAAGTCATTTGTATGCATTTCCCATAGGGTCCTATGTTAAACTAAGACCCCCGCTGTCAGCCATCTTGGATGATGGATCGGCTACAAAGTAACAACACTTGGTCAGCACCTCATAAGGAACATTCATGCTATGTTTGATTTCATTCCATTCAGTGGTTCTCTAAAAGAAGAAATTTGAATGTACTTCCCGTAGGGCACTATGTCAAACTAAGTCCCCCGCTGGCGGCCATCTTGAATGATGGATCGGCTACAAAGTAACAACGCTTGGTCAGCACCTCATATGGAACATAACTGTTATGTTTGGTTTCATTCCATTCAGTGCTTCTCTAAAAGAAGTCATTTGTATGTATTTCCCATAGGGTCCTATGTTAAACTAAGACCCCGCTGTCAGCCATCTTGGATGATGGATCGGCTACAAAGTAACAACACTTGGTCAGCACCTCATAAGGAACAGTCATGCCATGTTTGGTTTCATTCCATTCAGTGGTTCTCTAGAAGAAGTTCAAAATGTAACATGTTAAAGACGACGACGACGGACGACGACGGACGACGGACGACGGACGCCAAGTGATGAGAAAAGCTCGGGCCAGGTGAGCTAAAAACAATATTCTTATATTCTATTACAAATATGTGAACCAACGTAGCAAGTTTTGCCGTCTTTTTTTAAAATTTTTTATTCAACAACATATTGCTTGCTGTTAACAATTTACTTCACTAGTCCAGCATTCTAGTGAAGGGTATCTGTATTTTAACAAGAAATCCATTATTTATCTCTGTGTAACAATAATACCTTACAATTTATCTAAACTATATTATAAATATTTCATTTTCAACCGTAAATGAATAAGTCTATATGAATTTTTAATTTATCAATATGTATATCTAGTTTGTTTGGAAAGAAAAAGTTTCCGGAAATAATTCACACTTGCCGTTATCAGTTTTCTATTATTGTATTTGTATGTCTTCCTGGTTTGGAAATTACCAGTTTTAATAGTGATGTGTGATTAATAGTCTTTTGTAAAAAAAAATTGTATTTCAAATAGGGTCCTATGTTAAACTAAGTGCCCTGCTGGCGGCAATCTTGAATGATGGATCAGCTACAAACTAAAAACACTTGGTCAGCACCTCATAAGGAACATTTATGCTATTTTTGATTTCACTCTAGTCAGTGGTTCTCTTAAAGAAGAAATTTGAATGTATTTCCCATAGAATCCTATGTTAAACTAAGTCCCTCCCCCCACTGGCGGCCATCTTGGATGTTTGATCGACGACAAAGTAACAACACTTGGTCAACATCTACTTTAAAACATTCATGCTATGTTTCGTTATATTCCATTCAGTGGTTCATTAAAAGAAGTCTTTTGTAAAAAAATTGTATTTCAAATAGGGTCCTATGTTAAAAGAGGGACGAAAGATACCTAAGGGACAGTCAAACCCATAAATCTAAAACAAACTGACAACGCCATGGCTAAAAATGAAAAGGACAAACAGAAAAACAATAGAACACATGACACAACATAGAAAACTAAAGAATAAACAACACGAACCCCACCAAAAACTAGGGGTGATCTCAGGTGCTCCGGAAGGGTAAGCAGATCCTGCTCCACATGTGGCACCCGTCGTGTTGCTTATGTGATTACATATCCGGTATATAGTCTAATTCGGTAGGTCACATTTATGAAAGGGAAGGGGATTGTAGTTACGACGTAAGGAACATATCCGATATCATTTGTGAAACGGTTATTCCATAACGGTCAACCAACTAGTGATGGCGTCCGTAAAATTTACGAAGGACTGATTTCAACTTCACCATTTGGAACTCTTGGTTTAATAGCTTTCTTGTGAGCAGCAGCCCTCTATCACATAGTGCCCTGCTGGCGGCCATCTTGAATGCTGGATCAGCTACAAACTAAAAACACTTGGTCAGCACCTCATAAGGAACATTCATGCCATGTTTGGTTTCATTCCATTCAGTGTTTCTCTAAAAACGTCATTTGTATGTATTTCACATAGGGTCCTATGTTAAACTCAGGCCCCTCCACTGGCGGCCATCTTGGATGTTTGATCGGTGACAAAGTAACAACACTTGGTCAGCACCTCATAAGGAACATTCATGCTATGTTTGATTTCATTCCATTCAGTGGTTCTCTAAAAGAAGAAATTTGAATATACTTCCCGTAGGGCACTATGTCAAACTAAGTCCCCCGCTGGCGGCCATCTTGAATGATGGATCGGCTACAAAGTAACAACGCTTGGTCAGCACCTCATATGGAACATAACTGTTATGTTTGGTTTCATTCCATTCAGTGCTTCTCTAAAAGAAGTCATTTGTATGCATTTCCCATAGGGTCCTATGTTAAACTAAGTCCCCGCTGGCAGCCATCTTGGATGATGGATTGGCTACAAAGTAACAACACTTGGTCAGCACATCATAAGGAACATTCATGCCATTTTTGGTTTTATTCCATTCAGTGGTTCTCTAATAAAAAAAAAGTCATTTGTATGCATTTCCCATGGGTCCTATGTTAAACTAAGTCCCCCGCTGGCGGCCATCTCCGATGATGGATAGGCTACAAAGTAACAACACTTGGTCAGCACCTCATAAGGAACATTCATGCCATGTTTGATTTCATTCCATTCATTGCTTCTATTAAAGAAGTCATTTGTATGCATTTCCCATAGGGTCCTATGTTTAACTAAGTCCCCCGCTGGCGGCCATCTTCAATGATGGATCGGCTACAAAGTAACAACACTTGGTCAGCACCTCATAAGGAACAGTCATGCCATGTTTGGTTTCATTCCATTCAGTGGTTCTCTAGAAGAAGTTCAAAATGTAACATGTTAACGACGACGACGACGGACGACGACGGACGACGGACGACGGACGCCAAGTGATGAGAAAAGCTCGGGCCAGGTGAGCTAAAAACAATATTCTTATATTCTATTACAAATATGTGAACCAACGTAGCAAGTTTTGCCGTCTTTTTTTTAAATTTTTTATTCAACAACATATTGCTTGCTGTTAACAATTTACTTCACTAGTCCAGCATTCTAGTGAAGGGTATCTGTATTTTAACAAGAAATCCATTATTTATCTCTGTGTAACAATAATACCTTACAATTTATCTAAACTATATTATAAATATTTCATTTTCAACCGTAAATGAATAAGTCTATATGAATTTTTAATTTATCAATATGTATATCTAGTTTGTTTGGAAAGAAAAAGTTTCCGGAAATAATTCACACTTGCCGTTATCAGTTTTCTATTATTGTATTTGTATGTCTTCCTGGTTTGGAAATTACCAGTTTTAATAGTGATGTGTGATTAATAGTCTTTTGTAAACAAAATTGTATTTCAAATAGGGTCCTATGTTAAACTAAGTGCCCTGCTGGCGGCAATCTTGAATGATGGATCAGCTACAAACTAAAAACACTTGGTCAGCACCTCATAAGGAACATTTATGCTATTTTTGATTTCACTCTAGTCAGTGGTTCTCTTAAAGAAGAAATTTGAATGTATTTCCCATAGAATCCTATGTTAAACTAAGTCCCCCCCCCCCCCCCCAACTGGCGGCCATCTTGGATGTTTGATCGACGACAAAGTAACAACACTTGGTCAGCATCTACTTTAAAACATTCATGCTATGTTTCGTTATATTCCATTCAGTGGTTCATTAAAAGAAGTCTTTTGTAAAAAAATTGTATTTCAAATAGGGTCCTATGTTAAAAGAGGGACGAAAGATACCTAAGGGACAGTCAAACCCATAAATCTAAAACAAACTGACAACGCCATGGCTAAAAATGAAAAGGACAAACAGAAAAACAATAGTACACATGACACAACATAGAAAACTAAAGAATAAACAACACGAACCCCACCAAAAACTAGGGGTGATCTCAGGTGCTCCGGAAGGGTAAGCAGATCCTGCTCCACATGTGGCACCCGTCGTGTTGCTTATGTGATTACATATCCGGTATATAGTCTAATTCGGTAGGTCACATTTATGAAAGGGAAGGGGATTGTAGTTACGACGTAAGGAACATATCCGATATCATTTGTGAAACGGTTATTCCATAACGGTCAACCAACTAGTGATGGCGTCCGTAAAATTTACGAAGGACTGATTTCAACTTCACCATTTGGAACTCTTGGTTTAATAGCTTCCTTGTGAGCAGCAGCCCTCTATCACTTAGTGCCCTGCTGGCGGCCATCTTGAATGATGGATCAGCTACAAACTAAAAACACTTGGTCAGCACCTCATAAGGAACATTCATGCCATGTTTGGTTTCATTCCATTCAGTGTTTCTCTAAAAACGTCATTTGTATGTATTTCACATAGGGTCCTATGTTAAACTCAGTCCCCTCCACTGGCGGCCATCTTGGATGTTTGATCGGTGACAAAGTAACAACACTTGGTCAGCACCTCATAAGGAACATTCATGCTATGTTTGATTTCATTCCATTCAGTGGTTCTCTAAAAGAAGAAATTTGAATATACTTCCCGTAGGGCACTATGTCAAACTAAGTCCCCCGCTGGCGGCCATCTTGAATGATGGATCGGCTACAAAGTAACAACGCTTGGTCAGCACCTCATATGGAACATAACTGTAATGTTTGGTTTCATTCCATTCAGTGCTTCTCTAAAAGAAGTCATTTGTATGCATTTCCCATAGGGTCCTATGTTAAACTAAGTCCCCCGCTGGCAGCCATCTCCGATGATGGATAGGCTACAAAGTAACAACACTTGGTCAGCACCTTATAAGGAACATTCATACCATGTTTGATTTCATTCCATTCATTGCTTCTCTTAAAGAAGTCATTTGTATGCATTTCCCATAGGGTCCTATGTTTAACTAAGTCCCCCGCTGGCGGCCATCTTCAATGATGGATCGGCTACAAAGTAGCAACACTTGGTCAGCACCTCATAAGGAACAGTCATGCCATGTTTGGTTTCATTCCATTCAGTGGTTCTCTAGAAGAAGTTCAAAATGTAACATGTTAACGACGACGACGACGGACGGACGACGGACGACGACGGACGACGTACGACGGACGCCAAGTGATGAGAAAAGCTCGGGCCAGGTGAGCTAAAAACAATATTCTTATATTCTATTACAAATATGTGAACCAACGTAGCAAGTTTTGCCGTCTTATTTTTTAATTTTTTATTCAACAACATATTGCTTGCTGTTAACAATTTACTTCACTAGTCCAGCATTCTAGTGAAGGGTATCTGTATTTTAACAAGAAATCCATTATTTATCTCTGTGTAACAATAATACCTTACAATTTATCTAAACTATAAATATTAATTTATCAATATGTATATCTAGTATGTTTGGAAAGAAAAAGTTTTCGGAAATAATTCACACTTGCCGTTATCAGTTTTCTATTATTGTATTGGTATCTCTTCCTGGTTTGGAAATTACCAGTTTTAATAGTGATGTGTGATTAATATAAGCAATTCACAGGTATGTATGAACAAATATTATAATAGTATGTTTATCAATTCGGAAAAATTTACAATGTAATTATTTTTTTCCTTTTTTCAACGATGATAAACTAAGGATTTTCTTATCCCAGGCATAGATTACCTTAGCCGTATTTGGCACAACTTTTTGGAATTTTGGATCCTCAATGCTCTTCAAATTTGTACTTGTTTGGCTTTTTTAATATTTTGATATGAGCGTCACTGAAGAGTCTTATGTAGACGAAACGCGCGTCTGGCGTACTAAATTATAATCCTGGTACCTTTGATAACCATAAACAGTGGATAACAAATACCTTTATCTTCTCCACGCTTATCGGTAAAAGTAAATATCATTTCTCTAAATCAGTTCCGGATCTAGAATTTCTTTTCTTATTTTTGCTAGATTATACATTTGCTAACATAAAAAATATTACAACAATTTGACAACTTTATCAAGTAGACATTTATTCTTAATAGTTTACTAGTTGCCTGCATTTTGTAGCTGTACATGAATTCTGTGTTTAATACAGAATATACATCTAAAGATTTTGTTTTCTGTTCAGACATATAATTTGCCTTATATATACAAAACATCATAATTGTAATCAAATAATTAATTTCATAGTATTGCTCATCATTTATTTTATAACCCCCATACTAAATTTTTTAATGTTAGAATATTATTATTAATATTCAGTTTTCCTTGGAGTGTTTTTACTTTACTCCAGAAATTATCAAGAAAGTGACATTTTAGAAACATGTGATCATAATCCTCTGTGGTGTTACAATAGTGACAATTTGAAATATCGCATATCTTCCACTTTTTCAATAAAACTTTAAAAGGTAAAATAAAGTGTAGCAATTTGCAATGGAACACTTTGTATTTATTATCTTTTAAAAAATGATGAACAAACTATAACATATTACATGAAAGACTCCTAATGTATTCAATGTTAAGCATCGTCTTCTATTTGTAAAAACCATTAGGTATTTCAATTTCATTCTTAATTAATTTATTATAAATTTTTCTGTAATCTACATTTTCTTAGTTTTCTTTTTTATTACAATTATTATTAAAATGTATTGCATAGGGCGTTTTTAATTTATTTTTCTTTGAATTTTCCTGTTTTAAAATCTTTAACCATTAAAACTTTCTTTAATTGGTAAAATTCTGACATCAAGTTACTTTTTATTTTAAGCTTTTGTAAAATAAAATTGTCTTCTATATTACCATTTTCATCAATGATGCCATTAACAAAGATAAAATTACTATTTATTCAGTATTGGAATGAAAGGCATTTATTTTTTATCTTTATGAAACGATTTACCCAAATAACTTCTTGACATATAGATCTAAAAAATTTTGGCTGTTGTACTTTTTTATTAGTTATCCATGCTTCAACAATGTTGAAATGAAATTTTGGTAGCTCCTTTAACTCTGGAATAGAGTGAGTGTTATCAATATCATTGTGAAAGATAAGGAAATCTTTTCCAAACTTATTAAAATAAAAAAAGTGGAATAATTTTCCAATTTTTAGATCTCCATTAATTAACCTTTTGATCCACCCAATTTTGATAGATTCTATATATTTATCTATGTTACTCATTTTTAAACCGCCATCTAGTTCATCAAGGCTTAGTACTGTGCGTTTAACCTTTTCTCTTTTGCTTTTCCATAAAAAAATATCTGGTTATGTAATGTATTTCAGTTGTTTCCTGTAATTAGTTAATTCTTCAGTTGTATCATGTACATCTTTTGTATAGTCATTTTATAAAATTTACTAATTGCAAAAGTTTAAATTATTCTAAATAATAGGGATGTTCTGGTAACTAACAGAAAACCCTTGCCGTTTATGGCACAACTTTTTTTTATCTTTTGGTCCTCGATGCTGTTCAACTTTGTACTTGTTTAGGCTTTCAAACTTTTGTATCTGGGCGTCACTAGCTAGTAGGTCTTGTGTGGACAAAATGGACTTCTGGCGTATTAAAATTTTGAACTTGTTGCCTTTTGTTGGCTGTTTTTCGTGTGATTCTTTGTCAATTGTGTTCTCCAATTTATTTATATTGTAGTCCTGTGGTGTTGTGTTGTCATTTTGATGTTATATTTCGCATGGCCATAAAAGTGCGAGGTTTGGCATGCCACAAAACCAGGTTCAACCCAGCATTTTTTCCTTTAAAAATGCCTGTACCAAGTCAGGAATATGACCATTGTTATATTGTTGTTCGTTTCTGTGTGTGTTACATTTTAACGTTGCGTCGTTTGTTTTCTCTTATTTTTGAGTATAAATTAACATTGCGATAAGGGTACTTGTCTATCCCAAGTTCATGTATTTGGTTTTGATGTTATATTTGCTATTCTCGTTGGATTTTATCTGATGCTCGGTCCGTTTCTGTGTGTATTACATTTTAGTGTTATGTCGTTGTTCTCCTCTTATATTTAATGCATTTCCCTCGGTTTTAGTTTGTTACCCCGATTTTGTTTTTTGTCCATGGATTTATGAGTTTTGAACAGCGGTATACTACTGTTGCCTTTATAGATATTTTTTTTTAATTTAACAATATATTCTTTTTCAATATGTGAAACAGATGCTAAAAAGGTAATGTTTGGTATAATCAATGATTTTATAACTGTTATTTTACCGATCATTGTTAAATGTTTTTTCTCCCAATTTTTGATACTCTTTTCAGACTTTTCTATTTGTTTTTCTGCATTTAGTTTTTGACATTCATTTTCGTTACAACCGAAATAAATTCCGTAACATTTTACTGGTTTGTTTATACAGTTGATGTTTTCATTTTTCTCCTTTGCAATGTTTGTGTTTTCATAACTAAATGCCTTCTGTTTTTGATCTGTTTAATTTAAGCCCTGATAAAGTGCCAGCAATTTCAATCATGTTTAATAATTTTGAAATGTCTTGTATTGTTTTTAAAAAAAGTGTGGTGTCATCTTCAAGTTGACTGCTTTTTAAAGAATGTGTTTTCCCATCTATTTTGATTTCAAATCCTTTAATATTTTCGTCTTGTCTTATTCTACATGCTAATATCTCGACAGCAATAACGAAGATTAAAGCACTGCACGGACATCAAATTTTTGTCGTCTTGACTTAAACTAAATCTCTCGATGATAACTCTATTATAAAATTTGTAGGAGTGAGGACAAATATTGGTGAAGACTATCATTGGGACTCGGGCTTTTTCTGGGCTCCATTGTCGGGTAGTTGTGTGCAGGTGGCCCAAAATATTATGGTAGTGGCGCTAACACGGTTGTGCTTATCCCATGTATAGATTACCTTAGCCGAATTTGGCACAACTTTTTGGAATTTTGGATCCCTAATGCACTTCAGTGTTGACATGAATATCATAACGTGGTCATTTTTATAAATTTCCTGTTTTCAAAACTTAGAATTTTTCGAAAAACTAAGGATTTTCTCATCCCAGGCATAGATTACCTTAGCCGTATTTGGCACAACTTTTTGGAATCTTGGACCCCAAATGCTCTTCAATTTTGTACTTGTTTGGCTTTATAAATATTTTGATATGAGCGTCACTGATGAGTCTTATGTAGACGAAACGCGCGTCTGGCGTACTAAATTATAATCCTGGTACTTGTGATAACTATTTACACCACTGGGTCGATGCCACTGCTGGTGGATGTTTCGTCCCCGAGGGTATAACCAGCCCAGTAGTCAACACTTCGGTGTTGACATGAATATCAATAACGTGGTCATTTTTATAAATTTCCTGTTTTCAAAACTTAGAATTTTTCGAAAAACTAAGGATTTTCTCATCCCAGGCATATATTACCTTAGCCGTATTTGGCACAACTTTTTGGAATCTTGGATCCCCAATGCTCTTCAATTTTGTACTTGTTTGGCTTTAAAATATTTTGATATGAGCGTCACTGATGAGTCTTATGTAGAAGAAACGCGCGTCTTGCGTACTCAATTATAATCCTGGTACTTTTGATAACTATTGTTGTTAGCATAGGATGACGAAGTGTGGATTCAAGTCAACGGGAAATATTAATAAAAAGGCGTCGTGTTCAGGCTTCAAACAAAAACTAAACCGTTTGAACCTTACAAATGTTCAAACAACAAAATCCTTATATATTCGCCGCGGTGCATATTTGAAGCTGTAACTATATAGTTACGAGAGTTACTAATATACTGGTGACTTGCGGTCAAGAGACAGAGATTTCGTGCATATTCAATAAAAATATAAACAAAAAACTATATAATAAAAAAAAGTAGGCTTTGGAAATTCGATCACCTTTAATGAAATTATCAAACGTATTGTTTTCCATTTTCTAATGATTAGCTGAATATTTTCTTGATACATATTAATGTTATAAGCAATGAATGAGATAATCAAAATTGCCGACACCGCATCCGGGAATTTTACTTTCGTGCAAGTGTAAAGCCACTTTACTCTTGACTTTTCTGATGATTAGATAAAGTAATGACATGATGTTAAATGTCTTTTTTTAAGAACAGCGAAAAGCTTGGCATCTACTGTCCCCTTCTTACACATTTATCGAAAGAAAAAAAAATTGTTTTGTCCAATGATTGTTTTAAAAATATACTAGAATACATTCCTAAAAGTGTAAATAACGCGTACTTTTATAGTCACCAGTATCAATAAGTTATAATTCATAACAACACACAGGACTTTATACCTCACGAGGTAAAAACATAGTGAGGTTTATAGGAATCAACAAAGCACCGAAAGAAAAAAACATTTGGCGGCAGAAGAAAAAAATAATGATAATTTAAAAAAAAAAACAATTGCTCAGATCAATTTTGATATAGAACTATGAAAATGCAAATTGAAATATCATATCCAGCGTCAAATGATAGATTATTTTATAATAAATAGTTATCATGTTAATAATATATGTTATGATGGTATGATACTAAACCCCTAATGGGAAGGATTGTGCCTGATTTTCATATGATGAAATCATAATCTTTTAGTCAGTTTAATTGAAGTCTGGAGCTGGCATGTTAGTTAACTGCTAGTAGTCTGTTGTTATTCATGTATTATTGTCATTTTGTTTATTTTCTTTGGTTAAATCTTCTGACATCAGACTCGGACTTCTCTTGAACTGAATTTTAATGTGCGTATTGTTATACGTTCACTTTTCTACATTGGTTAGAGGTATAGGGGGAGGGTTGAGATCTCACAAACTGTTTAACCCCGCCGCATTTTTGCGCCTGTCCCAAGTCAAGAGCCTCTGGCCTTTGTTAGTCTTGTATTATTTTAATTTTAGTTTCTTGTGTACAATTTAGAATTGAGTATGGCGTTCATTATCACTGAACTAGTATATGTTTGTTTAGGGGCCAGCTGAAGGACGCCTCCGGGTGCGGGAATTTCTCGCTACATTGAAGACCTGTTGGTGACCTTCTGGTGTTGTTTTTTTTATTTGGTCGGGTTGTTTTCTCTTTGACACATTCCCCATTTCCATTCTCAATTTTATCGTTTACAATAGTTGTTTAGTCCAGACCATTTGAAGAAGGTTCTTGAAATTGAACATTTGAACACTTTAATACAGAAATAAGAAGACATGTATTGATAGCAAATAAGACAACTTTAGTCTTAAATTCAACAAATAAAGATAGTCGGTAAGATAAATTCGTTACATATTGTGCTAGTGACCTAATATGATATATACAGGGTAAGTAAATTCCATATGGGGTTCGAGCTTCGCTCTCACCCCATATGGAATTTACTGACCCTGCATATATCATATAAGTTCACTAACACACTATGTAACTAATAGTACACTGATTCCAAAAATATATGGTTTCTATACATTTTTTTCTCTCAATAAGGTAGACCAATTGTTACTTCCGGTTTGAAAAAATTTCACTTCCGATTTTATTTAATAGTTTACCTGATACCAATTCCAAAATATATATTTTTCAATATACGGTTTACTTTTTTAAAATTGTTATTTGGATGGAGAGTTGTCTCATTGGAAGTCATCACATCTACTTTTAGATCACCCCTAGTTTTTGGTGGGGTTCGTGTTGTTTATTCTTTAGTTTTCTATGTTGTGTCATGTGTACTATTGTTTTTCTGTTTGTCTTTTTCATTTTTAGCCATGACGTTGTCAGTTTGTTTTAGATTTATGAGTTTGACTGTCCATTTGGTATCTTTCGTCCCTCTTTTATCTTACCTCCTATACATTTCCAGGAATATGATAGGTTAAAAGCGTCCTCGTGCAAACCGTGTATATTTGAAATTAGATTAGTAGGGTGGCGGGGCTTATCTCATACACAGTTAGTAGTGGAGTTACGTCCCTTTATATTCCATATTAGGTAAGAAGGGGGCGGGGCTTATTTCATACACGGTTACTAATGGTGTTATGTCCCTTTATAAAAACAAAACGGTACTGAGAAAATCTCTTAAAAATTCAAACAGACGAAGAAATTGATGATTAAGATTGAAGTAAATTCATAAAACACATTTAAACCTTACAAGTCGTTATTGTTGGCATCTGTTTTTGTAGGATCAATGGAAGTATTTTCTTAATGCTAACAGTATTGAAGACTTGCTCATTTTGAGAATCACTATTCTTAATTTCACACGTTAAGATAGTCGGAAAGATAAATTCGTTACATAGTGTGCTAGTGACGTAATACGGTATATATGGAGTCAGTAAATTCCATATGGGGATTCGAGCTTCGCTCTCACCCCATATGGAATTTACTGACCCCATATATACCGTATTAGGTCACTAGCACACTATGTAACTAATAATATCTATTTACATTAAATTAGTACAAAAAAACTACTTCCAGTTTTCCAAGATCACTTTTGGTTGTCTTTTCGAATGATCAAGTGTCTTACAACGTAATGAAAAAAGTCCCATGACTTTATCATATATATTATATATATATGAGGTAAAAGCAAGGGTCAAAATCAAGAACGCCAATTTAACCTATGACCATGTGTTCAATTTCAATCAATAACTTCAATTTAATCTATGACCACGTGTTCAATTTCATGGTCAAGGTCTTAATTATATATGGTTAATGAGTTATATCACTATATGCCGTATTTTTAATATGAGTGGGGAGAAAACTCAGATTTAATGTTAGCGTACACTTTCAACCATAATTTATGTGTTTCGACATGTCGCAATAAAATTACCGGTACCAATTGTCTTGCACCAGATGCGCATTTCGACAATACATGTCTCTTCAGTGATGCTCGTGGCCAAAATATTTGAAATCCAAAGCATATATCAAAGATGAAGAGCTATAATCCTAAAGGTTCAAAAAGTATAGCCAAATCCGTGAAAGGAATCAGAGCTTTGCATGAGGGAGATACATTCCTTAATTCATAATTATTTGTAATATTTTGTAACAGCAAATTTGAATAACACAAAAAAACCGCAACTTACATTTAAGTAAAAATAATGAGTTGTCGATAACTTTTAAAGTTTTCAAAAAGAATTGAAAATAAGCCAAAATCAGATTTTGAAATATGACCTTGAACTCTGACCTTGGCCTAATTTTCTTATTTTAGGATCAAGGACCAAAAATCAAAAGATCCTAGGTCTCTATCACGTATGGTTTACAAATTAGAAATTCATATCACTTATATCAAATGCATAAAGGGAAATAACTCTCTTATGGAGTGTTTATATCGCTTCGGTCAAAATAGGACAAATCGTGCGAAGGATATAACGAGCAGTTTTATAAAAATCATTTGTCATTTTCTTTTGCAGTTACGAAGGTGATGTAGTCACAAAGAAAATAGTGTTCTGGGAGATAACTCTTACAAAGAAAAGTATTCGGCTTAGACTGGGCGAAAATAAAAAGCGCATGAACTTTACGATACAATATAAGAAATATCTAAGCGACATTATTCGAAATATTAAATCAAATACTAAATATTTGTGTTGTAAATAAATTTCGGTTTCAACTGAGTCATTTATGGAAAAATAACTCTCATAGTAAAAAATTATATTGGACTGATAGGGATATTCACTTAAAGAAAGAAAACAAATTCGGCGGTGACACCAATTTTTCTTTTTAATTTCTTCAATCTTAAATTGTTATTAAACCTATCTTCTAACAATTTATTTCAAACTTCTATCTCACAGATTTTATTTTATGCTCAAAAATGTTTGATTTTTTATCACTATTTTAAGCAAATTTCGACAATTTTCAACAACAAAAAATAGCACAATGACACATCCTTTTATTATATTTTTGAAAAGAGGAAAGCAAAATCTTCGTTTTGGCAAAGTATAAGAATATTTTACCTCGGGAAACATATATTGATGATCTACCTTTAAAAAGTTTGTGTGTATTGTTCAAGTTTAAAAGTGTTTATCAAATTTAGTACTTGAGATAACTTTTTTGCCTCTTTATGTCATGAATCTATATATATTTTAGGGTATTTTCTCCTAGGATCCATTTATAATTTCAATGGATCTAAATGACACATAGAAAACCTCCACATGACATTTTAAGTTTGAAAACATACGATACGTTGAGCCAATAGAAAGCTTGTAAAATAAATTACACTTAATAAACAATAACAGTAATGTGGATAATTTCAATTAAATCTGTACTGTGATTGTTTATTTTTAGCACAAACAAATTATAACATCTGAAAAAATAAAACTTTTTTTCTACAATAGATAAAGGTATTTTGTTTGATCTATTCTTATATATAGTGAATAGTATGTGCTTACTATGGTGAACGAGTTATTTATATAGACAAAAAGTTTGAAGACCCAAATGTACGCGAACACTTGGTCTACCTATACAAAATTTGGTGTCTATGTTAAACCAATCTTTCCCATCGAACAAGAGATAAAGGATACTACAGATACAGATAAGTCTGCCTCATATCTTGACTTACATCTAGACACTGACAATGAGGGTGGGTTGAAAACAAAACTTTACGACAAAAGAGCTTCCCAATTGTGAATTTTCTATTTGTATGTAGCAACATTAAAGCAGCGCCTGCATACGGAGTATATATCTCCCAATTGATACGATATTCCCGGGCTTGTTTTTCCTATCATGATTTTCTTGATAGAGGATTGCTGCTCACATGGAAGCTATTAAACCAAGAGTTCCAAATGCTGAAGTTGAAATCTTCTCTTCGTAAATTTAATGGACGCCATCACGAGTTGGTTGATCGATATGGAATACAATTTCACCGATGATATCAAATATGTTCCTTATGTCGTAACTACTATACCCTTCCCTTTTCACGAATGTGACTTACAGAATTAGACTATTTATAGAATGTGCATTAACATAAACAACACGAGCAGGATAATTTTTATTTTTAGCCATGGCGTTTTCAGTTTATTTCAATTTATGAGGTTGACTGTCCCACTGGTATATTCCGTCCCTCTTTTATACTACCAAATTTTATTTCAGATATGAGCGAAAACGTAGCTTTTTACGCCATCTTGACACAAGCTGAATCTATTGGTGATAGCGCTACTATAAAGTTTGATCTAGTGAGGACAAATATTGGTAAAGGGTATAATTGCTTTACAGGCATTTTTCGAGCTCCGTTGTCGGGTTGTTACGTGTTCAATGTTAGCTTGGTTACTAACATTGACAGAAGTATTGAGGCCCTATTGGTAAGAAACGGAGAAACGTGGATGAAAATGTATGCAGGTGGCACAAAATTTTATGGTAGTGGCACCAACACGGCTATTATGGAGTTAGAAAAAGATGACAGAGTGTCAGTTCAGGTCAACGGGAAGTATCATTCAGAAGGAGTCGTTTTAGATGGAGCGCACTTTTGTTCATTTTCTGGCTTCTTACAAAACTAAAACCGTAAGCATTTAAAATATGTGCAAGCAACAAAATCTTGATATTATCGCTGCAGCACATTGTTTTAATCTGTAACTGTTTAAAGAATTATAATTTGTATTTGATAAAAAAATATCTGTAATAGAAAAGTATTATTTAGTTAATGTGGATGTAAATCTTGCGTGTACAATGTATACATTTTAAATGAGAGGTCAAAAGTAGTGTTACATCAATAGTCATGCAACGGAAACAAATGTCAAGCACTGAATGGTTTTAAGTACATCACTGCATGAATTAAGGTTGCTAGACTGTCTTCCTCCATTTTTGATTTTGAAGTAGTAAATACCGTTGGTCTAGATCTATGACGAAATGTGAAAATTTTGAGAGTATGTAATTTAAATGTAAGTCTTTTGATTTAGATATAGAAATTTGGTTTTTTATCACTGTAATTTCTCAAAAACATCTTTCTTGTGTTTATTTATTTTTACTTTGCCAAAAAAGGGGAGATAACTCAGATAAAATAATTTTTGTAATAGAAAGTGTTGTAAATTTATCTATTTTACTCTTTAGTAATAAAACGAATTCGGTGATCACATTAATTTTTCTTATTTGAAAGCATGTTATAAGAGCTATCTTTCTATCATGTTGTTTTCATTATATCACACAATATTTGATTTTCAATGCACTATCGATACAAAATCTGACAATTTTGCACAACCTGTAAGGTGAAAAAAAGTACGGTGACGCATACCTTTTATTATATTTTTGAATAAAAGCATAATCAAAATTCCTTTTGACAAATGATTAAAATTTACCGAATCTAATTAAGACACCCCAGGCACCTTAAGACTAGGTTCTAAACTTTTGCACAAAAAAATGTTTAAACAGACGGTTGTAGACGTTTACAACAAAGAATAATCCTGACAAAAGTAAAAAAGAGAATATTGATATTATACTAGTTAACAAAACAGATTTTTAACACGGTATTTTCTTACTTTCCAATTTCGGCAGATTCTTTTAATCATATGTATTTGCTTTGCGATTGAATATTTTTCTTTTCATAATTTGATAGTTTATATTTTATGATAAACTGGACATGAAACTTGTGTATCGTTACTTTTGTTTGCTAGTATAGTTTCGGAGTTCTAACATGTGCATACAATCTCTCTAGTTTTTCATAATAAAATATATATCTATACATAATGATTTTTTATATTTATTCTTATAACACCTGTATATAGTATATACATTTCCGAACTCTTCCTGTATTCAAGAGATTGTAGCTGTAACTCAGATAGGGATAGATCAGGTAATTACAGTTTTTTTCCATCATTTTGATATATTTGAGGTTTTGGTTTTGCCATCGTAACTCCTATGATAATTTTTTCTTGTTTTTTTTTGCAATTATGCTATTCTACTTTTCACCATTCTTCATTAAAACGAGCTTATATTAACTGCTTTTTGAATGAAATAAGAGTGACTGATAATTTATTGATGACTTTACATCCCGAGACAGATATTTCGTGCATATACAATAAAATGAAAAAAACCCAAATAACAAATTAAAAGTAGTCTTTGTTAATTTGGTCTCCATCAATAAAGAGCAAGATATTATCAATTAAAATTTATATAAAAAGAAAGATAGCAATCATTAGATATAAATAGATTTGTCATTTTGTTTATTTTCTTTGGTGACATCAGACTCGGACTTCTTTTGAACTGAATTTTAATGTGCGTATTGTTATGCGTTTACTTTTCTACTTTGGCTAGAGGTATAGGGGGAGGGTTGAGATCTCACAAACATGTTAAACCCCGCCGCATTTTTGCGCCTGTCCCAAGTCAGGAACCTCATAAATGACTAATGTAATACCAGTCAAACGGAAAAACCAACCGTCTAATCTATATAAAAAACGAGAAACGAAAAACACATACGAACCACATCCATCAACAAACGACAACTACCTGAATGACAAACGAATACTTACAATGTATTACATAAATTAAAATATGGCATAGGTTATTTTGTCCAAGGTTGTCTAGTTGTTTTTCTTATATCAATATACATCATTTCCTTATTATTTTACGAATTTTGTATTTACATTGTGTCATAGATCAGATGTATGTGTTCAGTGTATGTTTACTTGTTTTTGTTAACATTTCTTTTGATTATTACAACCATTGCTATAGATGTTTCAAGGTGTGTCTTTCAATGTTGTGAGGTTATACTATTATTTTTGATTAGGGTGAAGGTTAAAGTCTGTTTAATTACAATAATCTCAATTTTAGAGAATGTTCGATTAAAATCTGAGTGACTGTTTGAAAAGAATAATGTAACGTGTTTTGAGAAGGTACTTAGTAGTCATGTTTTATGACAAAGCAGATTCTTTCAAAGTATATTTGCAAATAGGGGATGTTGGTGTTAAGGCTAGACAAGTCAAATATTTTAGTACTATTGCAAGATCAATTAAGCTTAGATTGTATGTAAAATACATATCACTGGACTTTTTAATTATTCACATCTTTTTTTGTAATTTATTTTTATTTCATCTGCAAAAGCACCAAGCATTGTGATACATAAATATTGGATATTTCATATTACTTGCTTTAGGGGATTTGTAAAAGGAGGTAGATAAAAAAGGAATTTTAAATCATAGTCGCTATACAAGGCCAAATATGAAATATAGGAATCAATTCAAACGAGAAAACAAACAACAGCACAGCATAAGACAAAACTGTAAAAATAAATGCAAAATTAGGTCGGTAAAACCATATGATCGAAAACAATGGACTAAGCAGGTTGTTAACACTGTCAACTATCAAAAGGGTCAAGCAACATTTTCGAAAATATTAGTTAATGTAAGAGTTAGTTTTGTAACAGGTACTAAATTTGATGCGAACTTAAGTCGGTTAAACCAGGGTCAAGCAACATTTTCGAAATGATTAGTTAATGTAAGCGTTAGTTTTGTAACAGGTACTAAATTTGAGTGATATTGGGCCTCACACATCAAACCGGCCATGAACTATGTTTGTGAATTATGTTTGCGGTTTTCTTGACATGCATTGTGACTTGTTATCGTTATCATTTTAAATGAGAAAACTATCGCAGTTATATAAAAAAAATATAACATTCATAATTTTTTTATATAAAAAATCATATCGCTATTATATAAGACAAATATCGCATTGATATAATAAAATATAGCAGTACCTTTGACCTATAGGTGATTTTAGCTTATCAAACAATTACATGCATCTCACTTGCGTTTAAAGAAATCTTGTCTGTTGAATAACTTGAAATCTTTGACAGGCAGAATAAATTCAGTATAAAATGTGATAATGTTAAATGAAATCTTATCTGTTGAATAACTTGACATCTTTGACAGACTGAATGAATTCAATATAAAATATGATAATGTTTAATGAAATCTTGTCTGTTGAATAACTTGACATAATTGATAGGCTGAATGAATTCAGTATAAAATGTGATAATGTTTAATGAAATCTTGTCTCTTGAATAACTTCACATCTTTGACTGGCTGAATGAATTCAGTATAAAATGTGATAATGTTTAATGAAATCTTGTCTGTTGAATAACTTGACATCTTTGATAGACTAAATGAATTCAGTATAAAATGTGATAATGGTTAATGAAATCTTGTCTGTTGAATAACTTGACATCTTTGATAGGCTGAATGAATTCAGTATAAAATGTGATAATGTTTAATGAAATCTTGTCTGTTGAATAACTTGACATCTTTGATAGGCTGAATGAATTCAGTATAAAATGTGATAATGTTTAATGAAATCTTGTCTATTGAATAACTTGACATCTTGATAGACTGAATGAATTCAGTATAAAATGTGATAATGTTTAATGAAATCTTGTCTATTGAATAACTTGACATCTTTGATAGGCTGAATGAATTCAGTATAAAATGTGATAATGTTTAATGAAATCTTGTCTGTTGAATAACTTGACATCTTTGACAGGCTGAATGAATTCAGTATAAAATGTGATAATGTTTAATGAAATCATATATCTTGAATAACTTGACATCTTTGACAGGCTGAATGAATTCAGTATAAAATGTGATAATGTTTAATGAAATCATATCTTTTGAATAACTTGACATCTTTGACAGGCTGAATGAATTCAGTATAAAATGTGATAATGTTTAATGAAATCATTCTCTTGAATAACTTGACATCTTTGACAGGCTGAATGAATTCAGTATAAAATGTGATAATGTTTAATGAAATTTTGTCTGTTGAATAACTTGACATCTTTGATAGGCTGAATGAATTCAGTATAAAATGTAAAATGTTTAATAAAATCTTCTCTGTTGAATAACTTGACATCTTTGACAGGATGAATGAATTCAGTATAACATGTAATAGTGTTTAATGAAATCTTGTCTGTTGAATAACTTGACATCTTAGACTGGCTGAATGAATTCAGTATAAAATGTGATAATGTTTAATGAAATCTTGTCTGTTGAATAACTTGACATCTTTGATAGGCTGAATGAATTCAGTATAAAATGTAATAATGTTTAATAAAATCTTGTCTGTTGAATAACTTGACATCTTAGACTGGCTGAATGAATTCAGTATAAAATGTGATAATGTTTAATGAAATCTTGTCTGTTGAATAACTTGACATCTTTGATAGACTGAATGAATTCAATATAAAATGTGATAATGTTTAATGAAATCTTGTCTGTTGAATAACTTGACATCTTTGATAGACTGAATGAATTCAGTATAAAATGTGATAATGTTTAATGAAATCTTGTCTGTTGAATAACTTGACATCTTTGATAGGCTGAATGAATTCAGTATAAAATGTGATAATGTTTAATGAAATCTTGTCTGTTGAATAACTTGATATCTTTGATAGGCTGAATGAATTCAGTATAAAATGTGATAATGTTTAATGAAATCTTGTCTGTTGAATAACTTGACATCTATGATAGACTGAACGAATTCAATATAAAATGTGATAATGTTTAATGAAATCTTGTCTGTTGAATAACTTGACATCTTTGATAGGATGAATGAATTCAGTATAAAATGTGATAATATTTAATGAAATCTTGTCTGTTGAATAACTTGACATCTTTGACAGGCTAAATGAATTCAGTATAAAATGTGATAATGTTTAATGAAATCTTGTCTGTTGAATAACTTGACATCTTTGATAGGCTGAATTAATTCAGTATAAAATGTGATAATGTTTAATGAAATCTTGTCTGTTGAATAACTTGACATCTTTGATAGGATGAATGAATTCAGTATAAAATGTGATTATGTTTAATGAAATCTTGTCTGTTGAATAACTTGACATCTTTGATAGGCTGAATGAATTCAGTATTAAATGTGATAATGTTTAATGAAATCTTGTCTGTTGAATAACTTGACATCTTTGATAGGATGAATGAATTCAGTATAAAATGTGATAATGTTTAATGAAATCTTGTCTGTTGAATAACTTGACATCTTTGATAGGATGAATAAATTCAGTATAAAATGTGATAATGTTTAATGAAATCTTGACTGTTGAATAACTTGACATCTTTGATAGGATGAATGAATTCAGTATAAAATGTGATAATGTTTAATGAAATCTTGACTGTTGAATAACTTGACATCTTTGATAGGCTGAATGAATTCAGTATAAAATGTGATAATGTTTAATGAAATCTTGTCTGTTGAATAACTTGACATCTTTGATAGGCTGAATGAATTCAGTATAAAATGTGATAATGTTTAATGAAATCTTGTCTGTTGAATAACTTGACATCTTTGATAGGATGAATGAATTCAGTATAAAATGTGATAATGTTTAATGAAATCTTGTCTGTTGAATAACTTGACATCTTTGATAGACTGAATGAATTCAGTATAAAATGTGATAATGTTTAATGAAATCTTGTCTGTTGAATAACTTGACATCTTTGATAGACTGAATGAATTCAGTATAAAATGTGATAATGTTTAATGAAATCTTGTCTGTTGAATAACTTGATATCTTTGATAGACTGAATGAATTCAGTATAAAATGTGATAATGTTTAATGAAATCTTGTCTGTTGAATAACTTGACATCTTTGATAGACTGAATGAATTCAGTATAAAATGTGATAATGTTTAATGAAAACTTGTCTGTTGAATAACTTGACATCTTTGACAGGCTAAATGAATTCAGTATAAAATGTGATAATGTTTAATGAAATCTTGTCTGTTGAATAACTTGACATCTTTAATAGACTGAATGAATTCAGTATAAAATGTGATAATGTTTAATGAAATCTTGTCTGTTGAATAACTTGACATCTTTGACAGGCTGAATGAATTCAGTATAAAATGTGATAATGTTTAATGAAATCTTGTCTGTTGAATAACTTGACATCGTTGATAGGATGAATGAATTCAGTATAAAATGTGATAATGTTTAATGAAATCTTGTCTGTTGAATAACTTGACATCTTTGACAGGCTGAATGAATTCAGTATAAAATGTGATGTTTAATGAAATTTTGTCTGTTGAATAACTTAACATCATTGACAGGCTGAATGAATGCATTAAAACAGGTGATTGAATTCTTCTTTTTGTAATTATTCTAAAAAGTGTTGACCAAAGTTCCTTTTTAAAAACGTGCACAATGTTAACGCTTTTATTATCCTATAAAATTACTGAAAAAAGGAATTGCATTCAAAACTAATAATTACATTTTTTTACTAGGACCATGAAAACACGATTTCAATCAAGTTTTTCATTTAATTACCTGTGCACATTTTTGCTGAAGCTCGTGTCATCATGAAGATTACATTTCATTTTGAAATGAAGGGTAATTTCAGAAAGCGAGATTGGTGTTAGCCAATCAAAATAATGTAGTATAATGAAACATACATGTCATGTTATTATTGTTAAATGAATTATTGTCTGTTGAATGGCTTGACATTAGAAAGCCTTGATGTTGCACTGGTTGAGTTTTTATCATTCATATTAATAAAACTTGACACAGGCACAGTGTTTTGGTTTTAATTGTATCATCCAACATTTGGAAAGCTATATTAGTTGTCTGGGAAAAATAAATTTTTTCTAGAATAAACCAATGTGATGATGTCATTAAAGTCTTTTATATTAAAAAAATCTCGTAAAAGTCTTAATACCAGATGTGCCGTTTGTTCTAATAATGTAATGTCATGAAGATGTAAATAACAACACATTCGCAGCATATGTGCAAAATATGCAGGAGTTAAAAGACCAGGAGATGGGTTCTTCAAGACTAGTTGTTGAATTAAACAATGTTCTTGTGGACAAAATGATGAATTTGAACAAAAAATCATAACAGGTTTGACTGTAATTAATTTCATTGCTTTGTAGTTATTTTCTTGATTCATGAAATTTAACAAAGATTTCTGGTTTTGAGTTAATTGGATGTCTTTGACTGGAACAAGTTCTTTTAAATAATCATCAGTGCATTTGCTTAAAGCATAATGTATAATATCTAATGATATCAAGTAATTACTATGACTATAGAAGAAGGAAGCTAGCAACATCCATCCTGATAATGCATCTGATTGTGTTCCTATCACCAGATGACTGAGGTCACGTTTGTACTTGTAGTACTTCTCTTT
The DNA here is from genome assembly GCA_019925275.1 of Mytilus edulis. Lineage (NCBI taxonomy): Eukaryota > Metazoa > Mollusca > Bivalvia > Mytilida > Mytilidae > Mytilus > Mytilus edulis. The sequence continues at coordinate 114,741,482 of CM034353.1, forward strand.
GTTGTTTGATACAAGTTGGTTTTGTGACATTTGTGGAACAACCTGGTGTGCCCTGGGCAAATATACGGTAAACATATCTCGGGAAAGTACAGTTTTAGAATGATGTAGCAAGTTATATAGCAGGCTATGATACTTATAAGGTATAGTGAATTCTAATGATTCTAATATTATTGTAAAATTTCCTTTCATTAAATCAATTTTTTTAGTTAGTCCTTTATAATCGTTCAGAGTTTGTGAATATTTAAAACACTGAATTCCTTGTTTATATAAATTACTCAGGATTCCAATTAATTTGTCTTTGTTAGTCGTATTGAATCTTAAATATAACAAATTATTGTCAGGAATGAAATAATGTAATATTATCTCATATTCAACACAGTACAATAGTCTCTTTAAACAAGCCATGAAGCATGGTATGATATTATCTGGTCTCCATATTGATGGGTCTAATTCTTCTGATATCCAAAACATTAAAGTCTTTAGAAAGTAGGAACACAGTAAACCTTTCAAATCCATATGTTTATCCACAATTTCCTTGAGCAAGATTTTCAATAAAGCATAGCATAAAAACTGGGTATGGCAGAAAAAAAGGATGAGAAATTTTTCCGCTACCGAAAAAGAAATTCTCCACTTGAGATTTTCATTGCAGGATCCTTTCAAGCCAATTGGAACAAATAATACACCACATGCGATTATTTTTGTAATGATGTCCATTGTTGGCCATGATGTACGTGGCCTGTATATCCATGGTTTGGCTTGAGATATCCACTGGTCACATTTTAGGCAGGATGCAAAATCACATAGATTCATTTTGTCTGATATACAAGGCCCATGAATTTTGTCAATGAATGATAATGATGGACCTGAAACTATATTCAGAAGAGACATTTTGTATAGTTCGTTTGAAAGTAGACTTCCGTGAGAGTTATCTTCTACCATTTGTTTGAGTTCAGTATATTGCTCATAAATGTTGTTGAAAAGACGTAGTAGCGTGAAACAGGGTGTAGTATCATCTGTATCCATAATCAAAGGAATGTTATTATAATTGGAACTAACCTCTCTATAATGTCTATCGGACTCGTAAACTTTAAATCTAGTATCAATATACATTAAATCTAAATCACTGCCACTAAGATTAAGACCTTCACCTTTACTACCACTAGTTATACAGTCCTTTGTTCCAATGTCAAGTATTATGTAAGCCAATCGCCTGATTTTTACATCCTCTTCAGATCCAATCTTTTTGCAGAGGTACTTATAGAAATTAACTGATAAATTTTTATCTGTATACATTTTCGTTCTGAAATATAGAATATAAAAAAGAAGATGTGGTATGATTGCCAATGAGACAACTCTTCACAAAATACCAAAACGACACAGAAATTAACAACTATAGGTAACCATACGATCCTCAACAATGAGCAAAGCCCATACCGCATAGTCAGCTATAAAATGAAATGCCTAAATGACAATGTAAAACATTCAAACGAGAAAACTAACGGCCTTATTTATATAAAAAAATGAACGAAAAACAAATATGTAACACAAAAACAAACGACAACCACTGAATTACAGACTCCTGAGTTTACTGACATTTTTTTTTATTCAAGAACAAAATGAGATTAAGGAATATTCTTCAGTAAGGCACCAACCTAACAATACACCAAAAATCAAGACCTACAACAGGGATTTTATTGTTGGTTCTCTGAATGTTGGTTCCTTTAATACAAAGTCCAGCCTGGAAGTTAAAGATCAGTAAGTCAGGAGCATGGCAAGGCACTTGATTACCACAAATTAGATCTCACTTTAGCCAGGTAAACAAAGGTGAAAAGTTAAATTATTTTGTAGGAAAGTATGACTTTGTGAAGAGTTTTAGACAAATGGGCAACTGTCATCAAGTGAGGAAAGGTCTCACTAGTAAGTTATTATGGAATTTTTGCATTAAATTAATAAAGATCTGTTATTTGACAAAGACTAATGTCTTATGAACATTTGTAGGATTATATTCGGTAGATTAATATACTTATACCCATATCAATATCAGCAGATGACAGGATCGAAATTATTTACTGCACCGAAAATGCATTTCCTTGATAAACTGTACAACTTCATTTTAATTGTCACAACTTTATATGTCAATACAAGTACCCATTAAGGGGTGTTACCATTATGGGGTGTTCCTAAGATAGGAATCTTATACATAAGAAGGACAGTACCCTCGTCATGCTTCTTGATATTCAAATTTAATGGAACCAAAAGCTCATTTTGCAACTTGCACTTTATACTCGGGTCCGTTATATTTGTTGACTAAATAGTGTACAGCAGTTTACAAACGTTCCAATCTCATAATAGATAAAGACGACAAATCAATGTAACAAACAAAATATGAAAAAAACCTCATGAATCCCAAAAAGAAACGAGACGTTTTAGATCAAGATGTTCGACAAATATGGATAAAGTAAATAATATAATTTTCACAGATTTTAAAGTTACATGTTAAGGTTAATTTCCAATTAGTACTACTGAGAGAAAAAGCAGGATCCATACGATTTTTGTTGAAAAGAAAAAAAAAATTCTGAAGCAAAACGTAAACAGCTTTAATCATTCCATTGGATGTCTAATTCAGTGTTTTGACTGAAAAATAAAATGTACCAAATGCAATAGAAATAATTGCTCACAGAATCATCAATCAACCATATGCTACTGATCTTTTAAGTATGTTGCACATGATCTAATCATAAAGGTCTTGAATGAGTAAGTACTACACGGAACCTTCTCTTGTTTTCAACTTTGTTTTATAATAAATTTTGAAATCTATAATGTCATTGTTATCCCTTAAATCTTAGTTAGAAATAATTAAAAAAAAAATGACAGTTGATAACAAGCTAATTGTTTATAACTTACATTCTGACTCGCAATTACATAACACCACAAACATACCAACAAAAATCAACACTGAAGGCTATATTAGGTTAAAATTTAAAATTGATGTGATTATTTATTTTTAAATCAGTTTAATTTCTAACAATTCGTAGAACACGACCACAATTGACACTTGTAAAAGTTAAGTTGGGAGGAAGTTTTGTTTTCTTGTTAGTCAATCATATGATTCATCCAATTATATTTTATATAGTAACTTTCATCACTTTAATCATGTTATCATTTATTTATAGATATATATTTATCTATAATGTAAATGATTGTTGGATATGTAATATAGAAGTGTTTTACTACGAAATGATTTTTTTTAATACAATCATATTAAAAAGTCTGTCTTCTGAATTACTTCACATTTGCGCAATTATTATTAGAACCGTTTAGTACTGTGTGTTGTTTAGTAAAACCTTGAACTGGACAACAGACAAATGTTGAAATAGATTTCAATATTCCCAAATGCAAACATTTCTACACCATACCAAATAGAAATGATAATATGTAAAAATGTCAATACCAATTAGTCAGTAAAATTCAAAATACCGAACTCCGAGGAAAATTCAAAAAGGAAAGTCCTTAATCAAATGACAAAATCAAACCCTCAAACACATCAAACGAATGGATAACAACTGTCATATTCCTTACTTGGTACAGGCATTTTCTATTTTGAAAATGGTGTATTCAACCTGGTTTTAAACTTAGCTTAACCTCTCACTTGTATGACATTTGCTTAAAAATCCATTGAATTGACAACGATGTGGGAACAAAACAGACATATTAGATGAAAATATCAGAAATAGGGGTACAGCAGTCAACATTATGAAATAATATTAATCTAATTAAAAAGTACGTAAAAAAGGCATATAGACAAAGCACATTAGCCATAAATGAAAAACAAGAATACAGAAATTATATATATAAGTAACCAATCGGGAAAAGTTGACAACAGTGGACTTTTCTGATGACGCATATTTCAGACTGAAAAAATACGGATTCATAAAAGCTTTGATAATTATATAATAACTTACATTCTGATTCGCAATTCACAATCACCACAAGCAAAACAACAGTTACACTGGAGGCTTCGTCAGGATTATATTGTATTGATGTAACTGTGGTCTTCTTCCAAAGTACTTGAATTCATACAATTCTGAGAATACTCCCACATATATAGCTTGTTCAACTTAAACTAGAAGTGTTTTCTACTTATAAGTTAATCATATGCTACGTCCATGAAAGATTGTATCTAGTAACCTTCCTCTTTAAGGGAAAATTGACTTTTATGTGTAGATAGATTAAAACTGACGTGGAAAGGTAACACATGCCCACCGAAAGCTCTTTTTTTGAGAGCCCAGGTGGTCGTGTGGTCTAGCGGGACGGCTGCAGTGCAGGCGATTTGGTGTCACGATATCACAGTAGCATGGGTTCGAATCCCGGCGAGGGAAGAACCAAAAATTTGCGAAAGCAAATTTACAGATCTAACATTGTTGGGTTGATGTTTAGACGAGTTGGATATATATATATATATATACATTTGATGATATATTTGAATGGTTGTTTCATATCTAACATAGAAGTGTTTATCTACGCACAGAAATATCACTATACCATCACATTTAATAGTCTGACGTCTGGATTCCTTGTTACTTCTTTTTTTTTTTCTTTTTTTTTTTTTAATATTTGGTTCTTAAAGCTGCGTATTTGATTTGGCTTCACATGTTTAACGTTAGCGACACTGATGAGTTGAATGTAGACGAATCGCGCGTCTGACGCACACATTTATAAGCCTGGTGTCGTTAATGAGTGTGTCGCTACCACTCGCGTGATTATCATAAGGTCCTTTTTTGACCTTGTGGGTGCCCACCGAAACACAGAATTGTCAAAAGAAAAAAGTAGGCACAAATTTCGATATTCCTGATATGCAAATATTCCCACACATACAAAAGAGAAATGAAAAACGAGCCTATCAATAAAAGAAGGGGGGGGGGTTCAGGTTTAATACAACTCAAAATGAAAAAGTTTGCCATGCAATTGATAGAAAACGTTTATATATTATAAAAAAAATATGTTAATTTAAACACTGCGTACATGAATCAACAGGGACTATCAATCATTCGGCAAAGTAGAAAGAAAAGGATTGATAACACAATGAACAATAGTTATCAAAGGTACCAGGATTATAATTTAATACGCAAGACGCGCGTTTCGTCTACATAAGACCCATGAGTGACGCTCAGATCAAAATAGTTATAAAGCCAAACAAGTACAAAGTTGAAGAACATTGAGGATCCAAAATTTAACAACATCGACTCTGCTTTTGACCATGTAGCCGGGACAAATTTATAAAATTGTACTGTATGATAAAAAATGAACTCCCGAAAGGCACAGAAAATGCAAAAATAAATGTTGGTATTTACAAATACAGATCTAATGAGTTATGTCTATTTAGTTCTAGAATTGAATTAACCACATTCAGATTTCTAAAGATCGGTAACATTAACTTACCAGAAATAGTTTTCCATATCAAAACCAAATGACTTTCAATACTTTTACAAACACCAATGTGTCTACGTTTTAGGTTTTCATTTTATAATTCTATCATTATCATTTTTGAAATGCGTATTGATAGTTACATGAGCCAAATAAAATGACCGACGAGATAATCAAAAGTTCTTCTCGTCAGTCTTAAGTATGAAAACTCCTTAACAAAATTATCCACTTTGAGAGCAAGGACATCGTTTTACTATATTTAGTGATTAAAGCAAAATGCTGGTTGGTGAGGGAAATCATCACGGTCATCACGTATATTTTATACTAGTACTATGGCCACGGAAGTTTATATTGACATGGTTAATATAATACTTCCATGCTATGACTGATTTTGAACAATTCCGCTTAGTTTGTGTCCAACTGTCTATGTTTGTAGAAAATAAATATTATGTTGTGTATTTGAAAACGGGGGGGGGTGTTATTTATTTAAAAGAGGGACGAAAGATACCAGAGGGACAGTCAAACTCATAAATCGAAAATAAACTGACAACGCTATGGCTAAAAATAAAAAAGACAAACAAACACACAATAGTACACATGACAAACTAAAGAATAAAAAGCAACACGAACCCCACCAAAATCTGGGTTTGATCTCAGGTGCCCGGGAGGGTAAGCAGATCCTGTTCCACATGTGGCACCCGTTGTGTTGCTCATGTTATAACAAATCCGGTAAATAGTCTAATTCGGTAGGTCACATTCATGAAAAGGAAGGGGATTGTAGTTACGACGTAAGGAATATATCCGATATCATCTGTGAAACGGTTATTCCATAACGGTCAACCAACTCGTGATGGCGTCTGTAAAATTTACGAAGGGATGATTTCAACTTCACCATTTGGATCTCTTGGTTTAATAGCTTCCTTTTGAACAGCAACCCTCTATCAAGAAAATCATGATAACAAATACAAGCACGGGAATATCGTATCAATTGGGAGATATATATCCCGTATGCAGGTGCTGCTGGAATGTTGCTACTTAGAAATTAAAAGTTCACAATTGGAAAGCTGAAATCATCTCTTTTGTCATAAAGTTTTGTTTTAAACCGACCCTCATTGTCAATGTTTAGATGTAAGTCAAGATATGAGGCCGACTTAAAGTATCTGTTGTATCCTTTGTCTCTAGTTCGATTGGATAGATGCGTTCAACATAGTCACCAAATTTTGAATTATTTAGTGAGAGAACATAATCCATATAGCGGAAAGTACAGTTAAACTTCTTATCTTTCTTCCTAAGAAGTTCCTGTATGAAGTCAGCCTCATTATAATAAAGAAGAGGGCACAATTGGTTCCCATTGGAATATCTAACTGATGACTTAGAGGTTACTCGTATTATACCGGTATGTAAAGTTTCCTGAAGTATAACCGAAAACCCCCAAACATATCATTCTTTGAATTTATATTCCAGGATGGTGAACATTACCTATAGAAAAAATGCAAAAATAACAGACTATGAGTTTTCGTATGTACAGTTTGACTATGGTTATTCAATCGGATTGGTCAAGTAAATCCTACAGTGTACTGACGAATAGATCCTATCAAGATAGATGACACATACGGGGAAGCCCAACAAAGTTCGCATTAAAGATGACATAAGCACAGTACTGATCACGTAGTACTGGTTAAGTAAAATTAAACTTAACAGTAGTAAATGATAGTAAAAACAGTTCAAAGCACCTAATATATATATCAATATCAAA
>CM034353.1:114748761-114938509 GCA_019925275.1 Mytilus edulis
CGTAATAGCAAATATCATTACATGCATGCAGCATAATGTCAAATATTATATACATGCATCATAAAATAAAATGGCAAAATCATTTTATACATACATCATACTGGCAAAGTCATTATATACATGTAGCGTAATGGCAAATATCATTACATGCATGCAGCATAATGTCAAATATTATATACATGCATCATAAAATAAAATGGAAAAATCATTTTATACATACATCATACTGGCAAAGTCATTATATACATGTAGCGTAATGGCAAATATCATTACATGCATGCAGCATAATGTCAAATATTATATACATGCATCATAAAATAAAATGGCAAAATCATTTTATACATACATCATACTGGCAAAGTCATTATATACATGCAGCGTAATGGCTTTCAAATTGGAGTTAGGGAATACATTTTTCCATACCTGTTACCTCTATCACAAGTAAATTGTATATTTATGTCACTGAATATGCCTGGCTCATTAATATATTTGTTGGTTAACACTAAGATATGTACTCAACGTAATTTGCTATCTGATAAAAAGTAAACTGCAAAAAACTCTTATTATCATTCAAACAAATGTTTTTGTGTATTATTTTATTGAACGATTAACTTGCAGTGAAAATAAATTTTGTTTACGTCGTTGTTATTATTGCCGCCATCTTGTTTACATTGGTTACGAAAAGAAGTTTGGTCAAAGTCGTCTATCGAAAAATAACCAACGCCAAGATCAACTACCGGAAGTTCTCTTGACCAATCATATCAACGTATTCCCTAATATGCAAATCATATAAGATTTATTGTATAATATGATATATAATAATGTCATTTATACTGATGACCTGTTTAAAAGGATAGTTTATGATATATTCACACAATACAGGTTGTTGGTATTTGAAATTTTAACTTTAATGTTTGTAACTATGCCCATTTTTTTAATATATTATGTTATTGATTTAATAGAAAAACAAAGGATATTTGGTATCCATCCATGCCACTAAATCAGTACTGGTACAGCAAAAAACTCATAATAAGCAAAGGAACAGGGATTTTATTGCTGTTCTTCATCTCAATGTCACAGTGAAGCTTTCAACACAGAGCATAAAAAACTCTTACCTCACTGCAGGTTTTAGACAGCCCTTAGCACCAAAAATAAATTTGAATATAAAATGAATATACTTTGAAAGAATGTAACACTACCTAATCAGGCCCTGTCAAAAAGTAAATAATGGAAATTTTATTTAATATTTAAAACCAAATAGTTCCTACTCATATGTATTTATCTATAGTATATATTATTGTATCTGTATTTATATTGTATATTTCTCTGTAAACTTGTATTTAGTTTTTAGAGAATAAAGTATCTATCTATCTATCTATCTATCTATCTATCTATCTATCTATCTATCTATCTATCTATCTATCTATCTATCTATCTATCTATCTATCTATCATCTATCTATCTATCTATCTATCTATCTATCTATCTATCTATCTATCTATCTATCTATCTATCTATCTATCTATCTATCTATCTATCTATCTATCTATCTATCTATCTATCTATCTATCTATCTATCTATCTATCTATCTATCTATCTATCTATCTATCTATCTATCTATCTATCTATCTATCTATCTATCTATCTATCTATCTATCTATCTATCTATCTATCTATCTATCTATCTATCTATCTATCTATCTATCTATCTATCTATCTATCTATCTATCTATCTATCTATCTATCTATCTATCTATCTATCTATCTATCTATCTATCTATCTATCTATCTATCTATCTATCTATCTATCTATCTATCTATCTATCTATCTATCTATCTATCTATCTATCTATCTATCTCTATCTATCTATCTATCTATCTATCTATCTATCTATCTATCTATCTACAATATCTATAATACTAAAATAACAAGGTCCATTTTGTCAGCCGTCATCGGGTAAAAACGACAAATCCAAGAATTCAACTTTATATATAGCTAATATAGGACAATGGTGTTGATTAAAAATTGCACCACTCCAGACCCTTTTGTTTTCCACATAATTAATATTGCCAATAATTAACAAGTTCCGGGTCGAATCCGACACCGATACCAATAGTATAATCACCTGTTACTACATTATCTGTACGTTCCGCATCTGACAGGCGCACCACCAAACGGTGTATTTAGGATTTTGCTATGAACACGGGTCATAATCACAGGGTTGACACTACTAAATTCAATCATTGTCAAATTGTTCCCTATTGTAGTATTTTTAATCAGTAAGACTTTCTAAGATGACAATACGAGTACTAAAAATCTGGACTTAAAATAAGGTGTATCGGTACCATTTTCAATTTGTTAGCGGGTGATGACGTAAAACAGCGAATCAAAGAATTCAACATTATTTATCACTAATATAGGACAATGCTGTTGATTAAAAAAAACTCCATTCCAGGACCTTTTGTTTTCCAAATAATTGATATTAACGATAATTGATAAGTTCCAGGTCAACGGATTCAAACAGAAAGATTTGAAAGAAGAGAAAACTGTGTATCTTATAATACGCATGACTTTATCAGATGACAATACCAATACTAAAATAAGGCTTACACATAGTTATATACTTTAATTCAGTCACAGACCCTCGATATCACGGGTGTGTTCTAGTAGTATATATTATTTAAGGTATCAGATGAAAGATGAAGGACTAGTCATCCTTGTTGAAACAAGATATACTGATAAGCTGTATTGTTTTTAATTGCAGTATGAATATGACTTTGCTACAGAAAGATCAGTGAAACCAACTCGATACTAAAACAATGTGGATGGATTTATTTGTGATATAAGACAGCAAAGCATTTCATAATGTCATGTTGCAGAACAAATGATAAAAACATTTATTCATATTTGTATATTATTGCCATTATTACAGAGATTTACTTTTTTTTCCAGTACATGTTAATATAATCTTTGTCTCCTCATTAAACTGTTTCTTTATACATTTACTATTAATTGTCCCATGCCACAGTTTTTAGGCAGTATCAGACTCTGGCCATTTTAACAAAACTTCTTTTATGAAAACATTAAAAAGTTGCAAGTTTTATTTAGACATCAGTCAAGTTTAGACTTATAAAAGAAATGAATAAACTAAGATGTGAATTTTTGGGGGCTATATTTAAGATTTTAAGGGTTTTAGTTTTGCAAAACCCAGCTTTCTACAAATAAATAAGACTGTAGCTTGACCTTGCAATTTTTCTATAATGAGTTAATACAAGGAAGTTTTTATATAATGGAAGTCTGACTTTAATTGAAGATATTTGACTCTCAAATAAATTTATGAGTTCTAAATGTAATGTATTTTGAGATGTGTCATTGTATGTGTTTTTATGTCATGAATTTAAAACTTAAATTCATATTTTTAAGCCAAATTTTGTTCTATATGCTATTAGTGCTATATGTTATTTAATGTTCAAATAGAGACACAAGGGATCACTAATAATAACTTATAAACATTTGACTTTTTGTATTGTTGAAAACTGTTTTTATTCAAACGGATCTATTTAAAGTAGACAATGGCTTCAGCTTTTTTGTTCTTTGGTCAGGTTGTTGTCTCTTTGACACATTACCAATTTACATTCTCAATTTTAATGATAGTTAATGAAAATTCTGTATGTTTTCAACCTTCACCCATAAAAACAGATCTCCATGAAATAGCTTAAAAGTGGCGTTAAAACACAAACCATCAATCAATCAATCTACTTTTAAACCAGTTATAACTTTAGTCACTGAATAATTTGGCAGGATTTCATGCACCCATGAAAAGAAGTGAATGTAAGGAGCATGTCCTGTTTGAATTTCTCCTGAAAGAATGTTACATGATTTAAAAGAGAGGCTACAGATACTAATGGGACATTCAAACTCATAATTCGTAAATAAACTGAAAACACAATTAATAAAAAATAAAATAGACCAACAGACAAACAATAGTACACAAAACACACCATAGAAAACTATAAATATAAAAAAAGAAGATGTGGTATGATTGCCAATGAGACAACTATCCACAAAAGACCAAAATGACACAGACATTAACAACTATAGGTCACCGTACGGCCTTCAACAATAAAGTCCGAACAACATGAACCCCATCAAAACTGGGGATGATCTCAGGTTTTCTGGAAGGGTAAGCATATGCTGCTCCACATGTGACACTTATCACCATTATATGAATAAAAGAACAAGTTGGCATGATTTATGAATCTGGTGTAGTACATTTGACACTAATAATGTAATAACTACCCCTGATATTTCTGTTGGTGGGCTAATCCACCATTTTCTATATAAGAAAATGCCTGTTCCAAGTCAGGAATATGACAGTTGTTGTCCATTCTTTTGATGTGTTTGAGCTTTTGATTTTGCCATTTGATTATGGAACTTCCTTTTGAATATTCTTCTAGGTTCAGCATTTTTATGATTTTTCTTTTTTGTAGTAGCTCCCAAAGTTATCATTTACCAAGTACTTCGTAACGAATGAAAATACGAATATTGTTTTATTTTAATTTGCTCATTTTTTATTTTTTAGAAAATACTTTAAATTAAGGAATGTATCTCCGTAATGCATAGCTCTGATTGTTCATCAAGGTTTGGCTTTTAAAAACATAAGTCCTTTTTAGTTTTATTACTTCTTTAACATGATATGTTAGGAATTCAAAAGATTTTGGCCTTAAGCATCACAGAGGATACATTGGTTGTCTAAATGCCCATCTTTTGCAGTAAAATTGGTACCGTCAATGTTATTGTTGTTTTGTTGAGTCCGCTTCTCCTGTAATTGAACATACCTTGTACCTTTATTGTCCCACAACTATCATCGTACCTTAATCATTTACTGTTATAAAACAACTTCTTTATTCATTGGAATTTTACTAATTTTCAAATAAGTGGGTTGATCTAGTAAAAAAGGGGAGGAAGGCATTTTGGCAATGGATGTAGTGTTCATGGATTCGTTGGAAAGCCCCTGTTACTTTATTGTCCCCAAAATTACTGGTATGCTGTTCGAGCATTTCTCATCACTATAGTGCACCCCAACGTCATATGTTTGAACATACCTTGTCTCCTTTAACTAATTTTCCATCAACTCTAGTTGTGTGGCTGCACTTAGTTTGCTCCTCAACAATTTCTTATTGATTTATTGACCTGGAATATTTTCAAACTTGCGTTAGGAAGTTGAAGCAGTTAAGAAAAAGATGCCATTGATCTACTATGCATTCCGTTCTTTCAAATAAGGTTAAATTACGGATGATATTTTAAATAAACCCATAGACAAAATGATATGATTATGCTGGTATAACGTTGCACTATTTATGCATATTGTATATTACACTTTGAAAGTGTTTTTTTCTACCAGCATCATATCTGTTTAAATGATGTCGTTGTCATGTTACAATACATGTTTTAATTTTAAACATCCCAAAACGATATAGAATGTGAACTGACAAAAGACTGGTGATTAAATATTAGATAATAATTTACTACAAAAGAAAAAGTATGAGAAGGTTATGATTATTTTAAAATATAGGCAACAACACAAATGATTTTTTCCTATAATTGTTTGCCCAGTTCATTTTTGAAGACATCTAGGAAAACATGCAGAAAAAAAACTTTCCTACTAGAATTGTGATTGCAGCTAACTACGCCATATTGCAATGTTGTTGTAATATATAATTGATGTTAAATAAAGGCAACAGTAGTATACCACTGTTCGAAAGTCATAAATCGATTGAGAGAAAACAAATCCGGGTTGCAAACTAAAACAGAGGGACACAAACCAGCTTTAAGAGGAAAACAACGAAACAACAGAAACACTAAAGTGCAACAAAAAACCAAACGACAATGTAACACACACAGAAACGAACTATAAGATAACTGCGATTTTCCTGACTTGGTACAGGATATTTTAAGCAAAAATGGTGGGTTTAACCTGTTTTGTGGCTAGACAAACCTCATACTTTTATGGCAATGTAAGAGATAACACTAAAATGACAACATCAAACTGAGGTTGGTAAATTGTACTTGGATGAAGAAATGTAAGGTAATGGCTTATAAATTGCAAACTTCTTACTTAATAATTAAAATATGCATTTGGTGCAGTAAACAATGTTACACGTTATGTTATTGTATCGCCTCGACGAAATCTCGAAGGTGAAACTTAGAAGTGGTGTTTTATCGCGGCGTCAGTGATAAGTTTAAGTTTGATAAAGTCAGTTTAGGGGGAAATTCTACCGGCAAGTCGACGATAATCAGTTTGAGTTGTTTTAACATTAGAACTTTTAGTTTCCATGGACAAGTTTTACTTGTCCCCCTTAGTTAGTTGATTTTTTTTGGAACTTTTGCATAATTCACATTTTAAAGTTTGTAGGTTTGTTTGATGGGAATCACTTATGGCAAGTCAATGAGGTATGCAGTTGTATAATCATTGACAAATATCATTGATAATGTGCCCATTCAGGTTTATTGACTCCGAATGTTTTGCATAGTTTACACGAAACGTATTACCATTCAAAATTCAATATTTGTATATACATTTTACTGTCAAAATTACAAAAAACAAAGCATATCTCTGAGGTAACATATAATAACGAAGTGTTGATTTTGGTTCATTGTTTAAAACATTTTCTCAGATTGCAGTTTAGATTCAGGGTTGTCCCTAGCTTAATACAAAATATTGCGATAATTTTACCTAAATTTTATTTTATCTATCAGAAAAATCTTTAAAAAAACCCTCCAGCATTTTGCAATGGCAAAATGTATAAACTTTCATAAAAATGTTACTTCATTGAACTTGAATATATAGTTATGAAGAACAGTTCGAAAATGTGAAACGATTTGCTATGAAGTCACGTAACATCATCGCCGGCACAGTTCTTTCTACACATTTGCAAAACATTGTTATAAGTGACCACTCCCGTTAGTATAGACTGTCCCTGATCCGATGGTTTCAGTTCATCAGCCAGGCTCAATACATATTAAGGAGCAAGTAAAAGTATAAAATAGAAATTTTCCAATTAACCTTAATCAGGAACGATCGAACCGTATATTTGAAAGCTAGGAATGTAAAGGAACAGACACAGGTGAAGAACCAAAAAACAGACAAAAATTATAGCAAAATCCATCTAAGGTAAACTTTGCCTGTGGCAGTTGAAACCTAACCTTGTACATAACATAATCTTTTTCAAACGGACAGTTTTAGAAAGATATTAATAAAGCATGTCAAAACCAAAGTACTGACTCCTGAGTTAACATGTGTTTAAACGATACCAAGCTCTAAATGGCATCTAGTATAGAAAATTTATGAACAAATCACACGATATGAATTGAAACGACTCTATGAAACCTCAGAAGCTTTTTCAAAAAATCAAAAAAGAAAACAATGTTTTTTTAGGCTTTCAATAAAGGCAACAGTATTATACCGCTGTTCCGAATTAATAAATCGATTGAGAGAAAACAGATCCGGGTTACAAACTAAAACCGAGGAAAATACATCAACTTTTATCACTTATCATGCGGTTCGACACACCTTATATGATCCTTCCAGACAATGATATATAAAGGCATAGTTATAAGATCCTGGAATATATCGTATTCGCATTAATTTGATTAGACATTGATTAAAGTGCCAGTTGAATACATTGCTACACCGAGCATTTCTTATTGAGGTTAACTCAAAGAAACTCTTAAAGACAATGAAGAGGGGGAGCGCAATTGTGCAGCATATTGAAAAATGACGGAGGCAAAGTAGAACACCTTTAAAAATACTAGTATAACGAATTGGAAACCGAAACATTTACATTAATAACAAATTCAAAAATATTTTTATATTTGCTTCACAGAATTGGAGAGAATACTTTGACAAAATAACATAATTATGAATACACAATGAATAATATAATATAATTATCTGTTGTCTGGAGCCATGAAGCTAAGTAAACATATTACATGCAAATCAAAATATTTAAATGATTGATTACCTCTTTTATAAAGCTTATATAACACATCTAATGGAAATACTTATAATGGTTTAATAGATACGATTCTAGTACAGGAAACGTTTGTAGATAACATTTACCAGTTATGTACGTTGAATATTTCTTTAGGTCCAATTTCGTCCTCGCATCCAATAATAGTACCACGGTAATCATCATTCATACACATTCGCCAATCAGGTTGTGCCTCTGTTGACAGTGTGTATTTACCGTTCACTACTCTCGTGATGTTCCATTGACCTTCAGGACCAGGTATGGAGTCTACAGATTCTACTCGTTTATCAGGTCTATCTGTCATGTAGACAAATCTTTGTTGTCCATTTCTGTTCATAGTTATGTAAAATAAAGGTTTTTCTTCGTCGATTCTTACAAATGTGAACTTGGCGTCAGCGTCAACCAAGAAGTCGAAGATATAATCATTGCCATGTATAACACCGTCAAGTCCCATCACCACGTACCAATCATCCCATTTAACTGGTCTTAGAGTTACCTCCCCACAACTTAGAAAGCCCAAGTCATCACTTAATACGAAACTACTGATGATAACAACGAAGAACAGTCGTATCATTATCTAAAATAAAGAAAAACCAATAAAACACTGGCTGATTTCCTTCTTTTCTGTCATTTCAATTTTTTTTAACATGATCAAATTCAATGCAATTGAAAAACTGTTTAGAGACATGCGTCTGACATGTCTGAATTTTGGAAAATATATAAGTTAACCATAGTGCAGGATTAAACATTGTTCTATTTTTAAATGATTTTCTACCAATGATTGGTTGCCATATGATTAGGGATTTCCTCTTTAATTTTTCATCGGAGTTCAGTACTTTTGTGATTTTTCTTTTTATGACAATAAAGTATAAGTATTAATTTTTAACAAGCGTTTTGTGATTTTGCCTCCGTCAATGGCCTTTTGACAACTTCATGTGTCCAATTATTTTTGGGTTTTCATTATTCTATTTATAGTTATTTCGTCAGCTAAAAGAACCGACTCGGTGGTCTCGTGTTAGTTTATCGTTTCTTTAAATTATACTCGAGTAGTCTCGTTATGCACGGTTTAGTTAGCTTAAAATACTCTTACAATTTCACATTAATGAAAAGGGCACATTAAAAGTTGTATTTTCGAAAAATGATTGTTGGATCAAAAACCAATGTCTCGCTTTTTATTTAAATCAACAAAACAAACAAAAACAACATTAAAAATGTAAATAAAAAGTATCTTTAAAAAATGTGCGACTTATTACTTAAATAATTGATGAACTATCTGATAAGAGTATTTGTGAAAGAATAACAACTATTATTACTTGCAAAAGTGATAAATAAATACCTTATTCTAATTGGATATTCTTTCAATTTTAGAATTCTGCTTCCCTTCACACAAATGCCTTCTAAATGCTTTGATAACCTAGTACACATTATAAAGCTTTATGATATCCAATTATGAATTTATGTAGGCGATGTGAATATTCATGAGTCTCAATACCATAGCTGCATTTAAAAAATAAAATTTTGTAATCGGCCTTCAAACTGAAATGTTACAAGACCCTGATAATAAGTGATGATATGCCTTCAGTTAATTCTACTATAAAGTCTATAAATACTGTGTTTATTGTTTGGTCTTATATGATCCTGCCTTATATTACAATTTTCTTTCATTTTAATTTTCTACAAGTATATATAATCAGCTACTTCATTTATATGAGTTTACTTCCAAAGCAACTACATACACAGGCATTTTGTTTATACACATTTTCAATTTAGACGGAAACCCGACAATGTAAGAAAATACAAATAAAAACAACAATACAAACGCAACCACATTTTATTTTTGTAAGTGTCTATTTTTTTTTCTAGAACTTTACCAGGGACAAAATAACCTCACACATTTTTCATGACGTTGATTCATTCATATGACGTGCAGTTTATATTTCGTTGGTGATATCTTGATGTGCTGTCGTTAATTCATACTTGATGTTTGTAGTAATATTTTTACAACTATTTGATTCATTTATGTATTGTCTGTGTTGAGTGTTCTTGAGTTTATTCCTGTTATAAAGTGTTGCCATTTAAGTGGCATTTTAACATTGCCATGTAAGCTTGAGGTTTGCCCAGTCATAAAACCAGGTTAAACCCACAAATTTTCATCAGAATGTCACTTATCGAGTTAGGAATATGGCATTAACTATCTACAGTCCGTTTCTAATGTAGGCGTTTGCTTTTGCTAAGGTTATTTTCTCTGATGTTCCCGTGTTTTTCTCTTATAGTTAATGTGTCTCTCTATGGTTTAGTTTGTTACCGGGTAAATTTTTTGCTTAATCGAATTATACAATTGCACAGCGATATTCTACTGATGTCTTTATTTTGAAGACGAAATATGTCAAACATTTTTCGAAGATAAGATGTAGAATAAAAAATAAAATGTACTGGTGTGATAACATGCCAATAAGACAACTTTCCACAAGACAACAAAAACAAAAAAATTAACAACAATAGGTCACCGTATGCATTGAACAATGAGTTAAAATAATACCTTAGATGTGACACATATAATGTATTTGGGATTTGAAAAGAATCATATGAAAGAAAGTTTATAATTGGAAAAAGTAGTAATAAACAATGCGTTGAATTATCTATATTTTCTTTAAATGCTCGATTCATTTCCAAAAGAAAACCAAATTAAAATCAATTATAATCTAGGTGATATCTAGTTTTTATAAAAATGCTTTAAAATATCAAAACATACTACATAGTGACATTATTGAATCTAAACAACCTGTTTTATATTTGTACTATCTTCCCTTTATAAAATTTTACCAGGATTATAATTAAATACGCCAGTCGCGCGTTTCGTCCATATAAAACTTATCCGTGAATTTAAGATCAAAATAGATACCAAACAAGTACAAAATTGAAGAGCATTGAGGACCCAAAATTGGAAAAAAGTTATGCCAAAAACGGATAAGGTAATATATTCCTGGGATAAGAAAGTCTTAAATATATAATACATGCATTCTTGGCAATCATGTCACGTCTTCAAATTTTTGGGATCTTTGATTTATATTATAACACAAGTGAACAGTTCTACCAAACACAGTCCTTACTGAACTATCATTTGACAGTTATTATACATCAGTTTGATGTGTTTGAGCTTTTGATTTTGCCATTTGATTAGGGACTTTCCTTTTGAATTTTCAACGGAATTTATTATTTTTCTGATTTTACGTTTTACACCATTCTCATGACGTTGAGTAAAATTTTAAATTGGCATTAATAATTATGATACCTTAAAACTTTTAAGAATTTATATATTGTATATTCACTTATTTTCAAATATTATAAAATCAGTCACAGGAAGTTTCCGAAAGCATGAAGTAGGTGTCTGAAAGATTTGCAAAGAATTTTAAATCTTCCTGTGGTGGCAGGATCTGCTTACCCTTCCGGAGCAACTGAGATCACCCCTAGTTTTTGGTGGAGTTCGTGTTGCTTATTCTGTAGTATTCTATTTTATGTCATGTGTACTATTGTTTATCTGTTTGTCTTGGCCAGGGCGTTGTCTGTTAATTTTCGATTTATGAGTTTGACTGTCCCTGTTGTATCTTTCGTCCCTCTTTTATACCTAACACAACATTACAACGATACTCTTATAAATTATGATTCGTTTCAAACACAGGTCAGTATGTCAGTATAACATATTTTTTAAATGTTATTTAATTGGATATTATGAAAGCACATACCCATACATTTGTCGACGATTGAGGTTATTTAAATATCAAACTAAAATACCGAATGATAAACATCTTATAAACAGGCAAAATTAGAAGTGAAACCATTCTGACCTTTATCAATATTAGTCTTAAATAAAAATAAATGTAAATGATGTTGACATAAAATGTACCATATTGCAGATAAGAGTATCATATTAACCTTAATAAGGGTTGTAAAAACTAATATAAAATTTCCATAAACATTTAACTTTTTACAAATTATTGTCGTCTGCAATATTTGATAGTGATTTTAGAGCTACATACATAAAGTAAAAAAAAAAAAGTTACAGATTTCAAAAAGTGAATATGAAATAATGTATATCTCTGACTTTATAACGACACTTATAAGGTGAATTTGTTCTTGTATAAACATGTTCGGATATTCATTGTTTGTTACCACGAAACTGATAGATTTTTTAAAAATATTTTAGATAGAAACCTTCAAAGCCATGCTGCATACAAATACATTAAATTCATCAATTATGTTTTTATTTTGCTTGTCAAGGTTGTTGGGTAAGCATTTGAATGTACAGGTTTAATAAACAAGTTTAAAATAATGCATACTCAATTTTCAGTTTTGTGAGGTTGTTTATAAAACTTTAACTGAAATGTTACAAAACCACGTGAGATAAGCCTGATAATCGGTGATAGGCATTAGTCGAGAAACACATATGTATATTCATTTTTTTTTTACAAATTACTCACATTACTCACAAAGTATCACAAAGAGTTTCCAAAAGCATAATATAGGTTTGCATAGTCAGTACTTAAAAAAATAACAAAACCATACAGATAACAACCACCCCTCAAATAAGGCTCCATTCTTGGAACAGCCATATAAATAATATAATGTGGTAAACAAATGTAAGCTAGTCCAACCTTATCTTAACCAGGAACAATTCTTTAACAGCAAAACACTAAAAAAGACCATAAAAATCATTACTTGGCTCATACTAGAATATTACAAGCTAGTTCAAACCTCAAATACATTTTACAAACAGATCATGTTCTCTATGACTAAACTGTCACACGGAGTAGAAGAGAAGATACAAGAGAGAATCACAGTCAAACAAATGATCTACCTTATGGAGTTTCAAAATACACACCCTAGGAAAATCACAACATTGAGCTTTGCCATTATATAAGTTGATATTACACGTCATTTCTATGAATTCGTGTGGTACAGCGCCGCATTGGTTTGCCAGGTATAACCATGCACCTGCCGAATTCTTCTTTCCAGTCTTCAACTCAAGTATGAGCTGGCGTATAACACTAGTATGTTCTACGCATCCTGCAAAACCTACAATGCCTCCTTTCTGCATTGATATATCGATGTTACCATTCTCTACCATATATTTGGTCATCCCTACTAAAAAACTGATTGGCCTACAAAATGGTTATTCACAGATGTATGCATATAAAAAAGAAGATGTGGTATGATTGCCAATGAGACAACTTGTCCACAAGAGACCAAAATGACACAGAAATTAACAACTATAGGTCACCATACGGCCTTCAACAATGAACAAAGCCCATACCGCATAGTCAGCTATAAAAGTCCCCGAAATGACAATGTAAAACAATTCAAACGAAACAACTAACGGCCTTATTTATATAAAAAAAAATGAACGAAAAAAAAATATGTAACACATAAACAAACGACAATCACTTAATTACTCCAATTCCTTTTTAAAATTAAAGCAAGCATAGCGCGGTTCTAGTAATTCTTTTGCCAGAAACATTCAAATAAAATAACTTAATAGTTAACATAGGTAACTTGAAATAGATTCATATATTTAAATATATGATTGTATTTGTGACAAAAAGAAACTTTAAAGTAGCCAAATCCTAATGAAGTCAATTTCGCGTCAGGAAGTTAAAATTTTGACTTTCTAATTCCTCAACGATGGATTAAAGAAAAGTATGCTACAAATCATACCATTGCCAATTAACTGACTACGATGCTTATGAAACCCTGCTAGTCCAATATCAGCGGTTATGACTCGGTGCTTACAATAAAACTTTACAAAAGTTGATAGAATACACGAGTTCTGTATTGTTAAAGTAGAAAGTTAACTTCCATTTTGCAGATTCATTGGTTTTTTTTTCAATTTTAACTACGCAATTTCAATATTCCTGCGTTTATCATTACTATACTACCGACAGAAAATTACAACGGTACTGTTATAAGTATACTACGTTTCAAACATAGGTCAGAAAACCTTTTTTTTTTGATTGGATATCATTAGAGCACATATCAATAAATTAGTTAAAATTAAAGAAATTTCAATATATAACTAAAATACACATATTGAAGTGATATACATCTTCTAAATAGACAACACATGAAAATGAAGCCATTCTGACATTTTGTCATATAAGCCTCAGATGAAAAGAATGTAAATGATGCTGGCATACATCGTAAAATATTGTGTTTAATTATATCATATTAACCTTTAATGTTTTGATAAATAATATAAAAAATTCATTAAGATAAAACTTTTCACAAACCTTGTCATATCAAATACTTATTTGATATTGATATTAGAGCGACATTGAATATATAGGTATGTCTGTGTCAGAGTTAATAACGAAACTTGCGACAAGGTGGACATGCTTTGATAACATATTGGAGTTATTTGTCTTCTATGGCCAGTACACCTTCAAACTTTATGATCAAACACCTTTCCGCTCTTTCATAGTTTCTTTATTATTATGAGGCTGACTTCATGCAGGAACTTCTTAAGAAGAAAAATAAGAAGTTAGCGATATCCTTTAACTCTACTTTCCGCTATATATAAGATATTCTTTCACTAAATAATTCAAAATTTGGTGACTATGTGGAACGCATCTATCCCATCGAACTAGAGATAAAGGTTACTACAGATACAATTAAGACGGCCTCATATCTTGACTAACATCTAGAAATTGACAGCGAGGGACGGTTGAAAACAAATCTTTACGACAAAGGAGGTGATTTCAGCTTTCCAGTTGTGAACTTTCCATTTCTTAGTAGCAACATTCCAGCAGCAACTGCATACGGGATATATATCTCCCAATTGATACAATATTCCCGTGCTAGCATTTCTTATCATGATTTTCTTGAAAGAGGGTTGCTGCTAACAAGGAAGCTATTAAACCAAGAGTTACAAATGGTGAAGTTGAAATCATCCCTTCGTAAATTTTACAGACGCCATCACGAGTTGGTTGACCGTTATGGAATAACCGTTCATTACGTCGTAACCACAATTCTCTTCCCTTTCATGAATGTGATCTACCCAATTAGACTATTTACCGGATTTGTTATCACAAAAACAACACGAAGGATGCCACATGTAGAGCAGGATCTGCTTACCCTTCCGGAACACCTGAGATCGCCCCTAGTTTTTGGTGGGGTTCGTGTTGTTTATTCTTTAGTTTTCTATGTTGTGTTATGTGTTATGTTTGTTTGTTTGTCTTTTTATATTTTTAGCCGTGGCGTTGTCAGTTTATTTTCGATTTATGAGTTTGACTATCCTTTTGATATCGTTCGTCCCCCTTTCGCTATGTTGTTTCTTTTCTTCCTTTATGTAAGTCTGGTAATAGTTGCGTCCTGTCACAAACGTGATTGTTATGCCGAATATTCTAAACGTGTTTTTTATATGTCTTTGTTCAAAGAAAACCTCATAACGGTTTTATGTTGTGTTTAAACATATTTATCTCCAGTGAAAAACATAATACATCATGGTATAGTTCATACACGTTTTGACGAACAATTGATACTCTCTGTTAGCATTCATTGCGCCATGTGCAAATGCCTTTTACATTTTTCTCAAACACCTAATACCTTATGTGCAAATACTTATAAAGTTACGTTCAAACAGCTTATACGTTTTGTTCAAACATCGTTCACGTTATATGCAAACATCTGCTACGCTATGTGCCAATGTCTATTACATTATGTGCAAACACCTATTATGTTATGTGCAAATGCCTATTACATTATGTCCAAACATCTATTACGTAATGTGCAAACAGCTATTACGGTATGTGCAAAAACCTATTACGTTCTAGTAAACGCTTTTTTTACAAACTGGCGGCCTAATTTATGTTTCAAAAAATTAGCCGAAAACAAACTAATAACACGACGACAAAAGACAGCCACTGAATTACGGGCTCCTGATTTGGGACAGGTTCACACAACATTTGTGGCGGGGTGTAATATTTAAATGGGAGCCGAAGCCTCTCCTCAATATGGGACAGTGTGTAACAGTACATTAATAGGAACAAACTATAAAAATTAGTCGAAAAAAGCTTTACTCATGAGTTGGATACACATAGAAATACATCTTACAAAAACATAGAGTGGACGAAGCCGGGTACTTGTACGTCCCGTCGAAAAAAAGCACAAATAAGTACAGATCTAAAAGTAGTCGCAGTTACTAATAGCTAGTTCAAAGTTCCTACTGTGTCTCTCGACTTCAACCTCGAACTAGAAATTCAAAGGGTGTCAAAATTATTTGTTATTACTCCCAGTTGTCTATGTAAGCGAGAAACGTGTACCAGTTTAATGTTTTAAATGCAAGGACGTCTCCAACGATCCATGTATAGCAGCTAGGAAATCCTGCAAAATGCTTTAGATTTTATTTTCCAGTACAGTCGTGTATATTATTCTGAATAACCTTCCTTAGGCGGGCGGGTGTCCTAAGAGGTGTGTGGTCAGGTGGCCTGCCCCATTCATTTGTAACTTTTTAAATACTAACATGGATTTTGGAAAAAGAGGTAGGGCCATGTTCCCGTGAATTGTTTTTCATTTGATTAGCTAAGTAAATCTTGTTTTTAGATAGCCCGAAAGATGTTAATGAAAATACGTCACATCATCTTTTTGCATACCTTGAACAGGTAATAAGCAAGGCCAAGACTATAATTGTTTGTTTTTTGTTTATTAAAACCAATACTTATTGTTTGTTAACGCCATTGAAGAGCATTACACTATGAAATATCAACTAATAAATATTCAAAATAAGTTTTGTATCAAAAAAGCGTGTTAATGTGGATAGACAATTTGTAGCGTACATGTAAATAGCTTTGTTTTACTAACATGTTGAGATTATTGATTTAAATGAATATTCATTGAAAATAGAAACGATGATTCGAAACGTATGTAAGTTCATTCAAAATGTCCTAACCCTGCAGTCCCGTCATATTGAATCACATAGGCACAGTTGTTTAAAATCCCGTCTGTTCATGCCAATCACAAATTCAAGACACAGCAAAGCATATTTTCGTCAGCTAGTAATCAGAGTCACCACCTACATAAACTTTCGCTACCAACTTTCTCAGGCAACATTTTAGATTGCAAACCTTCTGGGACTCATATGAGTCGGCCGTACATCTTTACCTATCACTTACAAATGTACAAAACTGTGATAACTTACGATCTATAGCAAAGTAATATCATACATAAAATTGAGAATGGAAATGAGGAATGTGTCAAAGAGACAGCAACCCGACCATAAAGCAGACAACGGCCGAAGTCAACCAATGGGTCTTCAATTCAGCGAGAAACTTCCCCACCCGGAGGAGTCCTTCAGCTGTCCTCTAAGCAAATATGTCACTAGTTCAGTGATAAGGGGCGTCATACTAAACTCCTAATTATAAAAATTCAAAATCATACATACATGCAGGCAATATTAGAAATCCCTTCGCCTATAAACCAGCTAACAAGCTAACGAAGTTTTTACAATAAAATTGAAGGTTACGTCAGGGAATTAGAAGCTTTGGGTCAGACACAGGATACATACGGCACTCTACTTCCCATCAATATGAAAAAAATACCAGGTCAAATCAGAAAATATCTCGCACGAGAACAAAGAACAAAAACTTGGATATGAAAGGAAGTCCGTTCAATCACATTAGACGAGATAAATATATTGTATGCATGACAAGAGATAAATTCATAGACGATTTGCCCACAACATCGTCTTTTTTTGCCGGCACAAAATCAGCAAAGTCCTTATCTTACAGGAATATTGAGACTAGACCTTGCGTTTAATGTCATAGAATACACCACGCACCAACACATTGCAGTAAAATAACCGATACTTAATCCTGTATAAACATGGTAAAATGTGATAAGTTATGCTTAAACTGTCTTGGAAAACACACACTTAGCAGATGTAAATCTCAACACACAAATGTAGACATTGTTATAAGAAACACCATACAAGATTGTGTAATGCACGTCCAAGAAACAACATAAATAAGCTCATCATAGATACCAGGATTGAAATTTTATATTATAGCCAGACGCGCGTTTCGTCTACAAAAGACTCACCAGTGACGCTCGTATAAAAAATGTTAAAAAGGCAAATTAAAAGTATGAAGTATAAAACCAGTGAATGTGGTGACCCATAGAAACGGGGGTAGATACTCAAGCATACGATGTTCAACGAGAAAGATAACCAGAGCAGCAACCCGTCAAACCTGTCATGTTCTAATTCGAAAAATGTTCACCTCGTAAATGACATTCATGATACAGAAGAAGATGCTGCCACTTTTTGTTCCCAGTCGATAGAATTACGATTAAATTAACTTTTGTAAACCACTGTGGCTCAAGAAGACTCGAATCAGCACTTTATCGATACGAATATTCTTTTTGACGAAGGAGTACAAAGATCGTTATTGACGAAACACGTAGCAAATAAATTCAATTTACAGATGGAATGAATAAAGATAATACATAGGCATTTTGAGGTGATGAGAAAAACGCGAGACACTCAGAAAAGACAACAATCTATCTGAAAACCGATACAGAACACGTATTGCCAATCAAACTACTGATAGTACTGATGATCGCCACCAATCTATAGAATCAAATACGTAATATTGATATACAGAATGTTTTACCGCTGTTAAATCCAAGCGCGAATATTAGCTTTCGGTACCTAACAACGGGAAAAAAACCAACAAGTCGAAAACTAGAATTTTCCATGTTTTCACACAAAGTTGAATAATACAATCTAGAGAGATTTTAGAATTTAGAACAAATAGGTATAATTAGTTAGAAGCTAGACGAAGACAACGATGCTTATATTAAAGCATATCAGAACAAACCAAATTGAGTTTAGAGAAAATAAATCTTTCGCTAGGCAACAGTATCATAATGAATTGCCTACACATTAAGCAGTCACAGAGAGAAGGACAGAAAACGGCATAACCGGATTTTTTTATTAATTAAGCAGCACGACGAGTGCCACATGTGGAGTAGGATCTGTCTACCCTTCCGGAGCACCTGATATCATTCCTAGTTTTTGGTGGGGTTCCTGTTGCTTATTCCTTAGTTTTTTATGGTGTGTCATGTGCTCTATTGTTTGTCTGTTAGCTAGGCGTTGTCTGTTTATTTTTAATTGATGAGTTTGACTGCCCCTCTGGTATCTTTCGTCCTTCTTTTTAATAGACTTACTAAAAAGCCTGATATGTTAAAGAATTACGGGAATATTATACAAAAACAAGAACAAAGGGGATTTGTAGAGAAGGTAGATAACACAGCTGAAAAAATACACTATATTTCTCATCATTCAGTACAGAAGGTATCAAGCAGTACGCCTATCAGAATTGTTTACGACTGCAGTTGTCACCAGTCGCCTAAATCACAACGTTCGAATGACTGCCTCTTTGTTACACCACCGAAACTAAACGACCTGATAAACATTCTGATGAGATTTAGAGCCAACTCTGTCGCCATAACAACGGATATTGAAAAAAGCCTTTTCACATGTAGGATTAAACGAGAGTGACCGAAACGCTACGATTCAAAACATTGACAACGTTACAACAGTACGATGGAAAGAGACATGTGCGTTGACAACATTTTGAAAAGTTTACATAACGGGGATTAGACTAACATGGCTAATACGTATTACTAGTACTAAGTATATGTTATGTTTTAAAATAGCTAATCCGACGATGAAACAGAAATGTGATATTTCAATACGAGACAGTGTAACAAAAAGGGATATATATTTTTAAAATATTCTTTGAAAATATACGATCCACTGGAATACTCAGCCCGATACTAATAAGACCAAAGACGATCATACAGGATCGATGGAAAGGTGAACTGAATTAGTATGAACAAGTTCCAGGAAACTTTAAGGCTACTTGGATTAATGTAGCAAACGACTTAGCAAAAGCGACACAAATCGTATTTCCGAGATATTATTTCTCCGGTAATTCATCTTCTGAACAACTTGCATTACACGTAATTTGCGATAAAAATCCAAAGACGTATGGAGGGGATGCACATCTAAACAACGGAACCGAAACTACGTTAGTGATGGCGACAAGCAGAGTAGCGCCAGTGAAAAATCGAACATTTCTGCAACTAGAGCTTATGACCGCAGTTATTGGAACTAGACTAGCTTCACATGTAAAAACGTGGTTTTCTGGTCGGATAGCTGCATAGCATTATACTGGTTAAAATCATCGAAAAAGGGGCGAAAGATACCAGAGGGAAAGTCAAACTCATAAATCGAAAATAAACTGACAACGCCATGGCTAAAAATGAAAAAGACAAACAGACAAATAACAGTACACATGACACACCATAGAAAACTAAGGACTAACAAAACGAACCCCACCGAAAACTGGGTGTGATCTCAGGTTAGAACTATTTGTTGCTAATTGAATTAACGGAATCTAATCGAAATGAATGGAGATATTATGAAACAAAATGCATTCAAGCTGATATCTTAACACGAGGATTGGCGCCGATCAATACATCGATAATGTCATTTGGAAAAAAGGATCAAATTTGTTAATGAATCACTCACAATAACCAGGAATAACTCATACAAGAATGTTATGATTTTTACAGGAGAAAATGACCACGAGAAATTTCTAAACAATGAAGTTCATACTAACTTTGGTATCAGTATCGCTATAGACATTTCGAAGTATTGGACTTTTAGGAAATTGATTCGAGTAACTACTACAGTTCAGCGATTTATATCTAACTGCCGATATACCAAATTTCTTAAAAAGTGGAGTTTTGACGAAAAATAATACTAATACTGTGGTGCGTTCTTTGATATCTGATTGCCAAAATCATATTCAGCCAACATAAAAGTCTACAAGAAACACGAAATGAAACACAATGAAATATCCAAATTAGACAATTAGGACTAATCATAAATTTCCGTATTTTTATATCTGCAAATCATCCACCTACCAAACTGATAGTGAAAGATGCACACAAAGGTTCCCTCCATTCTGGACTAAATGCTAAGCTTACTTATGTTCGACAATCATATTGGGTACTGACTCTTCGACAATTTGTAAAGAAGTTATTACACAAGTGTGTAACTTATCGCAAAACTATAGGAAAATCTCAAAGCAAACTGGACACGCTATAGTTACCAACAAATAAAGGTACAGGAAGCCTCGACATTTACAGCTGTCACAGGGGTCGATTAAATCGGCCCTTTATACGTAAGGGATCAGGAAGGAATTTAAAAAAAAGCTTATATATGCTTTATAACATGCGTATCGACAAGAGCAGTTCACTTTGATGTAGTTCGAAACATGACCGAACGTTCATTTATTCAGGAATTTGGACGCTTTGTTAGCAGTTAATCTCTGTCTAAAATTCTAGTATCTGACAATGCATCTACATTCATTGCAGGATCTGCGGGATAAAAAAAGATTATGCGCATCGGATACTAGTATACTGAAAGCTTCTTTATGACAGTTGTCATAAATTCGTTTGATGTATTTGAACTTTTGATTTTGCTATTTGATAAGGGACTTCCGAATTCCTATAGATAAACAGCAGTATCTCTCACCCCAATAATGTGAACCCGAAAAGTATCCCGTACAGTCAAGCTCTCAGAATATATCGGATTTACTCACCAGACTGTCACTAAATGCTTAAAGGCGCTTCGAGTATTTGACCAAACGATGTTATAAGAAATGGGACATAGATAAAGGGTTAAAGCGTGCTAACAATAACAACCGCAATGACCTCTCACAGTACAAACAGAAGAGTTGCAGCATAATACTTCCGTTTGTTTTAACATACAATCCCGCCTTTACCATGTTTACTAACCCTTCACGTATGAATATTTACAACCACTAGGTCGATGCCACTGCTGATGGAGATTTATTTCCCCGAGGGTATCACAAGCCCAGTAATCAGCACTTGGTGTGCTGACATGAATTACCATTGATATGGTTATATCTATAAATTAACTGTTTAATTTTTTTTCTTTCAATTTTTGAAATACAAAGGCTTTTCTACCTCAGGCATAGATTATCTTAGCTGGATTTGGCAAAACTTTTAGGAATTTTGGTCCTCAATACTCTTCAACTTCGTTCTTTATTTGGCCTTTTGAACTTTTTTGGATTCGAGAGTCACTGACGAGCTTTTTGTAGACGAAACGCGCGTTCGGCGTATATACAAAATTTAGTCCTGGTATATATGATGAGTTTATTTACAACCACTGGATCGATGCCACTGCTGGTGGAGATGTATTTCTCCGAGGGTATCACCAGCCCTGTAGTCAGCACTGTGTGTGCTGACATGAATTATCATTGATATGGTTATATCTATAAATTAACTGTTTACAAAATTTTCAATTTTTGAAATACTAAGGCTTTTCTACCTCAGGCATAGATTACCTAAGCTGGAATTTTGGTCCTCAATGCTCTTCAACTTCGTCCTTTATTTGGCCTTTTTTAGTTTTTCGAATACGAACGTCACTGATGAGTCGTTTGTAGACGAAACGCGCGTCTGGCGTATATACAAAATTTAGTCCTGGTATCTATGATGAGTTTATTTGATCCGTGCAAATTGACAAATTATTGCCAATCATCCAAAGTTATACAAGCTCTTTCCCAATCCTCATGTTTTAGCTTTTCGGGGACCAGCAAGTATTAAAGACTTTTTTGTGAGATCTGACGTCTCCTTAAATAAAAGTGTTCCAACTACAGAATGGTACAAGTCATGTGGTTACAGACGATGCATGACTTGCCAATAAATACTAAATTCTCAAACATTTACTTGCCACTCAACTGAGTCTATAAACACTATATTTTATAATGTAACTTTCAACTTTAAGTTGTAACATCTTAACTGTTGTCACCTTTGGAATTCTAAAGTTGTGCCAGTTCATATCGCAAATTATTACTATTTTTTTTTTTGGTATGTCTGTGCGTCGTGCTTTTAAATTTCTAATTGTCCTTATGATGTTCTGGTAAAACTGTATGTAATTCAAGATTCCTATAGTTGTATAATCAGAATATGATTTATTTTACATCGTGTTCATACTGATGAAGGATATCTGTTATCCGAAATATCTATAGTGACATTTGTTCATGTTATTGTTCCTTTTTGGTGATGTTGCAAACTTTTATGAATAAACAAGTCTAAATTGAAAACAACGTTTAAAATATTTTATTGTTAGATAAAAACGTTTCTTTACCCAGGAATAGATTACCTTAGCCGTATTTGGCACACATTTGGGGAATTTTGGATCCTCAATGCTCTTCAACTTCGTACTTGTTTGGCTTTATAAATATTTTGATATGAGCGTTACTGATGAGTGTTATGTAGACGAAACGCGCGTCTGGCGTTCTAAATAATAATCCTGTTACCTTATATTTGTACCTATTCTATTTGTAGACGTGCATGTTAAACAAATTTTGTTGTATAAGAGTCTTTATACAGCAAAACCAACATTTCCAAAAGATCAAAAAGTGAAAAAGTATAATTTAACAAAACGCATTTGACTAACTGGTCAGACAACTGATATTCTTAAACCCTGCTGACTGCCATTGACGATTGCCAAATAATTTGATCATAAGATGTAAAAAAGTGGATATCTATATTAATTCAATAAGAAATAGAAAACAATAAACTAGCGAAAAGATGACAAACGACAAACAAGGGGTGCTAAAAATTCTGCACCATATCAGGATTTCGACAATTGGCTAGCTGGTATCATCTCTTTTGTCGTAAAATTTGTAGTCTACCGACCCTCATCGTCGATTTATAGATGAAAGACAAAATAATTCGTAGAGTTAACTGCATCTGTTATGTCTTTTATTTCCAATTTCGATCGGATATACGCGTTCAACATTGTCACAAAGTGTGTATTATTCGATGAAGGGACATCAACTATTTAGTGGAATGTGAAATTTAGGATAATGGTTTCTTCTTCTCGTACTAAGAGGCTCTTGCATGAAGTCGATATCATGTGAATATAGAAACATAGCATTCAGGAAGTCATGTTATAACTAGAATCATTGCGAGTTGCCGGATTTTTTCAACATAAATATACTTTTTGATGAATTTATGCCTTTCAACATTATACGATACAATTTTAGCAGCCAGGAAGACATGTTTTCTTGTGTGTATACTTTTTATCAGAGTTTGTCTTAAGTGTCGTGTGGAGACAGTAGAGTACCTCCCCGTGCTTAAGGTTTATGCTCTTATAATATACTAGATTATGGAGTGTGTGTCCGAGCAAGAAACCCCGCTGCATTTTTCCGCCTGTCCCAAGTCAGGAGCCTCTGGTCTTTGTTAGTCTTGTATTATTTTAATTTAAGTTTCTTGTGTACAATTTGGAAATTAGTATGGCGTTCAATATCACTGAACTAGTATATATTTGTTTAGGGGCCAGTTGAAGTAAGCCTCCGGGTGCGGGAATTTCTCGCTACATTGAAGACCTGTTGGTGACCTTCTGCTGTTGTTTTTATCTATGGTCGGGTTATTGTCTCTTTTGACACATTCCCCACTTCCATTCTCAATTTTATTGTATTTGAATTCTTTGAGATTTCAATTTTCACTTATTCATTTTTCAAATTATTTTGTTTATATTTTCAATTTCTTATTTATGGTGGACATATTATAAATGAAATGTTTTTTTCTCTACATCAATTTCCATAATTAGTTTTTCTTTAAATTTTGTTATTGACAACGATGTGGGAACAAATACGTAACAAAGAAACACAAAAAAACAATTAAATTTTAACATTTAATTGGTTCTGCTAAAGCGGCGTAAAGCAAACAACAATCAATCAATCAATCAATGAAAGAATAATTGTTGGATAACAGGAAATGTGAATTAGTCATAAAACTTTGCAGTCTTGCTTTGTTGCATTATGTTATTATGTATCCGTCTGTTAAGATTTACCGATTTATTATAAATCTCAAAAATGTTCTTACAATTTTTTGTCTGTTATGGAAATCAACTGTTATCACCTTATGAGTTTTGTCAAAGAAAATGTAAATTAACTGTTATTCTTTTTATTTTTTGACAGATGACAGAAAGTAATTTACCTTTCAATAAACAGATTATCTGAGCATTCAACCTAAACCACTTGTCATACACTATCTAAACAATTCTAATTATCTTACCTCCTTTACATTTCTATGAATGTGATTGGTTAAAAGTGTCCTAGTGGAAACCGTGTAAATTTGATATTAGGTTCACGGGTAGTAAGGTCGTCATATCGAGGAGCGTTTAGTACAGTGATTTTGTCATAGTTTGGATAAGTTTGACATGACGATGTTAAGTGTTTTTGATAACAATCAATGCAAAAATGTAAACTATCGAATATTTTGTAAAAGGAACTTCTGATCAATAATTCAAGCTGGTAAGTACCTTTGTATAAAGTAAATATGTTAGTACATCACAAGTTGTATCTTATAGTTAATGATTTGACACAAACAAAGCTTGCGTATGTCAAAATTTAAAAGTTGCTTATTGGTTTAACGTGCATAAAAAAAGTTATTATCTTTCTGTCTGTTACATCACATATTTTTTTGTGATATAATACTGCCGTCAATTGTTCTGAAAAATACCTACTTTTGCCCTCAATTCGAAATTACTGAAATATCTGTGTCATGGTTGGGTTCATTCGTGTCATGGTTTAGTTCATGGTCGACATAGTTCAGTCATGTAATTTTTGTCGTGTATAATGAAGTGTTACTATCAAAATTAACAATTGTTTCATTTGAAACACAAAAGGGCATAAGAACGCACATATAATGTAGTAATATGCTAAAGGTAGATGCAATAGGATTGCCAATGAGAAAACTATCAACCTAAGATCAAATGACGTAGATGTTCGCTACTATCTGTCATCAAGAGGCCTTCAATATTCAACTATGAGCAAAACCATACCTGTTAGCAAGTTATACACGGTACACACGATAATAAGTGTAAACATCATAAACACATAACATTTGATAATGTTCAATTAGGTGTTACATTTGTTCTATACAGTCTATCTGAAATCTGAGGCACGCTTTTGTAGAAAATGACCGTAGGAAGAACATGTAATAAAATCAACACTCTAGGAATACCTATGCAAAAGCTAATTTCAATTGAAAGTTGAAATTTGGTGAAAAATATTTTAGACACTGTTAACATTATAATTGGTTACATAATTGTTGTTTAATACTAACAATGGATTGATTTGAAATGGTCATCTTTTAGCTATCCATTACTACCACTTTTATAAATTTTCAAGCATTAATAAGAAAGTTACAGCATTTTAAACTTAAGAATTGGAGTTATACAATCGTTGTATGTGCTACTTTAAACGGTACATTTTTCTACAAATGAATCTTGACTGCTACTTTTAAAACTCTTGTGCGCTCTGTTCGTTAACTATTCATAATATTTATCTATCTGTGTATCAATTTTACACCTGGATAGCTGTAGGGTCCGCATCAAATACATTTATCATGAATTCATAAAAACAGTACATATTGTATATTATATCTTATTTAATTTAAAAATCGTGAATTTGTCGTCATAAACTGGTTCAAAATTTTAAAATAAAGAAAAACAAACAAATGTATAGTTTGCTAGGAAAAAATGTTAAAACAAGAATTACTTTTTGACTAGCTGCCACTTTTTTGCAACTTTTAAGTAAAAATCTTTAGCTATTTGACTAGTGATGCCGCTCACAATATTCATGACAGAGTCAAGTATGGACATACAGAGAAAAGATTCTATGTGAAACAGAAGCAGCGCTTTGTATTGATTTGTATGATTAAATCAAATGCTAGTTTAAAAGAGCAGTGACTTTTAAAATTATATTGTAGAAAACTTACGAAAAGTAACATGACATGTTTAATTTACGCTTTGACAACTACACCCATTAAATTTGGACAAACAGGTTTTTTTTCTTCTTAGGCAGTTAATATATAGTGTAACTTCGTTCAATAACAGGCGCTATTGAACAAATTTTCAGTATTAAAGTGAAATACATATATATCTATTTCGTTCTAAACCATGACAAACTTTACCAAAACCATGACGAATTTCTAGACTCTTAATCGAACCATGTCAATCTATTAACCAAACCATAGCAATTCCAATATCTTGCTTGTTATGCATTAATTTCGTGAAACAACAATTCCAATGTAGATCGTTTGACCTCTAATATAGATTCAAACATCTTATTTGCTTTACATCTGCTCGTGTGAATAGAAATCAGGCAAAAGTTTAGGAAAGTAACATAAATTAACCATGTCAAATTTATCCAAACTATAACAAAATCACTGTACTAAACACTCCTCGATGTGACGACCTTACTACCTGTGAGGTTAGTAGGGAGGCGGGGCTTATTTCATACACGGTTAGTAGTGGAGTTACGTCCCTGTATATTCCATATAAGGTAGTAGTTAGGCCGGGTTTATTTTATACACAGTTAGTAGTGATGTTACGTCCCTTTAAAAAACCAAAGCAGTACTGAGAAAAAATCTTAAAGGTTTCAACAGACGAAGAAATTGATGATTAAGATTGAAATAAATTCATAAAACACATTTAAATGTAACTAGTTGTCATTGCTGGCATCTGTTTTTGTAAGATCAATGGAGTAGTTTCTCAATCATGTTAATGCTAACTGTAGTGAAGACTTGCTCATTTTGATAGTCACTGGTCTAAATTTTACACGTTAAGATAATCGGTAAGATAAATTCGTTACATAGAATGCCAGTGACGTAATACGGTATATATGGGGTCAGTAAATTCCATATGGGGATTCGAGCTTCACTCTCACCCCATATGGAATTTACTGACCTCATATATACCGTATTAGGTCACAAGCACACTGTGTAATTTATAATACCCATGCAACGCTGTGGCTATATTATCCACGGAAGTGAAATGAAGGATTTGTGCATGTTTTATCAGTAATATTTTTCAAAATAAATGAAACAAGTATAAAAGCATATTTTCAGAAATAAATCTACAGTTTATTTTATAGTGCCCGATTTTGGTACATCTATGAAATTTATTATCATTACATAATTAATGATCTAGTTTTTTGTTTATATTTCTGTGTCGTAGCATAAAAGTTTTTTTTATAGCACCAATATAAACTTCTCATTCTAAAATCATTTACAAACAATCTATTTAACAACGTACGTAGCATACTGACGTATACTAATAACTTATAGCAAAGAAAATAAGTTAAGGTAGTTCAGGGGTATAGAACAAAAATGACAGAATTTGCGTTTACTTTGTGAACTTAAACTTTGTAGCCTGATAAATGCAAATAAAATTGAGAGTCACTGGCTATTGAAGAGATTTTTTTTAACTCTGAATATTAATGCAAATAGGCTAATTTTTCATTGGATATAACGGGAAAACGGACACAAAAACCCTTTGAATTGATATCCATAGCTAACTAAATGACAGATAAGCTTGATGTCTCGATTTTTTAATTGGCAGAACATTTGGTGGTCGCCGGCAACTGATTTTTTGACCTCTGAAAATGAGTGCAACTTGGCTTCTTTCTAAATTGATTATGTATAAATCTTCTTTGATTGTATGTTCACGGCAAACAAATGACAGAAGTTGCTATTTTTTTTTATGTTTTTTATAAAATTTGAATACAATTTGGGGGCCACTGACCATCCAAGAGATTATTTTACCTCTAGTAATGAGTGCAAATAGGCAAAGTTCCCAATGGATGCATATAGAATGTCATTTCCTGAATATTCACAGCAAACAAAATAACAGAAGTTGCTATTTTTTTCATACTGGGAAGCTTGATGTCTCTATTTCATAAAATTTAGGGGTCACTGACCATCCAAGAGTTTTTTTACCTCTGAAAATGGGTGCAAATAAGCTAATTTCTCAATTGATATGTATAAATCATCTTTGATTGAACATTAAAAAGTAAAAGCACAAACATACTGAACTCTGAGGAAAATTAAAAACAGAAAGCCCTTATGAAATGGCAAAATAAAAAGCTTAAACACACCTAGCGAATAGATGACAACTGTCATATTCCGACTTGATACAGTCATTTTCTAATAATGTAGAAGAATGTCGGGTTGAACTTGATTTTATAGCTAGATACACCTATGACTTGTCAAACATTCGCATCAAATTCAGTTATATTGACAACGATGCATGAAACATGCAAACAGATAATAGGTAAAATGTCATATAAACAGCAGTCAACGTTGTGCTATAATCTTAATCCCTAAAAAAAAACCAAACAAATATGTAACACAGAAGCACAAAAGGTCATATAGACAAAGCATGTAAGCAAAAGACAGAAGTTGCTATTTTTTTCAATACTGATTAACTTGATGTCTTCATTTTATATAATTGGAAAAAAAATTAAGGGTCACATGGTATGTAAGAGGTCTTATCACCTCTGAAAAAAGAGTGCAAACAGGCTTATTTCTCATTGGGTTTATATAAAATATCCTTGATTGAATATTTAATGCAAACAAAATGACAGAAACTGCTCACTTTTACATACTTTTACATACTTATAAAAACTTGGAATAAAATTTGGACGAATAACGTATGCCTTGTTTAAAGGAGCTTTAATATATTCTTGGTGTCGGTTGTTTCGAGCTAGGGACACCTCGGACCATAACAAACTTGTACCATTGAATTGCAAACTGGGTGTATTTCTTTATCAAATTTAGATTGGTTGTAATACAAAGACACACTTATGCCCTGAAATCAGTTATAAACTTCAAAGCTTTTGTACAATATTAATATAGTTTTATGCAGACATTATCTAAGGATCCCTAGCAAAATGTTACATTCTTTCATGAAAGACATGAAAATAGAAAAACAGTGTAAATCATCGTGAACCCAGCCTATATTCTTTTATAAAAAATATGTAAACGGATCCTCCATAACACTTTTGTCGTTTGTTTTCTCTTATTTTAGAGGTGTTAATTCAAATTACTATAAGACGTGTTACGGTACTTATCTATCCCAAATTCATGTATTGTGCTTTGATGTTATTTGTTATTCTCATAGGGTTATGTCTAATGCTTAGTCCGTTTCTGTGTGTGTTACATTTTAATGTTGTGTCGTTGTTCTCCTCTTATATTTATTACGTTTCTCAGTTTTAGCTTGTTATCCCGATTTTGTTTTTGTCTATGGATCTATGAGTTTTAAACAACGGTATGCTACCGTTTCCTTTTTTTTTAAAAATATCGCAAAGCATGGCTGTATGTAGTAGAAAGGGGTTCTTTTCATTTATATATTTCAAAAACAATAACTTAATTATCATCAATGGGAAATGAAACCATGGGACACACATAATACCTTTTTTTTTGGATTCGAGCGTCACTATTTAGTCTTTTGTAGACAAATCGCGCGTCTGGCGTAAATACAAAATTTAATCCTAGTATTTATGATGAGTTTATTTACGTTCACGGGGTGATGCAACTGCTGGTGGAGTTTAAATACCCTGAAGGTATCACTAGCTAGAAGTCAGTTCTGTGTTGACGTGAATTATCATTGGTATGGTCATATTTATAAACTAACTGTTTACAAAACTTTTATATTTTCGAAATACTGAGGTTTTTCTACATTAGGAATAGATTACCTTAGCTGTATTTGGAAAACTTTTGAAATTTTGGTCCTCAATGCTGTTCAACTTCGTTCTTTTTTTTTTTGCCTTTTTAACTCTTTTGGATTCGAGTGATACTTAATCCTGGTATCTATGATGAGTTTATTTATATACCCCCGCTTGCATATTATATAAGGTTATAAAAGGACATAACTTTTAAAATTACGATAAAAGTGATATTACCCAAATTTGTACTTGATCTGTATTGTGTGGTAATTAGCAATACGTATAAGTCTCATAATCTTTGGATGAGGCAAGCTGAGGTAAGAGAACGGCGACGAAATTTTTTTTATATTTTCAAGGGTGTTTGACTCATAAACGGTAAAAGGGATATCGCCCAATTACAAAGTAACTTGAGCTGTTTTATGTGGTAATCATAACATATGGTTATGGGACATTTAAGTTGGAAAACAGGAACGAGAAATTTCAGCATTTTTTTGTCCAATTATATGGAGAAAAACTTTAAATGCTCATTATAGTGGCGCCACTAAAATTTGAACATGGGCTGTGTTTTTTTGTGATAAGAATTGTAGATCAGTTTTTATCAGATTTTGTTGAGGCAAACAACAGTAAGAAAACGGAAAGAAACTTTGGGACAGACGTACAAGGGTTAAACTCAATACCCCTCCGCTACAGCGGGGGCATAACATAACAAAATAGAAGCCAATATATATAAGTTAGTTCAACTAGTTGTAAGTGTCTATTGTTTGTTCTTACGTTTTATAAAAATGAGGAGATGTGGTATGAGACGACTATCAACCAAAATTCAAATTCAGTGGATTCAAGCAATTATAAGCAACCATACAGCCTTCATCAATGCGAAAATCCATACCATATATTTAGATATAAAAGACCCAGACATGAAAAATGTAAAACTATTCAATTCAAAATAATATGCTTCGCTGAGTGCAGCCTGATACGACTTCAGAGGTCAAACCATGAACAGTTGGGGCAAATGTGGACACACTATTCAAATTTGATATTGTCTGAATCTGGATTGTGATCAAATTTAATGTATGCGAAGTTAGCAGCCGGTTCGTATTCTCAAATTTATGATTTAATATAGGTTTCTAACAAAAAAGAATGTGCTTAAAGGTCTTCAAAGTCTAGAAACTACAACATGCTTGTTTGGCCCCTTTTTAGGCGTTCGAGTCCTAAACTGTTTGTTCCATTACCCATAAAACTAGTCCCAAACTTCCTTTTATGGTATTGCACTATCTTGGAAAATATAATAGAGATTTATTCACTTATTTGAAAGTTATTGGCCGGGAATTAAATGTGTGTTCGGACGACGAGGAAGACGACACAGAAGACATCGACACCATAGCTTTATACGAACCCTAAACATATTTTGAAGTAGTATAAAAAGCATTAATAAGCACATTTTGGGGCCCTTGATAGTTTTATGTGGCTGTACGGTGAGAAAAGAGGCTACGTGTTTGACCTACAATTGTAAACGTTTTATACATTGTAACTTGGAAGGAGATTTATCTCAATTTCATCTTATTTAAACAGTAATGTAAAGGATTTCGTCCTCGTTGTTCAACAGTATGTGTCCCCTCCCCCTTTTCACTTTTTATCAACAGTTAAATCTCGGATTAACCGTATTGAATACTTATAAATTTTTGGATATGTTACTTTTTATTAGAATAAGTTATCTTAGATTTTTAATACTTAATCACATAGTGTTATGAACAGTAACTTCAGCAAAGATAAAAAAAAAAAAAAGTCCCACCTGAAACCGTGTCGCCTTTATAATTATTTTTTTACAGTGTATATACAGAATTTCCTTATACTGGACCTACCTTTATGTATTTGTTGATGATTGTATTATGTTGTTTTAATCTCTATATATAATTATATTGAGTGAATCAGTTAATCTGGTCAAATTTCTAGAGACTCAAGAGTCTCTCTTTTTGTCAGAGTTTACATAGATTAATAATTTTATAATATAAGATACTCTAAAGATTAGAGATCAGTAGACGTACAAAAAATTATATACTAAAAAGTACAGAAAAGTATTCCATATTTTATACAGAGACTCCACGACGCAGTCTCGAGTCTTAAAGTCTCTATTCAAATAAAACCTAAATGTAGTTTTCTTCAGAGAAAGTAACAGTTAAAGTTATTCTTGCATTATTTACTTGATATACCAAAAGTATAGAAACTGTTATTATTAACGATTTACATATATATTACGAAGTTGAATATTCACAAAAAGTACAGCAAAACCCAGAGTCGCAACTCATACATTTGAGAAGTCGACATATCTTATATAATTATAGGGATTCATATAGTTACTTGTTAATAAGGTTGTTTATTTAATACATGTGTATATAAAACTTGACCAGAGTACTCACTAGCTTGTATACTATTTAAGTGTTATTTATTGTGTTGATCTGATGTAAAAAGAGATACAATATTGAAATTGTCTGAATAACATATCTATAACTGATCATAGTAACACTTCATTAAATCATTAACTTGAAACGAATTATTTTTTTCTATCTTCTGAAACAACACATCTTTAAATATACCTATTGGATTATGGGGTTGATTTGACTCAATGGAGCAGTCATTTAAAATAGTATTTATTGTTGGAATTGTTCTTTGGCGGATTTTCTTTTTTTGCCAGTGAGTCAGAGTTCCACTTCAGGGTAACAAAAACGCTATAGCGGCTATAGCAACACCGAGGGAAAATATTACATTAATATACACTTGAAATTTCATTATATAAATTGCTGAAATAACCCAGTAAACAGAAATTGTTGCCAGAATAATATTAATTTTACAAAACTCATCCATGGGATAATTTACTTGAATCGGGGCAAAATCATCTACATAGAGCAAGAAAGAAAAATGAATTTTCTGTTTGCAAAAATCTCCTATTTTTAGGACATTTTCTCCCAGAAACCCAAATGTTCCTCCTCTTTGGAGATGTTTACACATATGAACTCTACAGTCCACAAATTGTCAAATAAATTACATAAGTAAAGTACCATGAGCTATGCCTATAGTCACATTTATATTTTAACCATTGTTTTGTTGTTCACTGATTTTGTTGTCAAATAATTTCCGCTGATTTTAAAATTCCAAATGATTTTCAGGGGTAATGAAATGCTCTTTCAATTTCAGTTATTTCTAAAATATTTACTTAAAAGTTTCCCCCCTTTTTATGTTTTTCTACATTACATCCATCGTTCGCATATTTGCTGAACCTTTTCTAGTGTAGAAAAGGACGAAACTGCTTCATAAGCTACCAAAATGAAGATCAGTATAAATAAGTTTCGATCTGCGTTCCGGTATTCATGAAAAGCAGTTCACGTGTTTGATTATTATGATTTATATTTCTCTTTCTCTCTTCCTTAACGACAAGAACATGGTTCATATTAATAATAATAATAAAATGTATTCATCAAATAAACGGTAGTACATTTTCAGCAATAAAAATTGCAACAATAAACTTTATTAAGTATTGAATTGCAATGTATTAAAAATTTTTTTTTTTTATAAATCATGTGTTATCTTTATAGCAAATTCCCGTGTTGTTTCCTCGTCATATCGAGAAGCGTTTAGTACAGTGATTTTGTCATAGTCTGGTTAAGATGAACATGGATGTGCTAAGTTACTTCCTCGATCGATTGCTTCAGTTTTTTTCAAACGAGCAATTAAAAAGAAAATAAAAGATTTTAATCATCTGCTTTGTTAATCAAACGATCTACATTAGAATTGTTGTTTTCAAGAAACTAACGCAGAATAAGCAAACTATCGAAATTGACATGGTTTTGTTAAGATATAATATGGTTCGGTTAAGTGTCGAGAAAATTCAGCATGGTTTTGATCAATTTTGTCATGGTTTATATCAAATTTAGTATATATGTGTTTCAGCTCAATGTCGATATTTTGTTTAAAAACTATTGTAATTAAACGAAATTACACAATTTACCAACTGACTAAGAAGAAAAAAAAGCTTTTAAAACCAAATTGACATGGTTTGATTGTCAAAGCGTACATTAAACAATTTAACTATTCGTGACTTGTCTTTGTATGCATAACATACTACTACGAGTGTCTTGTAAAAGAATTAGGAATGAATGAGCACTCATGTAATCACACATATAAAAAAGGATTTGATAGTGATTCTCATAAGTTCGCCATAGCTTCAATGAACATTACTTTAAGCAGAACCGTAACTGTACTTGATACCTAAGCTTCTTAAAATTCCATTCAAACAGCGGTACATTGCCAGCTTATCTGCATGTTCGAATAAAGAATTATATTATATTAAGATTCTTTTCGCAGTGACATGAGTGGTCACCTAAGTACCAAATCTATGACAAACGAGACGATTTTAATTTGAAATTATCAGTTCCCCCAACCTTAGAAGCAATATAACAACTTCTCCTGCCTTTGGGATATATATTTTCCATGTCATTCATTATTCAAGATCAGGGAGATGCTACTTTGACTTTGTAAACAGTCAAATGTGTCTAAACAGAAGTTGATGAATAAGAGGTACGGCAAAACCGTCTCGTCCTTTTTCCAAAAATAGTTCATCGGAAGATACCAAGACCTTGTGAAAAATATTCCTTATCAACTTCACAAGTAATAAATGATCGTCTTTGAGAACAGATTTAACTGTTTAGTCTATTTTTGGCCCAATCCATTTGACGTGGCTTGGTATTTATACATCCCGTCATTACGTTATGGTGCTATGGTAAATTTTTGTATTCTTGTCTTTCGTTCTTGATAATTATATGTGCTTTGTCTATATGCCTTTTGATTTTCATTGTTGACAATTTTTTTTTTTGTGATTAAGATCATAACACAATGATGTCTGCTGTACCCTTACTTTTGACATTTTTACATATTATATCTGTTTGGCCGACGATAAAACCAGGTTAAGTACACCATTTACTACAGAAAACTTGTCTGTACGAAGTCAGGTATATGATAGTTGTAATCCATTCGTTAGATGTCTTTCAGTTTCTGCTTTTGGAATTGATTATGGACTTTCCGTTTAGAATTGTCCTCGAAGTCCTGAAATTTGTTATTTTGCTTTTATTATTGAATAGTCACTGCTCTTGACAACTATC
The DNA here is from genome assembly GCA_019925275.1 of Mytilus edulis. Taxonomy (NCBI): domain Eukaryota; kingdom Metazoa; phylum Mollusca; class Bivalvia; order Mytilida; family Mytilidae; genus Mytilus; species Mytilus edulis. Next base: position 114,784,554 of record CM034353.1, read on the forward strand.
TTTTGAAATAATATTTACAAAACATAGATTATTTTCTGTATGGCAATAATGGACATCTGAAGATTTCGTGAGCGGCATTACTTGAAATAACATTAACGGTACCAATTTTCCTGCACCGGATGCGCATTTCGACAATACATGTAAACTAGGTAAAGACAACTACTTAATGTTGCAAAACGTATTAGCTAGTCTAAACGTTATTTTTGTTTTACATTTTTTTCTAGAAAACTATACATCTGTTGTTTTATTTTGAACCAGTCTATGATGTATAAAAGGATATGTGGGGCTATACGACGATGATATAGTATCGCACTTATTAAATTAACCAAACGATATCAAAGGAACACAATAAGTATTGAACCACAAAACAAATGTAAACGCGTGACATGGACAACAGTTAAAACTTACTTGTTCATCAACAATTAGTCAAATTGAAATAGATAAGACTTTTGTAGACGAAACGCGCGCACTAAATTATAATCCTGGTACCTACTGACTAAAATAGAAATAAGAAAATACACAGGTTCAGAATTTTAATGTATGAAAAATTACAATATCGAATTACAATGAAGCCGATTTTATTGTCCACTTTTATCAATTATTGTTACGAACGAAAAAACATGACAATGTTTTTGAATTATTGCATACGTGGGTATTCTCATTTAATTGTTTTTTCCATATAAATTTTCGGAGCCTTTTATAGCTTCTAAGAGGAAAAGATATGGATTTGTTCATTGTTGAAGACCGGACAGAGACATATAGTTGCTAACATCTATGTCAGTTTGGTCTCAGGTGGATAGTTGTACTCATTGTAAATCAGATCGCATGTGCTCAATATTTATAGTACTATATTGAATGTGGGTATATATGTCCTTTTGTATTCTAAATAAAACGTTTTAAAAAAATGTATTTCAAAATTGTATAACGTCTGTTTATTTGATCGTTTCACTTCCTTCATTCACGATTATAATCACATAACCGAACCATGTCCAATGTGACATACACCATAATCTCAAATTCAGTGCAGTAGTGTCTGTTTTTCGGTTAAATTGACGACAGTTTTATATGATACCAAAATATGTTATGTAGCAGACAGTAAGAACACCACTTTTCCTAAAGGGGCACTAGCTACGAGATATATAAAAAATCTTAAGCAAGATTTTTTTTGTTCAATCAATAATGAAAGTGAAATAGTGAAATAATAATTCGCTTTTAGCAGCCAAAAAGGTTTAATTTTGTTAAATTAAGCGATGAAACATTGATATTTACTGTTTCACTTGCAAGTGAAATAGCCGACCTCATAAAATCCGTATTTATGGAATTTCAATCTAACCCCTCGCTAGAGATTGGCAACGCATATTCAACGTGTACAGATTATTTAAAGAAAAAGAATGTCAACAATGAAAGTGAAACTACGGTAAATCATTTGATTAATGATGATTCGATCTATATAAAATCATTCTTATACGGTTAAAAACAATGAGACACATACATGTTAAATCTATAAGATAAAATCAAACAGATCTATAAAAATCCAATTGCACGTGTTGGTTTAATCTATTAATATCGTTATTTCTTTACATCACTTATATGGTCATCTGAGGTCAAATCAATAGTTAATTAGATGGTGTCTGGACTAACATACACACGAAACGAACCTACATATTATCTATACCATGCTCTGTATACTGTTTATTTTAGACTTTTGGTAGTTTGGATAAATGTTTTACATTGTTATAAATCAAATATGAGAATTTGAGTCAAATCGGTGACCATGAATTTGACAGCTAGTGTCCATTTAATGCATTAGAAACGTATAACAACTTTTAAATTTTGATATAGGTAAGCATTATTCTGTGTCAAATCAATAACTATATGATGCAAAGTTTGATGTGTTAACATATTAGCTATAAACAAAGAAACTTACCAGCTTGAATTTGTTGTCATTCGTCCATTAAACAAAATATCCAAATGTTTAAATTTTGGCACTGTTTGTCATGATCAATACTTAACACCACCATGTTCATCTTAACCAAACTATGAAAAAATCACTGTACAAAACAGTGCTTTATATGACGAGGTAACTACTCGTAAAATGATGGCAATAGGCATATCTTACGACATAATTGTGCAACATCATGCGCAGACGGCGAAAAAATTTCAACCCCTAAACTACCTTAAATATTGTTGTACCATACTGTTACAATCAAAAGTCTTTAACTAAAGTAAATTATTGATAAAAATACAAATTAAGATCTTGTGTCAAGTATTACACATCGATGACCAATAAGATGCTCAACTAATTAGTGTTAACCTGTTTTACTTATTAAATTCAAGTTGAATTATGTACACAATTTGGCATTTACTTAAAATATAATTGAATAATTTAAAGGATCCAGAAACAACTGATTCAACAGAAAATTATAGTTTGATTTTTTGATCAAATGCAGTTCATTACGCTACAATTGTAACCTTTATAAATATTAAAAAAAGTTCACGGGCAAAAGGTCAACAGGAAAATATATAACAATTCAGTTTCAGAGATTATTTTCGCAAGAAAAAAGAAATACTCATTTAAAAACAAAATATTTTTTTTGTATTTTCATGAACTATTGTAAATGTGGCTGGTTATCAAAATTGCTTCATAGTGTTGCTTGATAAGAACTAAATGAAACTTCATTTATCATTTATCATGAATAATGAACAATTTTATAAACTGTAAAACATAAATGTAATAAAAATTATTTGAATATTTTCCCTAATATTTGCAAACATTTTTCAAAAAATATTTGTAACTCTTGTCCTGTGGATTTTTGTCTTGTGACCTTCTATCCTGTGACGTTTTGTCTTGACAAATTTTATACTTTCTGCCATGTGACTATCTGTCCGCTAGCCGATTAATTTATTGTTGGTTGCTTAACGATAAGTTGCAAATATTGCATGCATTTTCGAGACAAGAACAGGTAACCAATAAATACAATGAGTAGGTCCTGTAATAGATGTCAATTTGGTTGCAAGTTGGGAAAATTTGAACAGCTACGGTAAAATGTGGGTATATTGAATAGGATCAGAAATATTGCATTGTTACAGGCTAACTACAGGCCCCTTTAAAGAGTTGTTAAAAGGATTTAAACTTGCAGAGAGTGTAGCTCTGTCTTTACAGGAAGCATAAGATTAAAAGCATATTTTGTTGAAAGATAAAGACAGAGACTTCTATATTAGGTTGGAATATAAGGCACAGGTTACTATTTTCCAATTTCTTTCTATTGTACAATGTTTGAAATCAGCTATATATTTAAAAGTTTCAGGCTTTTTTTCGTTTAAAACAAGTAAAAAATTTATTTGAATGTGTTGTTCGAAATAAATACAAATACAATAAAAAATGTTCCAGGAAATAGACAGCTGTTGTTTGAATGTTAATTGTGACCATAATGCAATAAAAATACAAATGAGTAGAATTTTAATTTTGGATATTCTGACTGTATTTGAATCAAGGGTTTGCCTTACAATTTGAGTATCAAATAAATATCATATATGTGACCATAAATTGTATAGTTAGAAAATATTAAACATACTGTTAAACGTCTGGTCATTACTTAAAAATAAGGATATTTTAAATTAAACAAAAATGATCATATAAAGGATTAAGTCTTTGCTGTTTTTATCTATGTCCTTTATGAACGGTGAATATTTATAGAAATGGAGATTGTTTCAATCATCATAGACTCATGCAAATGAATTTTAATTTAAACTCTCTCCAATCTAGATCTTTTAAATATTTGAAGAACATGAAAATATATGCCTGTTATCAATTTCAAGTTTTTTCAGTTAACCTTATTATTGCTAAATGCATGTTAGTATATCTTGAACTTTTAAAAAGGGTCTCGCCTCTTTAGAATTCACATAATGCCCTTACTTGTTATCTCCATTTGTACATCGGTAATGTGTGGCCTCTAAAATCTTATCGCTGATATCAATTACAAAGTCATATCCAAACACACGTATCAAGTAACTGATCCATACCAGAAAATGAGGGCAATTCATACATTCCTTGTCATGTAGTATATTATCGACCGTTTCTGCGTTTTTTCTGTTTTGTTTTACAGGAGTTTTTTTTTATTGGTTTCGTTTTTTCAACTGGTGCCACGATGTAGCAGGAAATATCATTGCTATTTGTTTCATCAAAGAAATGATGAATGAAAAGTCTGTTGTTTCTATCCAAATAACCGCCAACAGTTATTTCCCCTTTCTCAGAATATAAGCATTTACGAGGTTTGTCGATGACAAAGATCAACGTTGCCTTTAATCTTTTAATATTGATGTTTCTAAATTTGACGTTTCTGTTCTCGTCTGGACGGGATGTGCCATCGTCAAACATTCCGTTTGTTATTTTTCTAAGATTATTTCTTGTTAAAACTGAATTTTCTGTGACTAAAAATGTATTTACTTCTCTACCTCCATATTTCCGTTTAACCTCATCAAACTTTATAGATGCTTCACTTTTTATAGGAATGCCTTCGTGCTGCCAGATATGCTTTTCTACAAATCTGTCTACGATACTCCGTTTTATTCTTGTTTCAGCTTTTTGTTCCAAGTTCACTAAATTGAGTCGTTCTGTAATAAAACATAGATTATTCAAGGCATATTATTAAAAACAAAGTTTGATATATTTAGTTTTGACGATTCAAAAGATGAAAACCAGGAATACTGGTGTTTTTAATGACTGCTCTATTATGTAGATATGGAAGAAAATAATAATCTACGAAATGAAATGCACGCCATGGATTTTTCTTACATCAATATAACGTTCATGTAATGATACAGTCGATTATAGTTGCAATTAATTTCTAGGAATAATGCAATCTTATCACTGGATATTGGAAATTTGAAAGTCTTAAATTATTGCTCTTAGATATGAATATTTTAAAGGAAGGGCAAAACCATACAACACATACAAAGCGTGATACCACTTGTACTGAAAAAAAACCAAGACATTTGAAAGTCAGAAACCAGTCCGCTTGAAAACTCCTAAAATAGTTGACTAAATTCATGTACATGTATAATGGTACGCAGCCATTTTTGAGAACCATTCTTTAATTGATAACGTGAATATTTCACCGTAAAATTATTGAACTACTACATACTTTTTTGGTAATTTAAACTGCAAATATTTTTGATAATAGAAAACAGCAGTTGTTAAATATATTACTTAATTGATGCTCATATAAATTGATGTCGGTTTATATGTATACACCGACTAGTAACATCTATATCGATGTGACCATCATTAAAATGAAATAAGATAATTGGTTTCATTCGACTACCTTCAAACAAATCTTTAGCCTCCCGCCGCTTTCTCTTATTGTTTTTAAAAGAACTAGAATCGCTGATGTTGGTGATAGAATTATTGTTTGCATCTGTTATGGAATAGTCATCATTATTTGATCTAAAAAAATTAACAAAAAATTAGGTATTGTAGAACATTATTTCCCATAGGTTGCACTTTGTAAATACAGCTATTAACGTTTGGGGAAATAAATTATATTTATAGCTATGTTTCCTCTGACAGATACAAATTTACAAGTTTAAATACACATGAATAGCGTCCAAAAATAAAATCTAAGGAAGACCCAAAGTAAATGGAGGGGTAATATATAATTTAAGTATAGGTTTACACTTTTAGCAGTGTTGGAAATATACCCAAGAACCCTAGGTTGTGAGAGTTGGAAAAAATATAAGTGCATATTAACTTTCTATTCTAGAGTATATTTTTTACGAAACTTCTTGATAAAAGTGGCATAGTTTATGTCGTAAAAAGAGTTCCTATAGCATTTACAGAAATGCAACCTTCACATATTTTTATACTTTTATGTATATGATATTGTTTGATATGAGTGAAGTATTGTTCAATTATTCAAACGAAAACAAAAAAATAAGCAAAATGTATTGTATAAGCCTAGAAACAATCAGAGGACCAAACAAGTAGAAGCCGTTCTTTATCCACATTTTTTTCACATGTACGATATGTACGATATCATGTAATATCACATTCATATTGTTTACAGAATTAATACCGTATGATTTGTCATTTTTATGGAATTAAACCTGTTTGAACTTCCCTTTGAGTCCGGTAAGACTTTTCTGTTTGGAAAAAGTAACAACAAAAATATGCAAATATGTTATTGTGTAGACCGAGTACAGATCAGATGCCCGAACAATTACAATCTGTTCTTTATCAACAATTATTCATATTTACAATATGTTCGATATCATGTAATACGACGAATATTGGTGCATTCATCTATGATAAAGAATCTTTATCAAATACCAAGCACGGTTTACGCCATATAAAAAGTAGCATCACAAAAATTCTTAACTCCAGGTAAAATTCAACACGGAAAGTTTTTTTTTATCAAATGGCAAAATCAAAAGGTCAAACAAATCTAACAAATGGAAAACATCTATCATATTCCTAACTTGGTACAGACATTTTCGTTTTACCAAGATATTTCACTAGTGAGGAGAAACATTTTTCTCATACCGATCATTTGAGTAATGGTTGATCAAATCTGGTTTCATAGCTAGCTAAACCTCTTACTTGTATGACAGTTGCATCAAATTCAATTATATTGACAACGAAGTGTGAACAAAACAAACAGACATAATAGATAAAATGTCAAAAAATGGGGTACAACAGTCAACATTGTGTTATAATCTTAATCATTATAAAAAAAAACAAGTAACATACAGATCAGATAATAAAACGTTCATTAAAGTAATTGGAATTATAGCATGATTGCTTATTTGTACAACAAATTAACTCTTATTTCCACCTTAATATCAAATGTTATTTATTTTACCTGTTTGTTATCATTTTGTGTAAAAATATAACAAAATGTTCAACATCATATTTCTCTTCTGAATAATCAATCCATTCTGATATCCGTAGAAACTTATATCTGAAATTAAAAAGAAGAGCAGAACATGAATAGAATTTGAAACACAACTTAATAAAAAAAAAAGATTATGTGCTAACATTAGCTATATGATTATGCTTGAACAACGACTGTACATCATAAGGTTTTGAGCCGTGAAAAATTAAGTTGGGTTTAATAAAAGAATTTTCGGTGATAATCTTTTTTTGTGGTTTATCATCTGATTCAATTTGAGATTTGTTAGATATGACTAGATTGCACCATCGCAAAAAGATTGTTAGAGAGTGCGGAAATATCGTAATACACGAGTAAAAATGGCGGAATCTGTTTCTTTAATGATTTTATCCTTCTTTTCAAAAATTTGCAGAAAGTTGTGTTCTTATATGTAACGCCCTCAGACATTGCTGCCTTTTTATGACGTCACAATCGCAGAATTCAGATGAAACCAAGAAAACTTGACGTCACAATTAAATTTTGGCCAATCATTCGCCGAGAACAGATATTTCTATAGTGAGGAGAAAAAAGGAAAATCACAAAAATACTGAACTCCGAGGAAAATTCAAACAGAAAAATGCCAAAATCAAAAGCTCAAACACAAAACAACTGTCATATTCCTAGATGTACTTTCTTTTGTAGAAAATGGTGGAAGGAACCTGGTTTTATAGCTAGCTAGACCTCTCACTTGTATGAAAGTCTAATTTCAGTAAATTGACAACAACGCGCGAACAAAACAAACAGACATAATAGGTACAAATTTCAAATATACAGCACACAGCATTGTTTTATAATCTTAAACCCTAAACAAAGAAACAAATATGAAAGATTCTTACCGATCAAGAAATATGATTATAGCACAAAAACAAGAGACACATAAAGTACCTATATATAAGCACGACCTTGTTAACGTCAGTATATTCATATCAGTGATAATTTTGGATTAATAAAAAAAACATTAAATATAAAGTGAATATAATATACTATATTTTTAGTTTGAGAAGAGCTATTGTTTTTTCTGTAACCAATTTATAGTAGTTTTCACATTTTCCTTCTTTATTTATCGATATTATGTAATGTTGAAGAAATTCCTTCATAAAAGATTATAATATTTAATATAAAGGTTTTATTTGATCACAAAATGATTCAAACAATTTGCATGTCAAAATTTTTTGTTGAAAATCTGAAATAATATGACATATATTACATAAATGAATTTTAGTTGTTTTCTATGAGAAAATAACTTGTTTGGTTGCTAAAATGTAACGAAGAACTTTCCAACAGAATATTTTCCATTTATTTTATAAAGTTATGATTAAAGTACAGCATTTTTTCTCTTTTGCTTTTGTTGATTTCCGATTTAAACATTTTGAAAAAACCTGTAAGCTTCTGATAAGGCCACACCAATTAAATTTTTTGTTCTACGGATTTTTGGACTCATAAATTTGGGGCGAGCGAGCGATTTGAAAATTTTAATAGAAAAATATTTTATTTGCAAATTTTTTGAGTCGAAGCTTAAAAAGTAAAGGCGAGCGATTATAATTTTTTTTTGTAAACATAAAATAGTAGGTTTTGACTATATAAAAACTTGATTTATCACTTGTACTTTTACATTTTTTTTAATTTCTGAAGTATTGTTTCCCTGTTCACCAAGAAATAATCGAATCTGGTCTATGTATGTGTGACCATGGAAGTAATATTGAAAGGAATAACATCGTCGTCACTTCAAAGGTTTCATCTGCGTTACCGCCCATCTTTCGATAGCTCGTTAATTGGTTCAATATCTGGCATGGAAGTTGATTCTCCGCATGTGATCGATCAAATCACTGACACTTATCGGTCATTTTCGTGTTCACGGAGAATTACGAACAGACAAGTTTGTGTCGTATATACGTGCGAAGTTACCCGAATAGTCCATTCGTTACATTCCGTTGATGTACGCTGCCGAATAGAGTCATTCGTTCAATTTTTATTTTAGTCCCTTTTTCAAATTTTTTGTTAGTTTGATCTTATTAATTTAAACCGAAAGATATCACATACGAAATTGGAAAACAAGGCTGGGTCATTTAAAATATTTTAATATTTACAAACTGTTTAAAAAACATGTCAAGGCCGTAAGTTAAGAAGATGATTGTACAAAAAATACGTTTGGACCCCCGTTATTAAATACGAAAAATCTAAGTCTTTCGTGTATTAGTCAATTAAAATATTCACAATTCTAAACGGTTCTATCCTTCAATTCAAGTTCTTGTTTTTACTGTATACATACGCTAATTTGTGTAAAAGTTATCGCTTTGTTATAATTTTTGCTGTAGCTTGTTACATTAATACAAGCATTCCACAATAAACATTTTTTTTTAAATATATATTTACGAAAATATTATCCCCATTTTAGTTGTCCAGTTTCAATAATGTAATCAATGACATTTATGACATATACATAAATTTAGAATACTTGAAAGTAAATTTCCATTTTTCCAATCTCGATAAACTTTGCACATTTCAACAGTAAAAAAAATATGTCTACATTTGCCTACATTATTTTGTTAAACATCATGTGAAACCTGATCGATTCATCGGTATTCAACTGTTTAAATCGGGATCCGCTTATAACCGGAAAAGACTTTTAAAACAGTTTAAAACAAACGGTAAAAAGCAAAAATATACTAGATTTGCAATTGCTAGCAATAGCGGATGGCACCCTCCCCCCATTGTCAGGTGAGCGGCAGCAATCAAGAAGATTCCTAAGTGAAAGAGTGCATCTACACATTCAAATTATCATTTTTGTTAATTTTCATTAAGTTTGGAGCATTTTTAAATTTTGGACATTTTTGCTGTTTCCATGGTTACGGCGACCATTTTGAAAATTCCAACTTCAAAAGTCAACTCTGCTTATGCCATTGACCATTCCTGTAAAGTTTCATCCAGTTTGCAGCATTTTATTTTTTTTTTGAATTTTTGAACTTTTTGCATTGTTTCCATGGTAACAACAGATATTTTGGAAATTCCAACGCCAAATGCCACATCTTCTAATGTTGCTCATTGTTACTGTGAAGTTTCATGAAGTTTGGAGCATTTTGAGAATTTTGAAATTTTTGGTGTAGTTTCCATGGCAACATAGTAGTTCCAATGAGTGCCAAAATCATCCAACACCTGTATATAGTGGGCACCTACATTGTATTAAAATATCATGATTCTGAGTTAAAGTATATCCAAACAGCTCACTAAAACTTTAAAACTGTTTTTTTCACATTTGTTTTGTTTCCATGGTAACGGTAACTATCTTGAAAGTGCCAACCCCAAAAAGCAAATCTTCACATGGTGGTCAACAATATGGTATAGTTCCATTAACTTGGGTTCATTCAATTCCGAGATCCAGAGTGGACAAAAAAGTGTGGAAGAAAAATAAAAATAACTAGATTTGCCATTGCAAGCAATAGCGGATGGCACCCTTCCCCCATTGCCAGGCGAGCGGCAGCAAACTAGAAGATTCCAAAGTCGAAGATTGCATCTACACATTCAAATTAAACATTTTGGTAAATTGAAATGAAATTTGGAGCATTTTGAAATTTTTGACTTTTTTGCTGTTTCCATCGTTACGGCGGCCATTTTGAAAATTCCAACTTCAAAAGTCAACTCTGCTTATGCCATTTACCATTCCTGTACAGTTTCATCCAGTTTGCAGCATTTTTATTGTTTTTGAATTTTTTTGACCTTTTATGCATTGTTTCCATGGTAACAACAGATATTTTGGAAATTCCAACTCCAAATGTCACATCTTCTAATGTTGCTCATCGTTACTGTGAAGTTTCATGAAGTTTTGAGCATTTTGAGAATTTTGAAATTTTTGGTGTAGTTTCCATGGCAACATAGTAGTTCCAATGAGTTCCAAAATCATCCAACACCTGTATATAGTGAACACCTACATTGTATTAAAATATAATGATTCTGAGTTAAAGCACATCCAAACAGTTCCCCAAATAAAAAACTGGAATTTTTCACATTTGTTCCGTTTCCATGGAAACGGCAGCCATCTTGAACCATTCCATGGTGCCTGCAACTCTTCACCTTAGGGACTACAATATAGTAGAGTTCCATCAACTTTGGTCCATTGGATTTCCAGAAATCTCCTGGACAAAATTGGTGGAAGAAAAATAATAAAAAAAAAAAAAAAAGAAACGTAGAATAACAATACGTCACCCCAACTCCGTTGAGGGTGCCATAAAAACAAAAAGAAACGTAGAATAACAATACGTCACCCCAACTCCGTTGAGGGTGCCATAATAAATCAAATACAATGTTCCGTGCTTGTAGTGTATGCCCTTATATATTTCAGTTATTGGTTGTTTGCCTGTGAGAGAGCTTTCACATGTTTATATTTTTATTGTTTAGGATGTTGGAATGTATTGATACTCATCCACGCCTGCTATTTTTTATTATTGCCCCCTGCTATGGTTTTTATTATATTTCTTACAACCACTGTTTTTGCCCTGTGTTTGTTATACATGTCAGTTTTGTTATATTTAAGTCCATACGTCGGGCCTTTTATTACAGTTTTTGTAAAAGTTCTTTACTGCACTCCTAATTACTCCCTATTCCGTAACTGTGATCCTCATTCAATGTTACAACCTCCGGTCTTTTGTATTGAACCTATACCCCTATTAAATAATCATGATTTTACGGAATGGAAAAAATATTATCAACAACACAACTTCTAGGTTATCTACGTGCATAAATAAACGTATTGGTAATGCCACTACAGCCATATTATTTAACAAAAATGCACGTGGATATCCACCAATTTTCCCGTGCAATGCCAAAAAATGACTAACCTGTTTTAGATTAACTTCTGAAAATACTATAAGGTCAACAGTGAACGGGAGAACCTTTTCGCTCTCCTTTTCCTGTGATATTACCTGAAAAACTCAAAACCTAATATATGTGGTAACTTGAACCCAACCTAAGTGTGGTATTCAATATGTGGGACAGACGGGACGAGAGTATTTCAGAAGAAATCAAGAACATCTGTACCGCTTTCGTAGACCCAAAAAATTCAAAAGTTTAGTATATCAGCATTTAGATAAGCATAATCATAATCTGAAATATATAAAATTCCAACCGCTCGAAACCGTTCAAAAACAACCAGGAGAATCGCACAAGCAATTTGAAAAATCACGCGAAGTTCGCGAATTGTTTTGGATAAAAAGACTTCAAACAGCTTATCCTCTCGATCTAAATGAAAAAATATTAGGGCAGGGGAACATATCTAAAACTCATATCGATGTCATTAATATTGTTGATAAACGACTTAGAAATAATAGGTCTCATGGTAAACGCAAGAACCGCAATCAACGTATTAAACATCGTATAAATTATACACTTGCTGATCTGTTATCTATAATAAAGAATAATGGCAGACATCAAGTATTGTGCAAACTGGGTCAGATACCTATAAATAAATTATATGCTATTTTTCTGGAGTGTGATAAAATTTCTTTTTTTAGCCCATTTTATGAATACACCCGTATTATTACAGCCTTTTGTCATCACAGGCTTTTTCCTATTATTGATAAACCTGAAAATCATAAACGACATTTTCTCAAATTAAAATATATAAATAGAGGTATTGATTTTATTAATTTGTCTAGCATATTCAATAACTCTTCTGTCTATAGCTTAACACCTCCATATTTTGATAATATAGAACAACCCATTATTTCGTATTCTTATAAAAAAAAACGAGCAGAAATTTGATTTTCAATTATACGTCAATTACAACAGACGTCAATATAGAAAATAATGTTCCTTCCACTTGAAATTGCGAAACATCTAGTTTTAAATATGTTCCCTATGGTCATGTTATCACAGGAGATCTCAACATAGTCGATGACCGTGAAGTCATAACTTTTCTAAAGAAAGGACCGAAATACCGTCCTCCATCTACAATAGATTGGAAACAGTGTCGTCAGGTCATTAAAGACGCTCTGTCTGCCTATTGTAAAAATTGGTGCAAACGTGAAAAATCCGATAAAAAATCTTTAGACAGTTATTTGAATAAAATTATGAATACTGTTGATATTCGAATATCTCATTTAGAAAACAATTCTGAAATTAATAATAGGAACCATGATATACCCATTTCTAGAATAAAAAAACAAACTCAAGGTACTCGCAGAGCGGTTTGTGTTCGTACCGGCAGACAAGGCAGCAAATAATGTAGTGGTGGTGTGACGCATATACTACACGAAAGTTCTTCAAAACGAAATTATCAATTCCTCTACATTCAGGTCAGTGCGCACCACAGAGAGTCAAATCGTTAACAAGCATACCACTGCCACTGCCCAGCTTAAAGCATCTTCCGAACATTTGAAAGTCCCTACCATGTACTGGTTACCGAAATTACACAAAAAAACATTTAAATTCTGTTTCATCTCCGCTTCGAGCAAGTGTTCTACTACTAATCTATCAGTGCTACTAACCACCTCCCTTACTACTATCAAAGAACTGGTTATTAACTTTTGTAATAAAGCTTATGAAAATAATGGTATTAATTATTTTTGGAGTGTTAAAAATTCTTTAGAGGTTTTAGATAAAATACATGCTTTCAATGGTCCTTACAATTCTGTTGACAGTTATGATTTTTCTACTCTGTATACTACACTTCCACACAATCTTATAAAGAAAAAGTTTTTGTATTTGATAAAATGGTCTTTCGAAAAATCTCATTGTAATTTTATTTGTTGTAACTCGTTTAAGGCCTTTTTCTGTAACGAAAAAGGAAAGTATGCTAGATACACTTACTGGAAATGTGAGGATATGATTAATTGAAGCTTTAAACTTTCTGCTTGATAACATTTATGTACGTTTCGGCGATAAAGTGTATCGTCAGTTAGTAGGTATTCCTATGGGCACCAACTGTGCCCCTTTAATAGCAGATTTATTTCTATATTGCTATGAATCTCAGCTTATGACCAAACTCAGTAAAGACCCATCATTGTTACATTTGGTTGATACATGCAAAAATACCTACCGTTATCTGGATGATATTTTTTCGTTGAATAATCCAGAGTTCTCTAAATATACTTAAGAAATTTACCCAAACGAACTTACTTTAACTAAATCTAACATAAACAGCAGCAGTTGTCCTTTTCTAGATTTAGACATTTCAATTTCAAACGGGAAACTTCACACTAAAATTTACGACAAAAGAGACGATTTTTCATTTCCTATTGTTAATTTTCCTTTTTTAGACGGCGATGTGCCTTTAGCTCCATCATACGGTGTTTATATATCGCAACTCGTTCGGTTTGCCCGTGTGTGTTCTGATGTCATAGATTTTAACGAACGTAATCAATGCATCACTGGTAAATTGTTGTGTCAGGGATTTCGATACCATAAATTACTTAAAACTTTTACTAAATTCTTTCATAGATACAAAGATTTGATAAGTAAATTTGGCTATACCTGTAGAAAGCTTATTAAAAATGGTATTTCACATCCTAAATTTTATGGTAATATTGTACTTAAAGCGAGGAAATCACTTTGTGATCCTTGTAAACTCATCGAACCTTTAAACAAACTTATAAGTAAGGGTTATCGTACCAATATTGTAATTAGATCTCTGTATATAGTTCACATTGGCACTAATATTGATTTTGTCATTAGCAAATTAAAACATAACTAAATTTCATTATCTTTTGAGGCGAGATGTATAGAGACACAGACACGTTAACATTTATTTCTATAGAAGTCGCTCTTCACTATACTACTACCTGTCGATACATTTATTTTTGGCATTGCACAAGTCATGTCTTCTTTGACTATTACTGACGTTATAATACTAAATCCCTGTGATGTGTTTTAGTCGATTTTAGTCTCTGATGCATGATTTTTTACTATTAATTGGTTTTGGCTTTTAACTAGCTGTCAGTAACTGCGAGTACTATCAAATCGTATTTTCTTGTTAATTCGACCAGTTGATACTGTTTATAATGCTTTTTTGTTATTTTTTATTTATATGGATCTTGTCTGTACACCAACTTTGATTATTTGTAATATCCTCAATTTTTCACTTATTTTTACAACATTTGTATAAACTTCAAGATTATAAAAAAAGTTTTTTTCTAAAGTGAACATTGATTGATTAAATATTTCTCAGTGTGTTTGAATTTGTTTGTCAGCTTTTTGGTCATGAATGTTTGTCTCTAATATTTAATTAACTGTGCATTTGTATTCAGATATCGCAGATCAAATTTATTCGTTCATTGTGTAATCATACGTTTTTTGATTGAGTTAAGTCTGCCAATTGATATTTTATCGTATGTTTTTCTATGTTGTGATGTTATGCTATTGTTTCAGAAAAAGGGAGAAGGTTTGGATCCATTAAAACGTTTAATCCCGCTGCAAATGTTTGCACCTGTCCTAGGTCAGGAATCTGATGTACAGTAGTTGTCGTTTGTTTATGTAATATATACGTGTTTCTCGTTTCTCGTTTTGTTTTACATATAGATTAGACCGTTGGTTTTCCCGTTTGAATGGTTTTATACTAGTAATTTTGGGGCCCTTTATAGCTTGTTGTTCGGTGTGAGCCAAGGCTCCGTGTTGAAGGCCGTACTTTAACCTATAATGGTTTACTTTTTAAATTGTTATTTGGATGGAGAGTTGTCTCATTGGCACTCACACCACATCTTCCTTTATCTATAAACTGCCGTAGTTTGAACAATTTTCGTCCGTTTTTCAAGTTTTTTACAACATACGACTTCTTTCTGAAGGTAGATGTTTTATAATGATACCGGATACAGCGCCACCTTCTTATTAATAAACCTCGGATTTCACACAGGTACTTTATAATTACAGGACTCGATAAAATCATGTGACTGATAAGAAATTTCAGATGCCATTTTACAACCGCTGTATCACAGATAGTAACCAAAGGGGTCTTACCGCTGAGACTATAATTGGATAAAATCATATGACTTTAGTACAGGGCTCTGCAGGCCGTTAATACATGCTAATTAGTCGATGTTATTCCTTTTAAATATTACTTCTATGGTGTGACTGACAATGAGACAATTCTCCATCCAAGTCGTAATCAGTTTGGGGTCAACCCCTGAATGTTATAAATATCCCTTTTACATGTTTTATGAGGGATCAATATAAGTTATAACATATTTGTTTGCACAAAAGGGCTCATATGTTCTTAAAGAACTATATATTTATCTGGTATTAAATGGTAAAAAATGTCTTAAGAATTTTGTATTATTCCTGGACTTTAACCATATAAAATTACCATTTTCACTTTGACAGTTTAATATTAATATTCAAAATAAGTGGACCCCATTTTTAGAAAAAGTTGTATATCCTTGGTATTTCTATTTTCTTTTCTACATCAGTAAAATTACCCCTTATCTGAGGGAGGGTTGTTCTCAACCTGATAACAACAAACACAGGTCAAAGTACGGCCTTTATCACAGGGCGTTGATACAGATCAAACAGCAAGCTATAAAGGATCCAAAAATTATTAGCTTACACAATTCGAACAGGAAAACCAACGATCTAATTTATATAGCCAAACGGCAACATACCAATGAATAACATCAACAAACGATAACTGCTGAACGACAGGCCCCTAAATCAATCAGGACAGGTGCATAAACATGCAGCGGCTATGAATAGTTTTGTTTCACCAGCATACAATATAATTGCAGTTGAAGGCAAATCCTTCAGAAGTTCTTTGTACTTTATTCTAACAACAAACATTTTTTTATAGGGAATATAAGTAAGGGGGAATGAAACCAATTTTTTGTTTTTTTTTAATACCGGTATTTCCGCTTTAAATAAATGTGTTTCATGCTGAAACAAATATTCTCATAGATATTTACACAGTCTGGTGGGGTGCTTTTATGTTTAAAATCGTTATATATTGGTTAGACTATGATTTTAAAACAAATGTTGATATCTTTTTATAATATTTACCCAAAAAAAACGGGGCGGAAAATGGACATGATTACATTTCCGGATGCGGCAAGCGGGAATATAAAAAAAATAAAAAAATTCTGTTTTGAAAAAAATAGGTGCGGGCGGGTCCGTCGAACAAGGAATCAAATTGGTGTGGCCTAATATCTATTTAGAAGGGAAATGTACATGTCTTAAGCTGACATTTTTAATATCACTTTTCATTTTCCATCTCAAAATATAAAAGAGGGGCGAAAGATACCAGAGGAACACTCATAAATCGAAAAACGTAGAAAGCTAAATAATAAGCAACACGAATACCACCAAACACTGGGGATATCAGGTGCTCCGGAAGGGTAGGTAGATCCTGAACATGTGGCACCCGTTGTGTTGCTAATTTTATAAAAAAAAATCCGGTAAATAGTCAAATTGTTAGGTCACATTCATGAAAGGGAAGGGGATTATAGTTACGACGTTAGGACCATATCCGATATCATCTGTGAAACGGTTATTCCATAACGGTCAACCAACTGGTGATGCCGTCAGTAAAAGTCATGAAGGAATGATTTCAACTTCACAATTTTGGTTTAATAGTTTCCTTGTGAGAAGAAACCCTCTATCAAGAAAATTCATAATAGGAAATACAAGTAAAGGCATTTTGTGTCAATTCGAGATACATACCCCGTATGAAGGTGCTGCTGGAATGTTGCTACTTAGAAATGGAAAGTTCACAATTGGAAAGCTAAAATCATCTTTTTTGTTGTTTAAGTTTTGTTTTCAACCGACCCTCATTGTCAATTTCTAGATGTAAGTCAAAATATGAGCCTGACTTAACTGTATCTGTTGTATTCTTTGTCTCTAGTTAAATGGAATAGATGCGTAATTCGGAGTCAATACCAACCTTTGTTGTAATTGATTCTTCTTTAGTTAACCCTTGTTACCACGGATTTGGTATCGATGCTATCAATTCATAATATTTCGAAAACAAATTAGCATGGTTATATAGTTTATCTTAAATCATATTTTGATTCCTTTCATTATAAATTATGTCTTTTAAAAGTAAAATTTTACTGTTTATTCAGTTTTTGAAAATAAGACAATTACCATTTAACTTGATATATTCATTGATTCATATAATTTGTTTTATAATCTGTTTACATTACACGATAGTTGATCTGATTCTTTTATAGATTTTAATTTATCCATGACTTGATTATTCATTTAACATGTGGTATTATTCTTTTGGTTAACGAATCAAAATAGTATTGTAAAAGGTCATTTTAAATTGAAGGAAATCTTGTATAAAGTCTTGGTAAAATTTTGGTAAGACTTTCAAATTGGGTGGAGAGGGTGGGGGTGGGGCTCGGTTGATGAGTGGTATAAGTACTATCTACTGTAATCACTAACCAATCAACACTGTGGTTGTAAGTTCGAACCCCGCTCGTGGGGATGCACTCGACCCAAATCGTAAATGACTAGGATTGTCAGTTTTCCTATCGAAGGTCGGTGGTTTTCTCCGGGCATCCCGGTGTAAATGTATGATATATACGAACTCTGACTATTCATATCATAATTTTGAACCAATAATAAAAAAAGTTACTTATTAGCTCTCTATGTTATTTCTATTTTTTTTAATATTAAATACTGAATGGAGTATGTATGAATATTGAAATAGCCTTCTATTCAAAACAAAAACATTAGACATTAAAGAAATAAAAAGTTCTTTATCATATTCATTTTTATTTGCCTAAATCATCTTGTGTCTGAAAAAGAACCTTTTGAAAAAGGCTGTATCATATTTTTTGTCTAGTAAGGTTAACCAGTATTCACCTATTGCATTCCATTTTTTGTGTTTTTGAGTTTACAATACTGTACATACTTTTCATCTGTTTTGATTTAATAAAGTCTCTGAAGTTTATCATTCCCATCCCTCGTTTTACTTTCGTTAAACAGCACACTTTTCTCGCGATTTGGTTATTTTCCCCGTCCCATATTAAGGACCATATAATATTATTTATTTGTTTTTTGTATATATCTGGAATACCTCTCAATTTAATGTAGTATCCAACCATAGAGAGTGCAAAGATTTTATAATTAAATCTTTCCAATAAATGTGAAATCTGTTGATTATATATACCAAACCTCCATACAGCTTTAATTCTATCTATTTTGTTCTAACCAAATTTGATCTAAGTCCACCTAATATCCATATGTAACCCCTGATGCAGGTCACAGGCTGCTTAGACCATTTGATTTAATAACTTGCCTAAATTCATACTCTTCAGTCTTTTCCATATTCATTCCATCCCCTTAAGCGTTCTCGTACAGTTTTAAAGTTTTTTAATGTTTCTTGTATAGACTCCTCACTTTTATTAACGAGTTGAGTATCGTCACCAAAAATATTTAGCTTTATTTCAATGTTGTCCCTAGTTCTTGTTGTGATTTTTTTTCTTCAATATAAGGGTTGTTTCTAATTGGTGCTGCAAGAGGTTCTGCTTGACTATATAACATAGGAGCATTTGAACATGTTTGACGAATTGAAAAGTTGTGCTTACAAATCTAGAAGTAAACCCATTTGTATGGATTCACGTCTTAGTGTTAATGAAAAACATTTTTACCCAACTCCTAAACTTTTCCAAATAACAAATTAAAATCAAAAGAACCTATCCATTCCCACTCCACCCTATTAAATGTTTTCTACTGGTCCTAGAATAAAATCACACCCTCCTCGTTTTTCAATTCAGAAAAATCTATTACATCGTGAAGTAATCTATGCCTTAAAAAATGTTGCACCCTTTGACAAACCATTTTTGATCAAAATCAATTATTTTCAGTAGTACATTTTTTAATATTTCCACGAGTTCTTTAAAATTGATTTTGTAGTCCTTGTTCACTAGCGTAATAAGACGCCAATGTTGTATGTCTTCTCTCTCCCAGACATAAACATAAGCATTATCATACCTCAGATTCACAGAGCAAATTGTTGTCAAAAATTTCCTTTATAACCGCCACAAATTCGTTACTTATCAAATACGAATACGAAAAACATCAATCACAATTCCGTCTTCCATAAAGGATTTATCAAGTTTAAAAATTTTAACGGCCTATCTTATTTCATCCAACGTTATTTCCGTTTCACACATATTTTTTTATTCACTTAGTTTATAATCTATATTATGTATTAGATTTTCTGCAGCATCCCTATTCCACCCCACGGATTAATTATATTTTGAGAAAGATAT
Organism: Mytilus edulis; assembly: GCA_019925275.1. Classification (NCBI taxonomy): domain Eukaryota; kingdom Metazoa; phylum Mollusca; class Bivalvia; order Mytilida; family Mytilidae; genus Mytilus; species Mytilus edulis. Next base: position 114,804,679 of record CM034353.1, read on the forward strand.
TTGTTCTACTTGAATAGATTCTATATCTTTATACTTCCGTCTGAACCCTTTATCATAGTCCTAATGTTTCTGCCTCTCCTTTTCGAATAAGAAGTTCCCTGTAGATTTTTCGCCTTTCTGTACCAAAAAGTAAATCACAAAATACTGAATCGAGGAAATTTCAATCGTAAGTAAGTCCTAATAAAATGCAAAATCAAATAAAATTTAAACAACATAAAACGATTGGACAACAATGTTATGCTACTGAATGGTACAGCATTTTCAAACTGGTAGAAATTGGTGGATTAAACCTGTTTGTTAAGCGCTCAACCTTTCTCTCATGACAGTTGCATCAAATTCCATTTATATTTACAACGATGCGTGAATAAAACAGACAAATAAATAAAAGTCAAATATGGGTACAGCAGTCATCACTGTTTACAATCGCAAAACAAACAATGATTTTCAAAATGCACAAATATCTATATAAAAAAACACACGCCATTGCTCGCGTGTCTGACGTCAGAAATATCAACGTCACATACGGAAAAAAAATTGTGTTCAATGCCTATTCAATACAATCATATTTACATAGGGTTAAATATTCAAAAGTTATTACCTTAGAAGACCTTATTCGACGCCTCGGCAATTTTCTCATAAAATTCTTAAATGTTAACTTTCAAATTATTTACTACATTTTTTTATTGATAAAAATCTGTTCCTGTATTATTATCCAAGCTCTTTTTTCCACTCCTTTATTTTTGTAACGTAACGTAATTGTTATGCTAATTCTATAGTAATACTTTATTTAGTTTCCTCCCACCATCCTAGATTATTTTCGAATCTGATTGGTTTTAAATTTCCAGATTCCCCAAAAGCTTTGGAACGGATTTTTCAATTAAATCCGATTGATAATAGTCCATGTCCAATATCGATTTTGTCCATGTTCTTTGATTCTATAGTTACACACTTTTTAAACAAATTACTTCCCTTTGTCAATCGTAGACTGGTTCAAAACCGAACAAAAGTGGCTTTTGCCAATGCAAAGCATTATGAATTGAACGTTATTTATCGGTGGTTTAACTAATTTTTCTATAAAAAATATTTTCAGATGTTAAATTTAAATTATTTAGCTGAACAACAAATTAATGTAATTAAAAGATTTGAAAACCTTATAGATTACTCACATTACGCACACGTAAATTTGCTCTTCCTGTTTGCTCTCCATTGTAAATAAAAATTAATGTCCCTCAAAAAGGGAGACAACAAAAATAAAGGTCTCTAATTATAGGGTCAATAACGGGAATTGACAAATAGCATATTGATGAGTTCATTTTCCATGTTCCACTGGGGTAAAGCTGATGACCGTAACTGCATTCACGGTCATCCCAAGATGTCGGACGAAAAATTAGGTCAGTATTTGTATTGTCTGTTAAGGTGTTTCTACATCATTTTCTTTACAAAGCATACATTGGTACGATGTAAATTTATAAAAGATTCACACGGAAGTCACAAATCTCTACCGAGGAACGTGTATAAAACGGGAATTTGGATTTGAAAAATTCGCTAAGATGACCGTAAATTACCTTTAAAATATTTTCAAGATGACCGTAACATATAATAAGGATGACCGTGATTGGTAAAATGATGACCGTAATTTCGAAAGGATGACCGTAATTTATAAAGGATGACCGTAACTTTCATAGTATAACCGTCATTTCTAAGAAATATCCGTATTTGTATTACCTTTTTTTGTATCAAATAATTAATCGTGTTGGTGTAAGACATATTTATAAGACAAAATTATCATAAAGGTAGACAAAAATAAGACGTGCTTCAAATACATGGTTCGTCATATGTAGCATCTAACTACAAGCCAAAAGATTTTTTTTATTTCTGAGATTCCTATTAATTTTATATAATAAATACAGCTTTTTTTTAAAAAAGGCAATGGATGTACAGCCATTTATATTATATCGTTTCAACTACCATTGCAGATGTTGTTTTTTATTTTATTTTAGATACGTACATGTGTTATCAATTTTCCCCTTGCAAGTTCACCTCATCTTATGTAGACAGCATTTTAATACACACTATAGACAATCATATTGGTCCACAAACATTTAGTTTTAGGAAGGTGAGCTCCAGCAAAATAGATCCTAAAATAGTCTTGTATAAATAGCGAATTTCAAAGGGGAGCCTTGTAAATTGTATAAACAGAAAACAGAATTATAGTGTCCATTTAAATCAAAACTTCTCACAACATCGATTACTATCATTTTCATATAAACTCAAAATACGCCAAATAGTTAAAAAGAACTAACCGAGCCCCTATTGCGACAAACTCAACAAAAAACAATGCATACAAATATGGATATTTCTTTCAATTGACGGTCATCCTTTTAAATTTAGTCATTCTTTATAAATTACGGTCATCCTTAACAATTTACGGTCATCTTTTAACCAATTACGGTCAGCCTTGTTATGAATCGCTAATCCTGTTACGGTCATCTCGATTACGATTTACGGTCATCCTAGCGAATTTTCAAATCCAAATTCCCGTTTTATACACGTTCCTGGGTAGAGATTTGTGACTTCCGTGTGAATCTTTTATAAATTTACATCGTATCAAAGTATGCTTTGTAAAGAAAATGATGTAGAAACACCTTAACAGACAATACAAATACTGACCTATTTTTTCAGCTGACATCTTGGGATGACCGTGAATGCAGTTACGGTCATCAGCTTTACCCCCAGTGATGTTCCGCGTCCGCGTTCTGGTTCATTTGTTTTTAATTTCATAAACATACCGTCATTGCCTCTAAACGGAAAATAAACTGTTTTTACCTTTTGCGATTTATAATGAAGCTCAATGCTTCAAAATATAATATGAGGCAGGCGTTACCTGCATGAATTATTTTTTGTAACTAAAATATTTGTAAAAAAAAAAAGATACGGAAATACCGTAACGTTTCCGATTTTGGTTCTGTTGTTAGGTAGCAATACACAGTTAATAGTTTAGTTTCGCATTTTGGCCCCTGTGGATTTTAAATAGGAAAGTTATAGTGTAATAAAATTCATTTTAGACAGATGAGTGCTAATTTAGCCTTCAAAGATGGTTTATAAGTTCATCAAGATTATTTTTTACATGTTTTATAGGCTGTTTTCTGTTTGACAATCCGTATTTTTATAGCTAGACCGGCCATCGGACCAGAAATTAATGTACTGTTTACAAACACTTTTTTTCTACACGAAGTTTTTGTCGCAATTTTACAAAAAATGAGATGAAAGACATATGATTTTTATTGGATTTGCTGATTGATATATGTACACAGTTTCAGAAAAGGTATTACTTCAAGCGATTGAACTTCTACTTTAAGCCAAATTTTGGGGAAATATGTGAAATCCCCCCCCCCCCCCCCTTTTTGCAATATTTTATAACAAATAAATGCAAATTGTTGCCATGAATACACCAAAAAGAAATGATATTTTACCATTTTTATAACTGGATATAAAATATATGGAAGATTCTGATTACATACATATGCCCATATATGACACAAACAGTAAGCTTGATATTGCAAGAAAGCAATAAAAAGGGGATGGCAAAATTCATAAGGGCAAATTTTAGTATTTTTTCCTAACTTTTTATTGCTACCTAAGGGCACAGGCACTAGACGTTCTGTCAATAGCATGAAAATATTGGCAATGGGAAGAAAAAAGTGTCCATATATATTATATATGGACACTATTTTCTTCCCATTGCCAATATTTTCATGCTATTGACAGAACGTCTAGTGCCTGTGCTAAGGGATTTTAGTTGTGAGGTTATTTAAGTTATGACGTCATATGCAATGTAAACAAAGAAACGCTTTCATCAGGTAACGTTTTTTCATATCAAGGAATTATTAAAAATGAAATTGGTATTGCGTTCCTTCCTATTTTATACTAGACTGATAGATATATATTTTACTCAAAGTTTCAGACAAAAGAGACCGGAAAAAGGAGGTCATTGTAGATTTCTGCGCAGGTCCGGGATTTCAGGACATGACATAACAAAAATTGAACGATTTTGAGTTCATAAGTACAATGAAAAATTCGGGAAATGTTCCCGATTTTTTTTTTATTGAATTTTCTACTGTTATTGGGGACTACGTCCCCATATAATCAATTCGTGACCTTGAATTACCTAGGCAAAAAGTATATTGTTTATCTTAAAAGTATCGTTTTCTCTACAAATCTGTTTTTCTCGACAAATGATTTAAATTTAAGTGCTCCTATGACGAAAAGGCAGCAATGATTTTGTTTTATAAGAGCACAGTTAAAATCCCCTATAATTGTTATCGATAATTATAACTTTTGCAAAAAAATATTTTCTGTCACCAGCCAAATTGTGAGATTAAACAGTTCACAATGTTTGATAATCCCAACCAAAGCATTCAAGTTTTGTTACGCCATAGAGAATATATCTCATAAAGACATTATTCTTCTGTTTTTGTACGTATAAACAAAAAAGCAATGCAATATCAAAGAAATAAAAAAAACATCTGCATATTCTTATTGTAAATCTCGTTTAAATCAAATACCTGACATATGGAGTAAAGGGAACTTGCAGATAATCTGGTAGTGAGGGTTCTAGGATATCCACTATAACAAAATCTAAATTATCTGTTTGGATAAGTTTTGCTAACAACATAAACTGCTCCTTGGCATTCTGACAAAAGTTGCAACCTTTAACAAAAGAAACAGACATGCATGTCAAAAATAATCTGTACACAAATTATTAAAAACTAGAGGCTCTAAAGAGCCTGTGTCGCTCACCTTGGTATATGTGAATATTAAACAAAGGGAGCAGAAGGATTCATTAAAAAACAGTTGTTGGCATGACACGGGTTATGTTCTTCTCATATATTTTATGATAGTATGATACTAAACCCCAAACGGGAGGGATTGTACCTGATATTCATATGATGAAGACATAATCTTTCAATCAGTTTAATTGAGGTCTGGAGCTGGCATGTCAGTTAACTGCTAGTAGCCTGTTGTTATTTATGTATTATTGTCATTTTATTTATTTTCTTTTGTTACATCTTTTGACATCGGACTCGGACTTCTCTTGAACTGAATTTTAATGTGCGTATTGTTATTCTTTTACTTTTCTACATTGGCTAGAGGTATAGGGGGAGGGTTGAGATCTCATAAACATGTTTAACCCCGCCGCAATTTTGCGCCTGTCCCAAGTCAGGAGCCTCTGGCCTTTGTTAGTCTTGTATGATTTTAAATTTAAGTTTCTTGTGTATAATTCGGAGTTTAGTATGACGTCCATTATCTCTGTACTATTATGCATATTTTAGGGGCCAGCTGAAGGACACCTACGGGTGCGGGAATTCTCGCTACATTGAAGACCCATTGGTTACCTTCGGCTGTTGTTTGCTCTATGGTCGGGTGGTTGTCGCTTTGACATATTCACCATTTCCTTTCTCAATTTTATGACAAAATTGTGTTTTGGTGATGGTGATGTGTTTGTAAATCTTACTTTACTAAACAGTCTTGCTGCTTACAATTATCTCTATCTATAATGAACTTGGCCCAGTAGTATCAGTGGAAATGTTAATAAAAAATTTAAGAAAATTGTTAACTCCTTAGGGGGTCATTGACCATTTCGGTCATGTTAACTTATTTGTAAATCTTACTTTGCCGAACTTTATTGCTGTTTACAGTTTATCTTTATCTATAATAATATTCAAGATAATAACCAAAAACAGCAAAAATTCCTTAAAATTACCGATACACGGGCAGCAACCCAACAACGGGTAGTCAAATTCATCTGAAAATTACAGGGCAGATAGATATTGATCTGATAAACAATTTAACAACATGTCACATTTGCTCTAAATGCTTTGGTTTTTGAGTTATAAGCCAAAAACTGCATTTTACCCCTATGTTCTATTTTGAGCCGTGGTGGCCATCTTGGTTAGTTGACCGGGTCACGCCACACATTTTTAAATAATGATTGTGGTCAAGTTTGGTTTAATTTGGCCCAGTAGTTTCAGAGGAGAAGATTTTTGTAAAAGCTAATGACGACGGTCGACGGACGACGGACGACGACGACGACGGACGCCGGACGCCAAGTGATGGGAAAAGCTCACTTGGCCCTATGGGCCAGGTGAGCTAAAAACCAGATGTTGCGAAACGAATGTTTGAAAAACGATTCGCGTTTGTAGAAACAGCATCACAATTCTGTTTTATTGATCTTTATGGTGTTCAAAATACAGAACATACTTAACTTTCACAAGACATAAGTGAATGACATGATAATTATAGCGCTATCATGCCATTGTTATTATGCGAATCAGGCATAGTAAAAATTTCCGATGTGAATAAACAGTTTATGATAAATCTTTAAGAAAACTTAGAAGTTCATTAAATTTATAATCATATTCAAAATAAATTAAATAGCATCCACAAATTGCCCTCCATCTGTCAATAAATAACTTGTGTCTGTCTTTAAAAAGATATTAATTTTCTAAAATTTCTAGACTTCTTTTTAAAATTTTTAGAAAAGCTTGCAGAGATATTAACAGTCTGTCTAATTGTGTCTTTTTTATATTATTAATGTAGGAATTTGACTGAACATACCATTATTTAAATCTTAATCAGAATTCAATTCACAAAAAATCACATTGTCTTTAGTCAAAAATATTCTTACTTGAAAAACTAAATACAACCACTTAGAAAATCCTCCCAAAGGTATTTTATTTCTGTAGATTTAAAAGCATTATGCTCTATAGTTTCTATTTCTTTACAACTGTCACATCCTTTAGTTAAGGAAAGCTTATATTTTTCAAGAAGATGATAATGTGAGACTATCCTGTGTAAAACTTTATATTTGAAAGCTTGCAGTTTGCTTTGTGTAGTTCATTTAAAAGCCAGTGATTAAATATTCCATTTTTCATCAATGAATACTGTATTAAACCCTTCTTTCCACCTTTGTTCTAAAATAGAAGAAACATTCACTCCATCAATAAAATGTGGATGAACATCTTTAGAAAATAATTTGCTCATTTGTTTATTCTCATGCTCAAAAAAGAATGCAAAAGAGTTGCTGTTATTCAACATGTGTTGTTGTTATAACAAATGTTTCCAGTCATGTGGTATATCAAGTTTAATAGATGGAATTTCTATAAAAGTTACATTCGGATTATATTTTGGTTTAAAACGTCATGAGACAAATTTTCTCCTTTATTATCTACAATATCATTGATGAATTTCATCATGCATTTCATGTACCAAGATCTGTAAAAATAAATACTTGCTCTGTCAACTTTATTGAACCAAATCAATTTACACTTATTGACTAGGTTTACGGAATCAAAAGTTTAACAAAAATTCCTAACATTAAAATAATTAAAAAAGGGGGATGTCCGTGAAAACTGTCAAAATCAATGTTTTCAACCAACCAACGAACGAATGTACAACAATAACAACTCGGTTGTCCGTATCGAAAGAAAAAAACTTTTCTGGCTGCGAAACATATGATAATAATTTGAATTTCAGGAACAACCAATATGTGTTGATAATTTTAAATCGTTCATAATATGTGTTATTGAATCGAATTTCAAAAAATATCTTCATATACAACCTAGGAAAACAAATAGTCACCTATACATGCAAAGGATGTTTGAAAATGTGTTTTGTTGTCCTTATTGCAATTTTCATTTATTAATTTACAGACATTAAAAGAAGTATCATTAACTAATTTGTCCGTTTTTCTGTTTTGACATAAATAATCATGGATATGGTAACAATTTTTAATAACTGACGTTTAAATAACTTCACTTTTTTTCGAAATGTAAAGCAGTAACTTACTCAGGCATATATTATTTTAGTTGTGTTTGGCAAAATCTTACGGAGTTTTGAATGTTCAATGCTGCTACTTCAAACTTTATTAGGCTTTACAATCAATGGACACACTCTGGGATTAAGCGATCATAAACACTAGGAAAGAGGATACACATGAGGATATTCATGGACCCTTTAACATCATCAAAATCATCTGTTATACGTTTATTAATGACATTAATTAATTTCTTTGAAAACTCAACACTATAAAGTGTAACTTATTACGTATGTGGTCTTAAATTATGTTTATTCGGCGGTGTTGAAGGAGGAGAAAGAGGAAGTGACGGTGTGGCAGTAATGGTGATGTATACGGATTACTGCTCTGGGAATATGATTAATTGATTTTGTGTGTATTCTTGTAATGTCTCAACACAGCATCCTGTCTTAAAAATTCCAAATTGCACTCGGGAAAAATATTTTACCTCCTGTAAATATCTTAGAATACATCCTTTTCTTCAAATGATGGATTAAGATATTGACATCTATACTATTAAACGAGAAGACCTCATTTTTGGTGTCGCTTCTCTTCTTTCCACAATAAATTATTCAACACGGTTCTGTGTCCTATAGGTACAGTGCATATTGCCATTTGTCATCCATTCATATGATTATTCAGATTGAGTTATTTTTGGAGAAAAACAAGAAAAAAGACATCCGGATATTGTCCCGTCATTGGACGAAATTTTAAGTCAGATTAGACTTCCGGTTTGCGTTTTTCTGTATACTTTGAACATATATATACAAAGAATAAAGTGTATTTTCAGAATTGTATCTGCTATCATTTCCAAGTTTACTATCCACGGCAGTCACAGAGTTTATTAAATAGAGAGGGTCTGTATACTACATCAATGACCACTATGGATCGATTAGTAAACTTAGAATTGAAAGTAAATACACTATATTTATGTAGTAATGAATGTTCATAATATACAGATAAGCGCTAAAAATAATCATGTGAACTTTTGATACCTTTTCTGAAATTAAATCTTTTACAAAATTCATTGATTACAAAAAAAAAGAAGATGTGGTATGATTGCCATGTTGAGACAACTCTCCACAAGAGACCAATATGACACAGATATTAACAACTATAGGTTACCGTACGACCTTCAACAACGAGCAAAGCAAATACCGCATACTCAGCTTAAAAAGGCCCCGAACTGACAATGTAAAACAATTCAAACCACAAAACTAACGGACTAGTTTATGTACAAAATAATGAACGAAAAACAAATATGTAACACATAAACAAACAACAACCACTGAATTACAGGCTCCTTACTTGAATGTTCATAACATACTAAATGTATGTTCATATTGAAATTGATAGGAAACCAAAAAATGGGAATATTGGAAATAAAGGAAGAGGGATAAAAAAAAAAAGGAATTTTCCTGTCCCCAATAAGAGAAGGGATATGACCTTTATTGGGACTCCAGAATCGGCTGTTTTTAAACTCGGGATTTCGGGATTGACCCTTTCGGGATCCGGGAATTCCTTTTTTTGAATTTCGGGACCTCAGGATTTCGTTTTTTTAAGCCCAGGATTTCGGGATTTCATGTTTTAAAGCCCGGGATTTCGGGATCAGGACCCCTCCTATCCCCCTCCAATAACCTATGACTTTTTTTCCAGTCCTTTAATATTTTACAAAATTCTTCCAACAAGACTTCACATACTTTAAACTACGCTCTGAATGCCCGCGATTTCGCGGGTGTGTTCTAGTTCTTAATAAGTCGTTAATAAGCCAAAATTCGTATCCCATCTTTAGTTAGTATAATTTGTCTTCATTAGAGGGTACTTCCAGTTTGTGATATGCTGAAAACCAACTTCAACTTATTTTATATTTTGCAGATACATTGTTGCGCGTTTTGTGCTTGTTTTGCTTTCTGATCAATTTATTATGAGACTGTTCGGCTTTTTAACTATTTTGATCTGAGCGTCACTGATGAGTCGTATGTAGACGAACACACTTCTGACGTACTGAATTATAATCCTGCTACTTTTGATAACTGATCAGATATTTCAATACCACTTTGAGGCGATTTAATCTCTCTATTATCAAATTTGCTTTTTCAAAATAAGGAAAAAAATCAATTTTAACATATTCCCGATAATTTATATTTGTATTATATTTGTACTCACGAAAGTCAAGAAAATAAATCGCACGTAAAATTATCCTCCTTAGAAGTTAATTTGTATGATAAAAGACGAAAATGACATAAAAGTGTAGCCTCATGGCGAGGCTAAATTCTAATATCGTATTCAGAAAACAATAACAACTATACAGTTTGACGTTTACTTCATTAGATCAGAACTGCTAAGGCGACGTCCCATACTGACGTCAACCCTATATAATCACGGTAAAACGCGACGTCTTGACTCCCGCGGTATTCTCGACATTCTCCGGACGGCGAAAAGTAAATATCAAAATTAAATTACAATCAAGAAAAAAAAAATGAATTAATATTACTGTCTCTTAATTTCAAACTTAAACTTAAAACTTTAGCACAGTCACTAGCTTAAGCTTCCAGACTAGTTATCTTTCTGTTCAATCACAATACGTCTATTTCGATAATTAACAGTGTCTATATTTTCCGCGCACTTGTTCACATAGTTAAATAATTGTTTTTGCACTTAGCCAATTAAATCAAGCATATTCCTAAAAGTCCTTAATAAATCTGAATAGTTTATAGGTTACGCATTATTTAGTCCATTTTTATTATTTCCCTGGCTCTTCTGGTTGCTTCTCGGTTTGGCAATATCCGGCTTGTGGTCGCACTTGGTTCTTTCTTCTGTCGAGCTTCTTTGTCCTTTGATGTTTCGACGTCTGTACAAAGTTCAAGGGGATACAACTTAACGATGGGACGTGCTGTGGTTCCAGTTTTGGTTCGAATAATAGCGGAACGAACTAGTCCATCATTTCCTTTCGTTAGGTTTTCCACTATCCCGGTTTTCAACATTATTCTTCTGTTTTCATCATGAATCTGAACAATATCGCCTATTATGATTATCGGGGAATTGATTCCCGTTTTCTTAAGGAATTCACGCAATGACGTTAAATACTCTGTTTTCCATCTGTTCCAGAATTGTTGTAAGAATAATGATTGTCTTTGAATACGTTTGATGAACTTTGTTTTGTTCATAAATGTTTCATTAAACATGTCAATTTCACGAATATCCATGTACGGTAATGTATTTATCCTACGTCCATAAAGAAGATGAGCTGGTGTAAGTGGTCGAATATCCTCCGGGTCTGAAGACATATATGTTAAGGGTCGATCATTTAAGACGGATTCTATCTCTGTAACGATTGTCTGAAGAGTCTCTAAATTTACAAATGATTTTCCTAGTACTTTTTTCAAATTCGCTTTTTTCAAATTCGTTTTCGTCATTCCAATAAGACGCTCCCACCATCCACCAAACCATGGAGCACGTTTAGGGATGAAAAACCAGTCGATTCCTTGTGCTGATAATGTCTCTTTTAACTTTTTTGAATTACAAAGTTGTTTGATGTCTTCTGACGCCGATACAAAAGTAGAACCATTGTCTGTCATAACTACTTTTGGTAAAGATTTTCTGCTTGAAAAGCGCGAAAAGCTTGTAAAAATGTTTCTTCTGACAAATTTGTAACGACTTCAAGGTGTATTACTCTAGTAGAGGCACAAGTGAATAAACATATGTAGACTTTCTTTATGACATTTTCGTTATCCTTTACTTGTAATGCGCCTGTGAAATCTATCCCTGTAGCTGTAAAAGGGTCAGCTTCTTGTAGTCGAATTTTAGGCAATGGGGGCGGATCCGGTGCTGCATATGGTTGTCCAACAACCTTTCTACAAGTAACACATTTCCTGAGTGTTTTCGAACAAACTGTCGGATTGCGGGTATCCAAAAACTTTGTCTTAAATGTACGATTGTGGCATTTACTCCGGAATGACAAATTCTTTCATGGGCATCTAATACAAAAAGTTTAGAAATTGTATGATCGTTAGGTAAGATATACGGAAATTTGGTGGACTCCGATAAGGGTGCATTCTGGATTCTTCCTCCACATCTGATGATGTTCTTGTCGTCAAGAAATAATCTTATTTGTCTGATTCTCGGTAAACTGTTCCGTGATTTACTGTTATACTTCAATGTGTTATATTCCGTAGCAAAAGCCGTTTCCTGACAATTTCGAATCCATAACTCAGCAGATTTGGATAATTCACTTGGTTTTAAATGTTCTAGTGTCCTTAAACTCTTTTCAATTCTACAGTTTTCTATAAACCGTAGTACATATGACGTGATACGTAACAGTTTCTGGTATTACGAATAACGTTCAATATCAATAATAAAGTTAATTCCAAATTTACAAATCGAATCGTCCTTTGGTTGGCTAATACATGTACTTCCATTTTCTGTTAACAAAACTGATAAAGACGTGTCGATTAATGTTGATTTTGGGTATGTTAAACTGTCTGTTAACCAATGCGGAACTTTAATCCATAATGTGCTGTTTGTGTATTGTTCGGCTGTTATCCCTCGTGTTACTTGATCAGTTGGGTTATCGCTTGTAGGGCAATACTTCCATTCCCATGATCTTGTCAATTCGTTTATTTCATTCACACGATTTTGTGTGAAACGTTTTAATGTTTTTGTTGACTTAAGCAAGTGTAAAACAATCTGGCTATCCGACCAAAATATGATGTTTTCGCACTCCAACGTTGATTGAAGGTGTTTAGCTAAGCGTGCTCCGATTACGGCTGCCATTAACTCAAGTTGTGGGAGTGTCAGTTCCTTTAACGGAGCTACTCGTGACTTTGCCATTACAAGTGCTGTCTCTTGTCCATTACATATATATCCCTTCCACACCATATGCCTTTGTACTTGCGTCAACAAATATGTGAAGACTGTGTTTGTGTTGATCCTCCTGTAGTCTAAGTGAAATAATATCGAGGAAATACTGTTTGTGTAGCGATCTCAATATTCTCGCGTATACCGATCCATTGGTTACATAAGTCTCCTTCTATTATACTGTCCCATTGTAATCCAAGTTTCCATATTTCTTGCAACAAAATTTTAGTCGTTATTGTCACTGGAATCAGTAAGCGGTATGACTGTTGGTTTGCTGTAAATGTTTTCACAGAGTAGCGCTCAAGATAAATGGTGAGCAAGTTGCTCCAAATAGTATCACTTTAAATCTATACATCATTAACGGACTGGTTACGTCTGAAGGGTTACTTAACCATAGAAATCGTGTTACATCTCGGTCGTCTTTGTTGAGTCCTACATGTAAAAAAGCCTTCTCAATATCGGTAGTCATAGCATAACGATGAAGTCTAAATCTTACCAAGATCTTGGATACGTCGTTTAACTCTGAAGGAGTCTTCATTAAGCAATCATTAAGACTAGGTTGATTTTGATACATCTTACAACTGCAGTCATACACTATGCGTATTGGTGTTGTACTGGAATCTTTCTTAACAACGGCATGGTGTGGTATATTATGTACCTTGTTAATTGTCGGTTCTAATTCATCAACCCTCTCAATAAATCTGCGACGTTCCTGTTTATAATATCTCTGTGTTTCTTTAGCATCGTCGTTTCTTTGCCTATTCTTCTGATAACATTTTCTGTTCTCGTTTTTGCGACATCATAATTTGACGGTAATTCTTCGTAATCTTGTTTCCATGGTAATTTTGCCAAATACCTATTTCCTAGAAATTCAATTGATGACTCCTGATAGACTTTCAAATGATTTGTCTCTTTCTCTTGATTTTCGGATGAATCTATGCCTATCGATTCAAGCTTCTAGAAATCTTCCAAGTTAAATTCTTCTGATTTGTGCGAAACTAGTAAGTTAAAGATGCCAGCTGTCGTAGACGAACGTGCTATACCTGACTGTTAGGTTCCTGATAGCAAATACCCAAGCTTAGATCTCACCGCGGTCGGTCCATCTCCTCGTATAACCTCGTCTTCAATAAAATCCCAATAATAGTCGGCACCAATAAGTAAATAAATTTAAAAGGAATCTTCTTTGGTCACTGGATGAGCGAGTCTCAATCCTTTTAGATGGTTCATATCTCAGTTAACGTTGCGCATGTGCTTCTGAAGTGGGACTGCTATTGTAGGTACAATTAGAACTTCAATTGGAAATTTATGCCTATTTTCTGTTGCAATGTGTACGGTGGATTAACCTAGTTCACTCGTGCTAGTGTTTTCCTTTCCAAATGCCGATAGGTGTACAACTTCAATTCCTTCAGTTTTCAAATTAATTTTTTTCGCTAGATCCTTTGTTAAAAAAAATCTTTGTGCACCTTGATCAAATAAAGTATTCGTATCCGTACATATACTACCTGACCATACAGGAGCTACATCCGTCTTCAATAGCACAGTTGTGCGCATCTGTGTCGATGAATGTAAAATGTTCGTATCATCCTTGTTTTCAGTAGTATTGATGAGACTTACAGATGTAGATTGATTCTGACTTTGATTATTCTGTATATCTGGGTTGTTTGCAGTTTCCCTGTTACCATGGTTACTTACATTACATAAGCTGGAATGATTTCTCTTGTAACAGTGTCTACACGTTCTTTTAGATTTTCATTCATTAGCATGATAATTTCCTAAACAATTGAAGCACAAATTGTCTCGTTTGAATATAGATAAGCGGGCTTTGTGATCACTAACCTTGGAACAGTATGTTGGTGGATGTATGTCTTTACAAACAAACACATGGACCTCCTTAATATTCCGGGGCTGGCTTCTCTTCGCGTTGTGAGTGTGTTCCTTGTGGTGAATTATTTCCTGTGTGAAATGTACTTATATAGATGAGTTCGCAAACTGGTGGTCTATAGAATCAAGATAAGTACCTGTATTTTGTCCTGCCTCTATGATTTGAATTTCGTTCAGTATACTCTTCCTAAAATCTTTCAAATTCCAACTTGACGGTCCGTGTTGTCTTGCTAGGTTTTGGCGTACTTCTGCAGGCAACTTGTTCAAAATAACGGATACCAGAAGTGAACCATAAGTGTCTGTCCGAGTGACTCTAGACCTCGTATGTAAGTTTCAGTTTTGTAATAATAATTGCGGAGGCTTACTAAAGTATAAATCGGCGGCGAAATCTCAAGTAGAGCTTGCATGTATGTTTGTATTATAGTATGTATCTGTCCATACCTCTCTTGTAACAACGAAATAGCGTTGCAGTAGTTAGTGTTTGTCATAGAAAAACCTGATATGGTTTGAAACGCTTCTCCCTGTAGTAGTGACTTTAAGTAGTTAAACTTCTGTACGTCGCTGAATTTTGGATTTGTGTGAATAGATGTCTCATATGAATCCCAAAAGGATTGCCAATCTAGAATATTCCCATTAAAAGTAGGCAAGTTCAACTTTGGTAATTTGTGGTACTGATTATTTGTGCTAAAAGACGAATGTAAACTTGGAATATGCATAGACGGGTTCGTAGTAGGAATAATCTCTGATATTGCGGGGTTACTTGTATAAAACGAGGCTGCATTCGATTGTACATGAGATGTCGACGTGAAACAATTGGCGTGCGGGTTCAATTGAGAGGAGTCGCTTGCGGGTACACTATTTGCTGTAGGTGAAATCAAGGTATGCATGGGTGTATCAGATGGAGTAACACGACTAGCTTGAAAAACGGTAGTATTGACGGGTAAATTATGACTTTTCGACTGGGAGGGATTAATGAGTTTTCTAATTTGACGAATGTTTAAATCTAAATCAAACATGTACTCATTAGTTTGTTGAATTTCATCCACCACGTCTTCATCCGAGCTTGCGTCCACAATTTTATCATTCAGATCTTTACGAATATCCCTTTTCTGTAACACGGAATCTAAAATAGCTGTGGCATCCTCAATTTCTATTTCGGAAGTGTCTCGTATCTCTCCAAACTTCTTCCAAAGTCTTGTAATTGTTCCTTTATGTCCGGAACGAACGGCTTTCAGCTTTGTATCCATTTTCCCTTTTGGTCAAGACACCATAAATGTCGCAGCTAACTTCTAATGTCGTATACAGAAAACAATAACAACCATACAGTTTGACGTTTACTTCATTATATCAGAACTGATAAGGCGACGTCCCATACTGACGCCAACCCTAGAAAATCACGGTAAAACGCGACGTCTTGACTCCCGCGGTATTCTCGACACCTCATTGGGTCGCTCAAACCCCCCCAGTTTCCCTACTACCTTCGTGGACGAAATGCACGTCTTCTGTACAAATGGTTTAGAGGTTTCGTCCAAAATGTAATCAGTGACACTCAATCTTTTAATTTAATATTTTTGAAACCAGTAAATATTACGTCCTGTACTCACGTTAAATTCTATTAAAATTCAATTGCTAAAGTCAATTACACACTTACCATCACGGCAAAATAATCCTAAAACTGCCTTTACGTTTTTCAAAAGAAATCGACTAACTTCCAATGATCCTTTAATGTTAATTGCTGAAAAAAGAGAGATGTTTCATAGGAAGTGATTTAGAAATGAACGCATGAACTGCCTTTTTTTAACGTTTTGACCGTGCTGAATAGTTATGTATTCGATTCCAGAAGGGTTGCATTTGTAATATTTGTTATTGTTGTTGTAAATTCGATTATTTGTCCATTTGGGTATTGCATTATCTAGAAAAATTAAACGGGATCGTGAAAGAAAGGCAAACGATACCATATAGACTTTCACACACATACGTTGGAAACAAACTGACGTAGCATTAAGTAACAGACCATTCAGTATATGGTTTTCTCATTGATAAAAGCCGTACAGTTGCAAATAATTGATCGCATCAACTTCATTTGCGTTTTGATAATTTGAGTTTCATCTGTAATCATCCCACAACATTTTATTTTTATAATGCAATGGCAAACAAATTAAAAAAGCAGACAAAACATAACATAGTAAACACTTTGACTGAGCAACGCGAACCCCTTAACAATCCATGTTTAAGTGACATTCGTCGTGTTGCTGATATAAGCACAAGCCCAGTGACAAAGCTTTTTTGTTATGACACAAAGCAGGCGGGATTGTGGTAACTACAAATGGAATATTTTAGTCATCATCTATGAAAACGAAAGTCTAGTAGTTCATAATGGTCAACATTCGTAATGGGGTCCCTGAAATTTGTAATGTTTCATCTTCACCGCATGAAAAATAAGAATGGCCTTAGTGGAAATCTATTCAGTAGTTTCTTTTTTAAATGTCCGATGGGGTCCTCTGGTGCCCATTTCTGTGCCGCTGAATTGTAAGGAAGTTTTATTGTTAAATGGTCAATTGCTGAAATGAAGGATTTTGTTTTCGATGTTCTAGTAAACCATTGTTAAATATTTGGTAAGTCAAATTCAGCCTCTTATGCCCGCGTCAAACTGTCCCGATTTTTATATACGATGGTCACCCGAATGCGAAAATTGTAAGTTCGTACGAAGTTGGTCCCGATCTCGTTAAAATACCAAAAAGTGGCCGAAGCAAGTACGATGAATAACGAAGTCTATACGATGGTGCCGAAATTATATACGATAGCAAAAGATGGACATACGAAGGTTAACCGGAGACGGGTATTTAAGCTTCATATCTCAGCCGAAGCCTACACGGTGGATCTTAAAGGCTACACGATGGATTATGATGATGGCGCGATGGCTAAAAGACGTTGTGTACAGCTTACCATGCATTTAAATTAGATGCCGAGGGCATCACGCGTTTTAAATTGTTTGATCAATATTGAATATATAATCACCCATAATTATGCCCATGTTTACTGATCTATCTTAAAGGCGCGTTTATGATTTTCATTACTTGATATGAAAAATTGACAAAATTTTTTTTTTTACTTGTAAAGTAAATCCTGAGCCTTTAATAGTTTCTCTTCTTGTTCCGTTTGAATTTATAGAAACAAAGCTGTCGCCTTTCATGTTCTCATAGAATCATATGATAACAGCTCCATGTTTTGTGAACGTCTTTCTTAACTGTCGTATTAGACTGACCAGTGCATATCGCGCATGTCACTTTAATCTTTTTGATAGTGTTCAATCGGCTTACCGTGCTTACCATTCTACCGGACGGCATTGCTACGGGTTCATCACGACGTAGCTGTTGCACTTTATAAAAACTGTTGTGTAGTTTTATTAATGTTAGACCTGTCGGCAGCGTTCGATGTCCTCGACCATTACATTTTACGACAGCGACTTGAATACTCATTCGGAATATCTGGTGCGGCCCGCGAAGAATTGGTTGTTATCATATCTTACTGATAGAAACCAGCGTATCGCAATCGGCTCTGTTCAGTCAGACGATATTCATCTGAAGTATGGTGTTCCTCAAGGATCCGTTCTCGGACCGAAACTTTACTGCATTTTTTCGAAACGAATGAATCACGAAGCAACCCGAAGGTCTAACGATGGCAACACGACTACGCGAAGACCTCGTAACCCCTTCGTGTTGCCATCGAATAAAAGTACGAAGGCGACAAGATGGAACTACGACGGCAATAAATCCAGCTAAATGTAAGTTAATTTTCGCGCTAAAATACATTAAAAGTGCTATGCGCGATATGCACTTGTCAGTCTAATACGACAGTTAAGAAAAACGTTCACAAAACATGGAGCTCATATAATATGATTCTATGAGATCAAGAAAGGCGACAGCGTTGTTTCTATTAATTCAAATGGAACAAGAAGAGCAGCTATTACTGACTCAGGATTTACTTTTACAAGTCAAATATTATTTTTTGTCAATTTTTCATATCAAGTATTATAATGAAAATCATAAACGCGCCTCGTACACCAACACTGCAGGTACTCGTAAATAGGGAAACCAACTTTTTCTTCATTATTCTGATTTTTTTATGTATCGTCTGAGTTGTTGTCACACGAATGTTTACTCCATAACCATTTTGTTTTCTATATGTCATATTTTGCCGCACTCGTTGCTTTCTCCACATTCTTCCTTTTGTCTATATCATAATGATATTCTCCTGGAAAGAGCTCTTTTTGAATTAAACCCATTACCTTACCTTTAAGATAGATCAGTAATCATGGGCATAATAATGGGTGATTATTCAGACTAGTCTCCACATTTTACAGTTCAAACAAGGCAATGCCGAGCATGTCATCCCCTCGTATGTAACATTTTGGGGACAAATATGGACACTTTATTTGTTTATGACACATTCAGAAAATGGTAAATTAAATATGCATATTTGATACATAAACTTTTTTTTTAAAGAACAACCAAAACATTCAGTAACTGGAAAAACCTTTAATATTGTCTTTAGAACCAGCAGATAAAAAATTGAGCAACCAATTTCCTGTGTATTATGCTATTGCAAGGAGAAAAACAAGTCCATCTGCATGACCTTGACCTTTGGCCTTGAACGTAAATGTCAGATCATTACAAGGAGGAGCAATATACCAAATGTGGTTAAAATCGTTTGAAGCATATTGGTTTTAGAGTGTCCACAGGGGTGATATTGCCTTGTATTACAACTGCCAATGTGACCTTAACCTTTGAACTTTAAAGTCAATAGCGCTTAAGATATTCTTAACGAGTAACACCATACCAAGTTTTGAGCATTTTGGTTCAAGAGTGTCCATAACAATTTTATCTACACGCAACTTACATGTAGTAGGCGAGGGGATAATAAACTAAGTTTTATAAGAATTAGACAAAAAGATTGATTTCCCGCCATGCATGGCAGACTTGTACAGAAACAATATGTTGTCGAAATTTTGTTCGTATCATAACAAAGTTCAAAACAGGTAGAACGCATTTTAGACATCGTATGGCCATCACGCCATCATCGTAATCCATCGTGTAGCCTTCGTCATCCATCGTGTAGCCTTTGTGATACATCGTGTAGGCTTCGGCTGAAATATGAAGCTTAAATACCCGTCTTCGGTTAACCTTCGTATGTCCATCTTTTGCTGTCGTATATAATTTCAGCACCATCGTATATACTTCGTTATTCATCGTACTTACTTCGGTCACTTTTTTGTATTTTAACGAGATCGGGACCAACTTCGTACGAACTTACAATTTTCGCATTCGGGTGTCCATCGTATATAAAAATCGGGACAGTGTGACGCGGGCATTAAGAAAGTCTATTAACAGACCGAAATTGGTCATGCTTTTTTTCTATCATAAAACACTGTTTTTAAGTTGAAACGGCATATATTTTCCTATATTCTATCAAATTAAATTCTGATTTATACTAAATCCTCATATACTTAAACCATACGGAGAATGTACCTTGTCTGGGAAAATTCTCTAATTACGCCTTTGGTAATTTAAAGTTCGGTTTCAACCTTATGGATTGATGCTTTTAAAAAAAAAGAAAATCCAAGCTAAATGTAAAAAAAGAGAAAACCACAAAAAGCAGACAAATCCTATGTTACCAACCCAGTAAACGAGTGTCGAATAACAGTTATTACTGGCAAGGTACAGTTATGATCCGATAGACCATCAAATTTAGATAGCGCTAATTGCTTAATAACAAGGTGGATGTAAATTAAAAGAAACCTATTTGACAACAAAATAATAATGTCCACAAAGATTTTGAACATGATTAGTATGAATTCGAATCGAGACCTAACAACGAAAAACATTTTCCACTTCTTCAAACCTTTATCTAATTTGTTTTGAAGCACAATGTCTTTTTTGGGTGCATTTTAAATCAAACACTAAAAGCTCAAAAAGAAGAGATTTTAGAGGCTTTTACAGTGTTGAACTTAATGCAAGACGTTTGAAGCCTAAATGCAAATGTTTGAAAAGATCACAAAATCTAAGACCTGGATATCCGTCAAAGTTTGTCCTGTGAACAGCTGATGAGTGTTCGTAAGTAGATTTGTAAATCTATATTTTTCCTTTCGTTCAATATGCAAAGTGTAGATCATAAATATAAGACGATGTGGAATGAGTGACAATGAGACAAATCTCAATCAAAGTCATAATTTATAAAAGAAAATCATTATAGGTAAAATTACGGTCTTCAACACTGAGCCTCAGTTCACATTGAACAGCAAGTGATAAAGGGCCTTAACAATTACTAGTGTAAAACAATAAAAAATGTGACAACCAACGGTCTTATCTATATAATTAGTTATCAAAGGTATCAGGATTATAACTTAATACGCCAGACGCGTGTTTTGTCTACAATAGACTTACCAGTGACACTCATATCAAAACAGTTAAAAGCAAAACAAATACAAAATTGAAGAGCATGGATGACCCAAAATAAGTTGTGCCAAATACGGCTAAGGTAATCTACTCCTAGGATAAGAAAATCCTTAGTTTTTCGAAAAATTCAAAGTGTTGTGAACATAAATTTTATAAAAAAAAATGACCATATAAATGATATTCAAGTCAACACCGAAATGTTGACTACTGGGGTGGTGATACCCTTGGGGACGAAACGTCAACCAGCTGTGGCATCGACCCAGTGGTGTGAATAGTTATCAAAGGTACCGGGATTATAATTTGACATGCAAGACGCGCGTTTCGTCTAAAAACAAGAAACAATTATGAACCACATCAACAAACGACAACTGCTTAACATTTGATTCCTGACTTAGTGTGTGTTACATTTCAGTGTTGTGTCGTTGTTCTCTTATATTTAATGCGTTTCCCTCGGTTTTAGTTTGTAACCCCGATTTTGTCTTTTGTCCATGGATTTATGAGTTTTGAACAGCGGTATACTACTGTTGCCTTTATTTAGGGCATGCGATAACAATTGAAGCGGATTTTCACGTTCAAATAATACCAAATCTTCACCCTTATTTGAAACAATACTGTTATATCACAACATAGAAATACACAATAGAATATTGCAATTGAAATAACTGAACTCAATCAAAAGACATATATTCACACATACCTGTCTTGTTATCAAAAGACTGGCATAACCATTCGGATATTGTTTTATTGAAATTTTATCGAAGAACTGGCATAAAGCTTTTTGGAATTTTGGATCTTCAATGCCCTTCAACTTTATTCTTGTTTGGCTTTATTGTAAATTGTAGTGATAACACTAATTAATCCATGATAAAGTGATCAACAGATTAAAAACCATCAAAGGTGTTAATAAGGCCATAAACATGTCACCTAAATAAAACAGTAACATAAACAAATACTATAAAAGTATCTTGAATTGTCAAATAATTCTTATCAAAATCAAGCCCAGCATGAAACTATTATTTCCAATATGTACGAGAACAATGTTGAAATAAAATGAACACTGTATCATACTTGCATAGCAATACCGGAAATCTGATTTTCATCAGGATCAAAAATATTTTTTATGAGATTTAAAAGATCAAAAGTTGTACAATGTAGGTTATTAAAGATTAAATGGGTAATCCTGCATGCTGTTGTAGTTCTGTGACTGCTATGAAAGTATTCTCAGATTTGGCGTTATTCAATATATTCTCTAGATCATATCAGTAGTCAAACCTTTTCCCATGTCTTGATTTGGACAATGGTTGTTAGATTTCGTTGGATACTTAAATTCGTGGATAAAGTCATCTCCGAAAACCACGAAAATTGGTACCCCACGAATAAAAGTGCTTTCACAGTATAAATATTTTGATATGAGCGTCACTGATGAGTCTTATGCAAAAGAAACGCCCGTCGGTCGTATTAAACTATAATCCTTGTACCTTACATAACTATTTACACCACTGGTTCGATGCCACTGCTATTTGACGTTTCGTCCCCGAGGGTATCACCAGCCCAGTAGTCAACACTTCGGTGTTGTCATGAATATCAATAATGAAATCATTTTTATAAATTTCCTGTTTACAAAATTTGATTGTTTTTTTAAAAACCAAGGATTTTCTTATTCCAGACATTACCGTAGCCGTAAGGAAATAACAGTGAGTTGTAAGTCCAATTGTAATTATTCCACATCTCGTTATTTATTAATTAGTGTAATACTTACCATTAAAGTTAGTCTGTTTGTTAAGTTTATGTTTTTTTCGTGGATTTTCAATGATGTGTTGCATACTTATATCATTTGCCATTGCGTTGAACCTACACAAAATAAATATATTTTAAACATTGTACTTTATCAATACAATATTTAAGCTGTGTCTTGTGTATTATTTGTCTGTTAGTCTTTTTCTTTTTCATCCATGAGGTTGCATTTGTCAGTTTATTTTCGATTTAAGAGTTGTTCACAGTCTTAATTCTTCGGATATCAGAAAAGTTGTGTTATGTACTATTGTACGGATTGTATTCTGTTGCTACCTTAAGTTTCTCGATTTATGATTCAAGAACATAGACAACGTACTCTTGCCATTTTTTTGCAACTTATATGGTAAAAGTTCTAGTGATTGTTATTGACTGAAATGAAGGTCAACCATTTTTTGTTTTCATCTGATAATGCCTATATTTGATTTTTTTTCATCAAAAACAATAGTTATATTATCAACTGACGAACAAAGACTGGTGTTGCATAAATAAAGTATACTGCTGTTCAAAAACTTGTACATGTAAATCGATGGACAAAAATAAAAATCGGGGTAACAATCTAAAACTGAGGGAAACGCATTAAATATAAAAGAACAACGACACAACATTAAAATGTAACACATACAGAAACGGAATAAGCATAAGACATAACATTTTCCGTGAGGCTTTACAGAAATAGTATAATATGTGTTCGTGATTTGTAGAAATGAAACGATATCGTTTACATAATTGATCGGCCAGTAATATATATTGAATAGTTTTTATATGGCTATGTCTTTAATATCTTTTCAAAAAATCTCCGAAGAAAAATAATTGTGATTCATATTCATATAGTTATCTGTTTTTTTGTATTATTTGCAAATATTGCAGATATATGAAACAAAATATACAAACTTTGGTTATAAAGAAAGTTGAATTCCAATATATATTTAAAATGAATCATTGATATGAAGTATGAAGAGCTCATTCTATCTTAGAATTGTTAATTGCCATGTTATAACCTGATATAATTCAGTTTTGGATGTATCGCGCCTTCTAATTGGTTGACAGTGTTTTGCTTATCAGCTCATAGACACAATTTTGTCATATGAACGTGACCTCATGTTTTTTTTATAATTGACACTGACTTAAAAACGGAATTTATAATTTAATTTTAAGGATTAAATTAAAAATGAAAAGGAGGAATGTGTCAAAGAGACAACAACTTGATCAAAGAGCAGATAACAGCCGAAGGACACCAATGGGTCGCCAATGCAGCGAGAAACTTCCGCACCCAGATGCGTGCTTCAGTTGGCACCGAAACAAACATGTGCAGTTGTTCAGTGAAAATGGACGTCATACTCGAGAAACTAAAAGTAAAAACTATACAAGACTTACAAAATCCAGTGGCTCCTGACTTGTGACAGGCGAAAAATGCGGCGGGGTTGAACATGTTTTTTTAGATCTCAACCCTCTCTTATTCTTCTAGTCAATGTAGAACAAAACCGACACATAATAACACGCACAAATAGTAACAAAAGAAACTAAAGAAAATGACAATGGTACATACAAAACAAAGGACTACTACCGAACACTGACATGCCAGCTCCATACCAATATTAAGTACAATCCCTCCCGGTAGGTGTCCTGTATTTTACAATCATAAAATATATGAGAAGAACAGAACCCTATCATGCCAACAACTGGTTTTAGAATACATGTGTTCACTTCCGATGCAAAGACCGTACAAGTGAATCAATGTTAAAGCCAAAATATGCCATCTTTAATGACATGACAACAATATCGTAACTATATCCTTTTTTAATAAGTGTGTTCAAATGTTTTGATAGTGTTTGAGGTGAATTCCGACATGTTGTAAAGACTACTTCTATGAAACATTGAACGTAAAAGATGTCTGCATGCTGAATTATATTTACAAGTGATGTCCTTATACCGAAAATAAACGTTAGTAAATGTTTTGACTAGTTTGTGATATCGACAAAACGGTGTAATAACTTTTCAGCACAAAAAATCTTGGTAAAATCTAATACGTTGTTAAATACACCTGTGAATCGAAAAAGTTGAGAATATAAAACACTATAAGATGGTGATAAGGGAACGTCACCATCTAAAAATGGATAATTAACAACAGAAAATGGAAACATCATCTCTTTTATCTTGAATTTTTTGATTACAACTCCGCAGCAGATTCTCAAGTGTGCACCACGTTTTGATGTGTTTTTCGAATAGACAAAACTAATATAAAAGTTACTCTTTTAATAATTTTTAAAGAATGCAAAGATAATGTCCCTATTAATTAAATAATATTTAAAACTAAAACTCCTTAATCCTTTTGAAATCGATTTGTTAGGAAAGGAGAATTAGTTTGCTGCCTTTGGAATTTGTTTTTTATAAGTATTAAAAATTAGTCCAACAAAATTTTATTGATTTTCAGGTAAAATTACGCTATTTCATTGATTTTGATATTATTTGCGTTATAAAATCAACCCTCTAATTTTCAAATTTTTTTTTAAAAAAAATGGATGTGTCATCAAGCAAGCTAATATTAAGATATTTTATAATAATGTCTGACGTGTACGTTACATTATTGTAATCATCTACCCCTATATCACCCTGATCAGTCGATCCGTAATCCTTGTAGCAAGGCTTTGAGACGAGAGCAGGCATTATCAGCAACGGCACAATGTTTGATAAAAATTTATTTGCGACGTCACGATGTCTGAGAAGAAGTTATCAGCGACGTCACAATGTGTGCGGGGACGTTATCGAGCATGCTTTCGTCAAAAGTAAAAATGCCTTTAGAAGGAGAAAAAAGACAGTAATAGAATGATAAACGATAATTAAGTTTTCTTCGTATATATATCGTAAGATATTAGCTGCTCGACACATTGTGAAGCTTTTAAGCTCGTTCGCTGCTCTCACCAGCCAAGCAAGGTTCACATTGGGCCCACGAGGCTAATATTCACTATATCAATGTGTAGAAAACATGATAATTTATACGGAATAATTTTCTAGTATTGTTATCAAAGTCATAACTGAGAATAACATAAACGGAACCAATGTGTCTGCATATGATGTCAACAAAATCAGTCCAAAATTTTGAAACCAAAATATGCACAAGTACTTGAATGCAAACCGAGCTTTAAAGACAAAAGGGATCTAGTAATAACAGAATGAACTGTATTTAGGTATATTGTATCTAGTAGGGATAACATATATGTTTCTGTATAAGTCTTTTTTTTTTTTTATCAAAGTATGATTAAATAAGGATTTGGGTACTATAATAAGTAGGCAATATGACTGTTGTTTTCCATTGGTTTGAAGTATTTTCCATCTTGATTTTGGCACTTCAGTGTAGCTCTTGTTGTTAGTTCTATCAGTGGTATTATGCAAAAATCACCTCATATTTCATAGATAATTATCAAAAATAACATTACTTATATAAATGTATATGCAGCTAAATAGATATCCCACCCAATTGTATTCGTTTTAGGAATATGTTGCACTAGCTCTGTCGTATATAGGAAATAAAGAAACAAGTCCGCGTAGCTTGTTTGTATAGCAATACCAAATTTCTGTCGATAAATGATTGCATCAAAGAGCAGACAACAAATATACAAAGGGAATAAATTGATTTGTTTGTCTGACATAATGCGGCTCTATACACTCTAATATAACACTGCAAAGCGTTGAATCTTTTTTCTAACTATTATTAATCAAAGCATAATTACCAGTCAGCAGTTTTCTGGTTCTTCATAAATGGATTCTTTAATGCATCGATATTAACCATTTGTAGTTTGTTTTGTGTATCTTCGTTAATTTTACAGTCATACATCATGCAAAACTTGGTCTCATTCTTTTCGTCGTAAACATCGGCAGTATAAGCTATTGCTTTATTGCTAGTTTTACCCCCTTCGTTTTTTTCCGTCGATGGCTTTGTAAATGGTTTATGGCGCATTTCAGAAAAAATCGAAATCTCTGTATTGTGGTTCAGATTTTTATTTTCTCTCCTACATGACCATTGTGTTAGCCGACCTGACTTGATTATATTCCGGTGCAGTTTTGGTAAGGTAGCACAAATCTAAAATTGATATTTGAATAAAGGTGAAGTGGTCGAACAGAGACTTTGGAGAACAATACCTAACACAAAATTCTGGAAATGAAATAACGACAGTTGACAACCTCTGTCGGAATTGTCTTGTTTTGGACAAGCATTATGAAAGTTATTTAACTCAAAGACAGGTATTGACAGATTTTCTATACACTATTACAGAATGCTTGAGTAACTATGAAAAAGCTCATGATAAAAATGTGAAAACAACACGTTTAATAATTTCTTGCGTCCGAAGCGTTTTTCTGGATTTACCTTCATCAAGAACGCTCAAAGCCAAACATTTGAAATCCGAAGATAGACAAATACCGAAAATCGTTAAAAAGCTAAACGACAGGAATACCTAAAAATAAAAAGCCAAATTCATCTAAAGCCAACTTTGCCTGAGGGAGTTGAAACCTTAGGTTCATATTAATTTCAAAATTCATCAACAGACAGTTTTAGTAAAGTTTGTTAAATCATGTCAGTACAGAAGCACTGACTGATAAGATATCAAGCTGTTCTGCACTATTAAACTAGTGTATATCATTTAACGTATCTACCAAGAGGTTGTAATTTTTCTACAACAGTTTATAATGCCCCTTTGGTTTTGGACGCATCTACTCATAAAGTCTGGCTATAGTGTCCAAGGAACATTCACGACAGTATTATTTTACACGTATTGGAGGACAGAGTCATTGAAAATCTTAAATACAATTGAGGTAGGGTTCATTATTACATCATTATAATTTCGCATGTCAACGAGCTAACAAAAAACTGAGTTGTATTTAAGAAAAGATATTATCGAGGCTGGTGATTACTCAAATAAAACAAATCATTTGTTTACGAGCGTTATTTAGTCGGAATTAATGTGTAAAGTAAAACGAACTTGATTCTTTACAGTCTGGTCTATCTTATTTTGTTACAAATAATATTTTCAGATATGAACAAGAATAGAGAAATAGTAGGACAAGAGTGTACAATCAGAGTTTGCTACATACATATTGAAGTAAATACATGTATAATCAAATTGTCGGATACGACTCATTCACAGTGACATTTCAAGAGGCATTTTTGTATTTTGCACACCTCAGTATATGATCCCCATTTTCAATGCAATTCAATTTTAAAAGAATTAAAACTTTTGTATTTTATTTTGTATTATCATAGATACCCTTTCATCTTCATTCTACAGCGTCTTTTTTTGTTGTTGGTCATATTGATATACTAACCATAACAGCCACTGTCTCTGCATTTGCTGCAACATCTTGTCCGAAACATGTCGTACCAGTTTCATCGCTCAAGGCAAAAAGTGAATGAGTAAACCCAGATTTCAATGAAGAACTTGGTTCTAATTTTAGAAAATCAAAAACAGAAAGCGATTGATCTTCGTAGCAAAATGCGCTGCTGTGTTTTATCATTCCCCTTGGTCGTGTAAATACATTAATACCAACACCAGTGGTTACGGCGTATGTAAACAGGCAGTTTGTGGAAACATTCCTTCTTGATGTGTACATACAATTCTATGGGAAAAGAATAATAGTTTTAATTTTAGTTTCTTGTGTACAATTTGGAAATAAGTATGGCGTTCATTATCACTGAACTAGTATATATTTGTTGAGGGGCCAGCTGAAGGACGCCTCCGGATGCGGGAATTTCTCGCTACATTGAAGACCTGTTGGTGACCTTCTGCTGTTGTTTTTTTTAATTTGGTCGGGTTGTTGTCTCTTTGACACATTCCCCATTTCCATTCTCAATTTTAATGAATATGTTAAATGAAATTCCGAAAAGAATCGTTGGTGAACCAATGATAACGCGCAACTAAAGATAATTCCTACGAAGGTTACTTTCTTCGGTGATATAAATATATATGCAAATGAAGATAAGTCTTTCGTTTTGACAAAATTTCAGACTCTGTTGGTAGGCGTAACAAAATCAAGCTAATAACAAGCTTTCGATGACAATTTTGAAACGGAATTTTTCCGGAACGTTGTCACATTTATCTCAACTTTAATCGTCACTTAATACTCTCGATTAAGTAATTTCAAATATATACCATTTGTTATAAATCACGATTTTATCTACACATCCCAATTAGTTTTGATGTTGACAAAATCCTCCACTGTTTGTAAGAGTAAGCTTTTGTTCTAGGTATCACATAGCATTGAGAATTGAAACGGGGAATATGTTTAAGAGACAACAAGACGACCAAAGAGCAGAACACATCCCAAGACCATCAATGGGTCGTCAACACAGCAAGAAAATCAACTTGGAACTAGTGCAACAATGCGGTAAGCAAGTTTTGTGAGATCCTAACCATCCCCATATATATCTTGGCTATGTAGAATAAAAAGACACACAACAAAAAGCACACTGAAACTATTAAAAAAAAGTCAGAGTCTGATGTCAGAATAAGTATTTAATAAAATAGCAAAATGGCAATGATACATAAATTAACAAAGGACAACTATCAGTTACTGATATGCAAGCCGAAGACCTTAAATAAATCGATTGAAAGATAATGCTTTCATCATATAAAAATCAAGCAAAATTCCTCCTGTTATGAGTTAAGTATCAAACCATCATACAATATATGTATCATACCAACAACCTGTTTTTACAACAATTACATGTATTTATCCAAGGTACCAGGATTACAATAAACGTGTTTATTTCTGATACAAAGACCCTCTGAGTGAATTAATTGTAATACCGCAAACCTTAATAACCTAACGACAGTATTGTAACTATATTCCTTCCGAATGAGTGTGTTTGAAGGTTACGTTTGCTTTTGTAGTGTATGCCTACATTGTTGTACATAGTTTTATGCCTAAGGGTAGGAGTTAAGGATTTTAGGTTTATATGTATTATGTTGCATTCTTTTTTTGTGTTGCTCGGAGAGTTCATTTCTTTTTTTTTTATGATCGATCATAAATTTACACTTTTAAAACTTCTACCAATACCATGAAACTCATTAGATGACTTCACAAAGTATATAGGAGTTCAGATTCTCTAAAAATAATTGTGTAGTGCCGATATCAAAGATAGCATCAATTTATTTATTCAATTTACGTTGAAATATATATGTCCTCATTCGAAATGTGAATAAATACTGTATGTGTATTCATTGGCAATTTACGTTTTTTCTCATTTCGGTACTATTAAAACAAAAGATTCAACATAATAAAACTTACAAAATATATCTTTCGAATACATTACAATCTCTGCAGATACTTGTATTATTGATTATTAAATAATTTATCCTGTGAACTACTAAAAGTATTAATTCACGACAGCATATACTACAAATTAGTGAACGCGAGCATAAACTTTTCTCTCCTATACAAAACGATCATATAGTTTCTTACCAAAAACATCGTAGCTGACATTTCATAACCAAACGAGGTCTGTAATGGTCGTACTTCCTTGAAATAGGGTTGTAGAAAATCATAGTTCTGTAGTTTCTTCTTGTAAATAAATGGATTACCGGCCATAATGCTTATCAGCATTTCCGTTATATTGCCTTTATTTTCTGAAAACAGTAAATAATATTGTATGTGCCAAAACTACATCATTCATTGAAATAAAAATGCATTTTAGTTTCTAGTTAATTCCCGTTGATACTGACGACCATTATCGAAATGCTGTACATTAACCACCCACACAAGTGTCAACCAATGTTCAGCAAATCAATTAATAAGTGGTTAAAAAAAAGGAAGATACTAGAGGGACAGTCAAACTCATAGATCGAAAATAAACTGACAAAACCATGCCTAAAAATGAAAAAGACAAAGAGACAATTAATAGTACACAAGACACAACATAGAAAACTAAAGATTGAGCATCTTGAAGCCCACCATATCAGGTGCTCCGGAAGGGTAAGAATATACTGCTCCACATGTAGCACCCGTCGTGTTGCTCATGTTGTAACAAACCCTAGTCTAATTCGGTAGGTCACAATCATAAAAAGGGACGGGGACTATTGTTACGACGTAAGGAACATATCCGATATCATCTGTGAAACGGTTATTTCATAACGGTCAACCAACTCGTGATGGCGTCCATAGAATTTACGAAGAGATGATTTCAACTACACCATTTGGAACTCTTAGTTTAATAGCTTCCTTGTGAGCAGCAATCCTCTATCAAGGTGATCAAGATAAGAAATATAAGCCCGGGAAGATCGTATCAATTTGGAGATATATGCTCCGAAGATGTGGCATGAGTGCCAATGAGACAACACTCCATCCAAGTCACAATTTATCAAAGTAAAACCATTATAGGTCAAGGTACGGTCTTCAACAATACTAGTGTAAAATCATTCAAATGGGGAAACCAACCATAGTTTATTTTCATTGAAATCATAAACGTTATAACATACAAAGGCAGAGCGAACGAGTTGTGATTAAATGCACCGTAAGACTGTGTAAAGGGACTGTTCATAGGATTATATTTATCGAAGTTGTGCATATATCGATACAAGTGTGTTCTGTTTTAAGGTACACGTGTATTTTCAGATAGATATCATAGGTACCAAGCTTATAGTTTAATACGCCAGACACGCGTGTCGTCTACATAAGACTCATCAGTGACGCTCAGATTAAAACAGTTAGAAAGCCTAGTACAAAGTGTATTGGGGATCCAAAATTCAAAAATGTTGTGCCAAATACGGATAAGGTAATATATGCCTGGGATAAGAAAATCCTTAGTATTTCGAAAAATTCATGCTGTTTTAAACAGGAAATTAGAAGAAAAAAAGGACCGTATAATTGATATTCATGTCAACACCAAAGTGCTGACTACTGGGAAGGTGATTCCCTCGGGGACGACACGTCCACCGGCAGTAGCATCGATCCAGTGGTGTAAATAGTTATCAAAGGTACCAGTATTATACTTTAATACGCCAGACGCGCTCATCAGTTTCAGTATTTCGAAAATACTATCCTTTGTAAACAGGAAATTAAAAAAAAACATTATTGACAATATACTGTGGATTCATTTTTATTCGTTTGATACCAATTTTCGTGATTTCATGGGTTAAGGTTTTCCATGAATTTAAATGTTCAACGCAATACAAATTTACAATCGGAATGTATGCAGACTTTGCCAAAACCACGAAATTAATTATCCACGAATATACAAGTTTTCCTTAATGAACGAAAATTGGTACCCACGAAAATAAATGAACCCTCAGTAATTGACATCCATGCCAACACCGAAGTGCTGATTAAGGGGATGGTGAAACCCAGCAGTGGCATCGAACCAGTGGTGAAAATAATTATCAATTGTTCTAGGCTTATGATTTTATACGCCAGATAGTTTTCTTTGACTGGATATATACCGGTATAGTTTCAATCACAGTTTGTTCTATAGCTCATTCAAGTCATTGCAGTGAGGTGTACTTTGTCGTACGTTTTAGTGTTTTCCGGTTTAATCTGCAATTTTATCGATCTAGAAATGAAGGGTTATCACCGTTTATTTGAGGTATTTAAAGTAAGTTCCATTCAGTAAATTCCAGCAATATATTTAGTAAACTATGGATTATTTAGAGAAGAATATCATCAAGATAAAGGAAAGTGTTCTCGAAGTTATGAACTAAATGTAATTTAGACGGGTCTTCACTGAGTTTGTTTATAAACTGTGACTCATAACATTACAGGATCTGTCTATTAAAAGGGAACAATTGGAATACATACAATATGTCAACAAACTCTATTGTTATAATGGGTGGATTTTAGATAGATAACTAAAATCGTATAATAAATAAAAATTGAATGAGGTTGTTATATTTGATGTATACCTTTTTGTGCTTCTTTGTTACATTTGTTTGTTTTTATAGTGATAAGATGATAACACAATGTTGACTGCTGTACATTGTTATGTTCTTGTCATATATGTTATGATGGTATAATACTAAACCCCTAACGGGAAGGATTGTGCCTGATGTTCATAATCTTTCAGTCAGTTTAATTGAGGTCTGGAGCTGGCATGTCAGTTAACTGCTAGTAGTCTGTTGTTATTTATGTATTATTGTCATTTTGTTTATTTTCTTTGGTTACATCTTCTGACATCAGAACTGAATTTTAATGTGCGTATTGTTATGCGTTTACTTTTCTACATTGGCTAGAGGTATAGGGGGAGGGTTGAGATCTCACAAACATGTTTAACCCCGCCGCATTTTTGCGCCTGTCCCAAGTCAGGAGCCTCTGGCCTTTGTTAGTCTTGTATTATTTTAATTTTAGTTTCTTGTGTACAATTTGGAAATTAGTATGGCGTTCAATATCACTGAACTGGCCAGTTGAAGGACGCCTCCGGGTGCGGGAATTTCTCGCTACATTGAAGACCTGTTGGTGACCTTCTGCTGTTGTTTTTTTCTATGGTCGGGTTGTTGTCTCTTTGGCACATTCCCCATTTCAATTCTCACTTTTATTAGCATATTTATATTTCACATTAGAGAAGAAGGCTGAGAGGTGCAGCATATATATTTGCATTCAGATTTACCACACTATCAATTATTTAAACAGGACAACTTGTGTTTGATAATATTGTGTGAAGTGTAGTTTGAAGAGACAAAGATTAATAAAAAAGCAGAATCAAAAGGATCATTAAAAGCAGGAAATTAAACTTAAACAACCCAAGATATTTTACATTTAAAAACAAGAATGTGTCCAAAGTACACTGATGCCCCACTCGCGCTGTCATTTTACATGTTCAATGTACCGTGATAATGGATAAAAAAAATCTAATTTGGCATTAAAATTAGGGAACATGTGTATTAAGTTTCAAGTTGATTGGACTTCAACTTCATCAAAAACTACCTTGACCAAGAACAAAAAAAGAATGCACGGACGGACGCACAAACCAGAAATAATAATCGTAGGTGGGTCATAAAAAGTTAGTTCCATTTTTTTCTTATGTCTTATGACAAAAGTTAATAATGAGATATTTGATGGTTGTAAAGGAACTAGACTAAAGCAAAGAAACATAAATTGTAGAACAACTAGAGGCAACAAAATAACAGTTTTCAGGTTTTGGTGTTCTTTGTCCTATATCTCTCAGTAGCCATACATATTTGTTTAGAGGCCAGTTGAAGGACGCCTGCGGATGCGGAAGTTTCTCGCTGCATTACAGACCCATTGGTGACCTTCTGCTGTTGTCTGCTCTAAGGTCAAGTTGTTGTCTCTTTGACACATTCCTTATTTCCATTCTCAATTTTATTAGGTTTGTTGTTGTCAACTTTTCTACATAATTTTTATTTTAAATCACCATTCAAGTAAGATTTCGTTTTTCTTACTGATCGTTTTGTTTCCCTTTTAAGTTTTACTTTATCTTCTATGCTGTCTTTTATTAAAACATAAACGGAATAAGTTGATTTTGAGATTTTTTTTTGTCGTTTTGTGTTTTGGCAATGTTGTATTTTGTTTTATGTCAAAAAGTGGAACAAATTAGACAATTTTAATTTGATGAAAATATACATATTTATTTACATGCTTGATTCATCTTCACCGTTATATGACTAATTACCTGCAGTCAAACATATATAGAAAAGATCAGTACTGCTATCCCCGACGGTTGTTGCATACCATGCCTTTGATCCTGGTACAGACAAAGCACCGTTTGTTAAAGCAGGGAATAACAAGTTGTTGTGTAATATCCAAAATCCAGATTTCCATGATGAAGTTGTCCCAAGAATTCCCTGTTAACATAATATTACATATTAAAAATATATAATATACACGTTCTCCGGGTGCGGGAATTTCTCTTGAAAACTGATGGAATCTCATGAACCTTTTCTAAAGCAAACCGGGGTGTTCGGAATGGTCTAAAAAAATTTCAAAGAAGGGAAACTAATAAACGAGTTCTTAAGTATAATATTAGGCTTTATTGTTTTTGAGTCGCATTTTTTTCTAATACCGTCTTAGACCAATCCGATGTGCAAAGGTCCCCTGAATTTACAATTTTTGACCATTTATTAAAAAAGAGATCTTCGAAAAAGCAAATATTTCACTGGCAGAGTTAAAACAAATGCAATTGAAACACCAGAAATCATTTGGAACTATTTGACAGATAAGCGGTGTCCGTGTCTCAAATAACGATGATCGTGTTTTGGAAAGGGCGTGGTGAATTTTACGCAATTAGTGGTTTGACCAGTAAATATACTTTTTGTAACATTGTTGACTAACTTATGATTAGCGCAACGGGTTGTTAATTATCTTACGGACGCACATGATCTCGTTCGGGTGTTTCTTAAGTTTACATTGATATATCTGTCTTGTAGCTCTAAAGAAGCTGTAGTGAAAAGATAGGACCCCAATCCATGGTGGGTTCGAGATCTGTGGCAAATTGCTAATTTATGGTAAATATGAAGCACAAACGCAAACCAAATCACAAATCTATGTCTGCTTTTTGTTTTATTCAATATGCACTTTACGTACTTTCCTGTCAAAATTCAATAACGTCATGTAATGTGCCCTGGCTAACGATGACATTAGATGATATTTCAAAATTGTTTGTTTCAACTCATAGTTTTCTTCTACTGGTGTTCCTTGTGTTACCCTCAACCTTATTTGTATGAGTTTTTACTGTGCAAATAAGTTTGCTTTTTTTCTGGTTTCATTGTTTTTGTTTTTTTGTCTATGGTCTCTTTAAATTTCTTCTGATGTTATATAACCAAAATCATTTGTCAGCAATATAACAGAGACTAGATGTACTATTGTAGTAAATGATCTTTCTTGAGATTTTGGAAAAAAATGGCATTGAATTTTTATAAAATTGACATTATTTTCCGCTTTGTATAAGGAGAATAGCTAAACTGTTGGATAAATAAGGATTGGATAAATAAGGATTATTGTTAAGACAATAACAATCAAAACCAAGGAGTAAACAAAGACTCACAAAACCAAGGGACATTTACATCAAGTTATAAATAATAAATAAGAAACAACACGAACTCCACTAAAAACCGGGAGTGAAATTAGGTGCTCCGGAAGGGTAAGCATTTCCTGCACCGTATACGGCACCCGTCGTGTTAATTCTTTGTTCAGTTCGGTAATGATTGAAGTTATTATGACTGAGGAAGAATATCAGAAATGAAGTCTGACACACTTTTGTGATAATGGCCAATCAGCTCATGATGGAGACCGTAAAATGTCTTGAGTGATGACTTTAATTTGACTGATCATAGCCCTGTCTTAGCAACTTTTGAGGAGCAGTATTCCTCGTTCAACAAAATCAACGTACTTTGAGCTAGCACTAGAGTAACGTATCAGTTGAGACACATATACTCCATATGCTGGTGCCGCTGGGATGTTGCTACACAGAAATGGAAAGTTGACTATAGGATAATTAATACATCGCGTTTGTCATAAATTTTGGTATTCAACCTACCACCAGTAGTCATTTCGAGAAAAAGGTCTAAATATGAAGCAGATTTATCTGATTCGGTAGTATCTTTAATTTCAAGTTCACTTGAATATATTAAATGTAAGTGATCACTGAATTTATTATTATTAAGAGACAAAACATCATCAATATACCGAAAGGTGAAATTAAAAGACTGGGCTAATTTCTTTTCTCCTTTCTGTACAATCCCTTGGATAAATTCTGCTTCATAGGAATATAAAAACAAATCGTCAAGTAGAGGAGCGCAATTGGTACCCAATGAGATTCCAATAGTCTGTTGGAAGACCAAACCTCCAAATTCAACAAATATGTTGTCAATTAAAAAATCCAGCATGGCAGTGATATCCTCTTCGGTGTTTTTTTTCCTTGAATCTGTATGATTTTTCACAAAGTAAGCTGAATTCCTGCCCAAAACTAGATATTTAAAGCGTCTAGTGCCCTTTTTGTTAAAGAAACATAAGCAGACGAGTTCTTTCAGTCGAGCTTTAAGTTTAGTTTGTGGAATAGTGGTATAAAGAGTTGAAAAATCAAAGGTTTTAATGTTGGTACAATGTTTTAATGATTGAGATTGTAAATTCAACAACAACTCTTTTAAATTTTCAGTATCCACACCTGATTAACACCAATTCTTGAATATGCCGTTTCGGAATATTTCTGAAGTCCTTCTTTGACTGCAGTGAGTATGGCAGTAAGAACTTTAGAAAGGGGTTAAGTGGAACATTTAGAAGAACCTGCAATTTACCTTTGCTTATAAGGATTTTTGTGAAGCTTTGGAATCCAATATAAGGATGGAAGATACTGGTCTTCATCCTTTGCTTTAACACCAAAGGAGATTAGAACCGATTTGTGGTGTTCCAGGATCTCCTGCTTCGTAAGCGTACTTAGTGTAAATGTAGGATTTCCAAGTGTGTTATTTATCCCCAGTTCCTTAATCTGGCAGTCAATGTAGTGTTTCTTGCAAATAAAACCAAAATTATTTGAGGCTTTGTCAGCTGGAACGACAAAATATTTGTCATGGAGGCAAGACAACTCCTCTATGACCAGAGGGTCTTTAAAGATGGAAAGAGCTTTGGTGCTCAATGACCCTTTAAGCTTACTTACTCTTATCTGAATCAATGACCTCACTGATCTAACCCACTCCGAAAGAGTGTCAACCTCAATCTTTTCTCTTTTTGCCCAGTCTTTTGCATAACCCTCAACAGAATCCATTAGTAGTTAAAGTTCTCCTTGGAAAAAGGTTGTCTCAAATTGTAGTTATTGACTATGTTTAGGTCTCCAGAAATTACATGGCCAGCAGGATTATACACGAAATGGGAATGTGAACAGTCACAATCAGGTGGTTTAGCTTTGAGGTCATCAATATTTAGATTCTGCAACACTTTTTTGTGATTGAAATTTTTAGATGAACAGGGTTGGTGTAGGAATACGATACTATAGAAGAAGATTGATTCTTAAAGTAAGAAGGAATGTTGCTTTTTACTCTTTTATGGTAAAGAATATTACTTATATTTATAGCATCAATACCCTTGTTTGTGAACTTCAAATTGAAGAATGAACGTTTTTGCAGTTCCTCCGAATGTTCAAAAACGGGTCTGAATAATCTATGGTTAGCAATATCCATCACCATGGCAACTATATTATACTTCGTATATCGACTATCTGTAGTATGGCATTCTTCACACGCTTTCAATAGAGAGTTCAGTCTAGAAAGCGGAAGTGAGTACAGTTTAGAGCGGATGTGATGAATTCCAAGGGGTTTATTGATATGTTTGGCAAGGCCATCTATAGAAACATTATGCATATCAGGTGGATTATAGCGTCGATGTCCATGGCTCCTCGACCGACGAAGAGACCTATTGAATAAATCCATCACATTCACTGAACTACAGATAGGGCTACTCAAGGTACCTACAGTATCTATTTTATAGTTACATCCATAAGTTGTTGTAGTAACTTATACTCTGATCAAAAGATCCACGTGTTTTAGGCAAGTCATTGTTCATTACAGGACTTAAAATGATTTATAGTAACGCTTAAGTGAATATTAGGTAAAAATGCAAACTGCTTTTGGGGTTGTTGAGTGAATTTTGTATATGAAGGGTCAAACCGGTACAACGAAGAGTATGAAATGCTTATCCTTCGGGGCACACGATATACCCCTACAGTCTGTGTACATTTCACAAATTGTTACGGATATGCCTCCTCGCAGTACTCCTAATCCGTTTTTACTATACTGGCTTTTACTTACTGCAGTTTATTCGCTTCCTTTGGATATTTTGAGTTGTCAAATGCAACTTTAAAATCATTGGTCAAATACGTACCTACTGATACGCCATTTGCAGAAAAATTATCATAGATTTGGTAAAGTAAAAAAATTGCCACACATTAGGAAACTAACAAATGCCATAAATTAAGATTCTAAATATTTTACAAAACATTAGGAATAGGCAGGACGTCATATTTACCATAGATAAGGAAGCTGCCATAGATCTGGAACCAGCCCTAGTATTAGATTTGAGCCCAACATGTTTTAAATACTTTTAATAAGAATCCGTAGTACATACCTAATGCTGATGTTTTCCGTGATAGAAGACTCGAAAATAAAGATAAAACATTACTCTCACTATATAACAATTCTTTTTAATAATGATTGGTATCAATAAAGAAAAGTAAAAACTTACATGCATCCATTTTGAATATGTTGGTATACTTGTTTTTGCTGCTATATCTTTAACATTGACGAGATCACTAGAGTATATGATATACTCTGCCTCTTCTTTGTCTATCACAGATGACATTAGTTTAGATAAAACACTGTCTCTTCTTTCGGGATTATGTTCCTTGAAAACGAAATATTAAATAAAAGTTAATAAACTAAAGACTTTTTTCAAATTTGACAGTTGATGATAAAATTTATTTATTTATTTTAAAGACTAATAAGCCGATGATCAGATAAAACTTTATGTCATATAAGGAGAACAACCCAAATAAACTAATTTTCATTTATGTCGCTTGACAACTTTCTAAGGTTCATTCATGAGACTTTATGTTGGCATTTCTTTTACATTAAAGTTCACAAGAAAGCAAATATGTTTAGCTGAGGTATTGGTAATAAGGTATCATTTTCATTTCATTTGTGAATAAACATCTTTTTTCTATTTGGTTTCAGAAATCTGTATACTTATTTTGTTTTCGCGTCGGCTTTTTTTTCGCAATTTCATGACAAAATGGTCATGTTAAATTTTCACTGTGCATAATTTTCGCTGAATGAGAAAATAAACACGAAAATATAACTGTATCGCATTGTTATAGATGAAAGTAGCACAGCATTGATTGACTGACAGGTAATCGATAACAAAAAAAACTGAAGGTTTTGATCAATACAGTAAAATTGGTATTAATGATGCATATTGTTTGGATTATAAAACATATCAATACATAAGCTCGTAGCTAATTATCATCTGATTTTTGTGTGACATGCATGTTTAGCTGATTTAATTATTGTGAAAACAGATTTTAATTACGTGTTCTCATTCTTTTGATCTTTTGAAACAAACAAAAGACTATAATTAACAGTATAGTATATAAAACTTTCATTGGTTATCACAGCACATCAGCTTATTTTCCTTTTAACGTCTATGACATTGACAACCGTCACACGCTTGCCTCTGTTTCAAACAGATATTTTTTTCTGGACTTATTGTAGTACTTGTAAAACATTAGAAACCTGGTTTTTTTTAAACAAGCTCAAATACTTTATTTAATCACGATAACAATATGATACTGTTCTGTCGGTTTTCAATTATTTTCTAATAATGTTTGGATCATTTAAAAGATGTTATCAAAGGATCACGATAAAACTTTTTTGCACGGAATTTAACGTCACAAAACAAAATTGCACCCATTAGCAAACAAACAAAAAATGCAGCGGAAATCTGACAATTTTTCTAAGAGACAATAAAAAGGTATAGTTTATGATTTGACATTATTCACGTCTTTCAACGTAGCTTAATGTATTTATATATTCGCAAAGCATTCCAATACCATTAACTGACGAAGTATTTAATGAAAAAGTACTGCTTACGGATATGTCGAATGCGACGTCCATAAAAGGTCAAATTTTAAAAATCAGCAAATGAAATATGTTATGTTTGCCTTTGTCTTAGGGGATTTATGTCTAAATGTATAAAAGATTGTGACACGGTGATGACTGTTGTAGACTTATTTTACCATTTGTTCCTATTATGTCTGTTTTATTCACGCATCGTTGTATAATGGACTTTGATGCGATTGTCATACAAGTGAATGATTTAGGGCTATAAAACAGAACTCATCCAACATTTTTCTACATTTGAAAACGCCTGTACCAAGTCAGGAATATGATAGTTGTTGTCCATTCGTTTGGAGCGTTTTATCATTTGATTTTGCCATTTGATATTGGACTTTCCATGTAGAATTTTTCTCGGAGTTCAGTATTTTTGTGATTTCACTTTTTACAGGCATCAATTTTCAAAAAAAAATATAAGTAAGCATAGTCATTTGTTAAACTGTTCTAAAAATATTGCAAAAATAAAACAAAACATCTGTTTATCAATGTTTACGGATATGAATAAAGGCGACGGTGCAATAGTCCATTTGCCAAATCTCGTTATTGACCATGTAATTAAAGATCTCTTTTTTAATTGTCTCCCTTATAAGGGATATTAATTTTTATTTACAATGAAGAGCTAGCAGAAATAACGTTACCTGTGCGTAATGTGAGTAATCTTCAAGGTTTTCAAATCTTTCAATTATATTTATTTGTTGTTAAGCTTAATACTTTTGACATTAGAAATTATTTTCCCTGGGAAATTTGTTTAACCGCCGATACATCACTTTAAATGCATCATGCTTTGCTTTGGCAATAGCCAATCTTGTCCGGTATAGAACCAGTCTACGATTGAAAAAGGGAAGTAATTTGTTTAAAAAGTCTATAATAACAGAATCAAATCGGTAACTGGCCAAAGGGATTATTTCGGTACTCCTCAAAACAGAATCCGGTCGGTTAAAACACATGTTTCTAATATGGATTCAAAGTTATAATGATAGAACTATATAGTTAATAAGGATACATCTACATAATAAACACAACTTGGAAACTTTTGTCTGGATCATAGAAACACGTAGGTGAGAACAAATGTTGATTACGTCCGAGGAAAACACAATGACAACATTAGGCGTTGACGTCGCTACAAATGTTACTATAAAAGAGAGTCAAATAAAACATTGGCCAAACATTATTTTTAGGTTGTAATTTTGCTTTCATTATTGCTTAATTATATTACATGTAGTTTCAGTTTGACTAGACCGGCCATTTTTTTATTCAAGAAATTAAGGTTAGTCTTATATCGTTCTTTCTGTTTCATGCATATGTATTCACAGTTATATAACTGGTATTTCCAATTATTTTTTTAAACAAACAATGAACTCTATATGCATATAGTTGCAATAAAACATAATTGTATTTTAATGTAGTGAAAATCCCTTTTAGGGGGTATTTTTACGGTTATAACATTGCGAATCTGAAATTTCTGTTTTATCAATTATGGGATTAAGTTGTTTTCTAATAGTTATTGATTCATGTGTATTCGTTTTTCTAAATAGAAATTTGATGTTGTGCAATATGTTCTCTGCTGTTTATCGCGTTGATTTCATTTACAACACTTTTCCCCTTTAAAATCTTGTGCATTATCATAATTTAAATAATGTTTTGTTGAACATGATTCAATTTGTTTTTTTAACAATAAATTGACTATAAAGATTTGTTTTATAATTGATTTGATTTGTGCATTCAAGTGCAACCAATTAGTCGTATTAAAAACTTAAGGTTACATTACCAAATTATTAGGCTAGTATTTTTCATGAATTTATTAACATTCATTATCAATAACATTGTTAACATATATTCCAACCAACTATTTTATATATCTTTGTCTTATATTCTCTCTCTCTCTCTCTTTATTTTGTCTTATGTTATTCTGAATAAATTTATTTGTAAATACCTGTACTCTATGTGAGTTGGTACTATCAACATACTGGTGAAAGAATGGTCTTTCTTTCTGTTGGTATAGTATCCACCATGGTACGCTTTGCCCATCCAAACTTTGACATGTTCCATAAACAGAGGTCAGTATAGTTACAAATACGAAGAAACTTCCGACAAACATCTGTGAAGTATAGAACGCATAATACGCATAAGATAACAATCAAGTGATCATAGCATTTATGTTCAAATGTAAAAACAGTCTCCAGTCGACCTTACGTATTATCGTGTAAGCCTTGGACCATGTCAATACAAGAGCATACAGAAGGCAACAGTAGTTTACCTATGTTCAAAGTGATAGATTGATTGAGAGAAAACAAATGCGTGTTACAAACAAAACACTGAGGGAAACACAAATTTAAGAGAAAAACAAAGGAACGACGCTAACGCTGAAATGAAAAAAAAATTGCCAGCGTACAGAGAAACGAATTACTTGATAATAACTTCCATGTTCCTAACTTGGAACAGGACATTTTAAGAAAATAATGGTGCATTGAACCTGATATATGGCTAGTCAGTTCTCACGCTTATACGACAATGTTAAAACATATCGCTAAAATGCCTATACTGCGTGACAAAAATTCATCAAATAAACGCAAAACAAATGTATACCACTCATACCACATCTTCCTATATATATATATAAAAGTTGACACAACATACAAACCGCAGAAAAATAACAAACCTCTTCCATCAATTACAGATACCACAGGACATCAACAGCAGTGGCGAATTTTCTCAAAGAACAAGCAAATGAGAACTTTCTACAATTATTTTCACAATACCAGTCCAAACAATTTTAATGACAATGATGGTATTGAAAGGCTATTTTGTAACTAGTAACACTACAAACGAAATAACATAACACATCAACCAACCCAAATTTTTAACAGAAACATCATGATAAATACACGAATTTTGGATGTACAAAATACCGAAACACGTCGTAAAGCAATGCTTATTCACACTCGGTATAACAATCATATTCGGAAATATATGTCACGTTCGATACTCAGCAGATAGACAACTAATATGTTTCACCCTAATCTAAGAGGTGGTAAACATGTCAGTTAGCTTCGACACAAACACATCGTATAGATCAACCAATTCGTGATGGTGTCAATAAAACTTATGGAGTGTCACTCTTTTGGGACAGTTTCTGCGAAAGAAACAAACTTTTGTACATGAAGTCAGTATAGTGTGAGGTTGCACGATCATATCGTATCAATTTAAGTGTGAGTCGCCCATCTGTGTCGATTTTGATTAAAAGATATAAATGAAATGAATATGTTAATGTACATTAACTATTAATTTTATCAGCAATCAAAGTTAGTGTGAAACTACCTTATTTAGAGATGGAGTGAATCAGATGTTGATACTTGATCATAAACTATAGAGTACATTCAGTCTGAGACATTTTCATCAACACATTTAACCTTTTTACACTTTACACAATAATTCCCGTTTCTAAACTAGAAAACGAAATTTAGGAGTTAGTCCAGCTTTGTTTTCTGGAAAAATAATGGAAGTATGGAGAGATAAATCGTACCTGTAGTATGTCAAAACAAATCGATTCAAACAAAAAAATTCTGAAAAACACATGATTAAGATGTTTGATTTCTTAATTCTCAGCATGTTATTCAACCAACCATCGACATTCTCTTTGGAACAAACTGTACTACTCTTTTTAACTTGTACATTTTTTCAAATGAGCCTGAATCCATACAGGAACTTCTTTGGAAGAAAACAAAAAGACGTTAGCAGGAATCTGTAACCTTACTTTTCACTACATACATGATGTTCTCCCTAAATATTTCAGTAGTTGGTGACTTATGTTGAATGCAATTATCACATTGAACTTGAGACACGGAAACAATACATACAGTTAGGTATGCCTAATATAGACTTAGGTTTGACAATGAAGATCGATTGAAAACAAATAGATGATTTCAGCTTCGCAGTTGTGAACTTTTAATTTCTAAGTAGCAACATTCAAGCAGCATCTGCATACGATTTATATATCTTCCGAATTATACGATATTCTAGAACTTGTATTTCCAATCATCATTTGCTACATAGATTTTTGCTGCATACAAGGAAGCTTTAAAACCAAGCGATCCCAACGGTGAAGTTGATTCGTCCCGTTGGCAATTTTACGGATGCTTCCACGAATTGATTAAAATGTCTCTTTCACGGATGACAACAGCCATGTCCTTATTGTCGTACTAACAGAAGCAACACGACCAGAGCACTCGAAGCCACCACCATGATATTATGTTGACTGTCCGGTTTTTTTTTGTCTTAGTCTCTAA
The DNA here is from genome assembly GCA_019925275.1 of Mytilus edulis. Classification (NCBI taxonomy): domain Eukaryota; kingdom Metazoa; phylum Mollusca; class Bivalvia; order Mytilida; family Mytilidae; genus Mytilus; species Mytilus edulis. The sequence goes on from CM034353.1 coordinate 114,849,404, forward strand.
TTTTCTATGTTTTGTATTGTGTAATGGTATTTGTCTGTCGGTCTTTTTCTTTTTCAATCATTTCGTTGTCTATTTAATTTCGACTTTTCAGTTTGAATATCCCTTTAGTACCTTTCGCCTCTAGTTTATTAAAAAAATCATAATAACAGCTTGCCAATACTAGCCCATGTTTATTCTTAGTTTTAGTATTTCATTCAAGAGATTATCAAAATCACTCAAGAGGGATTCGTAAATCCCGTTGGTCTTATAATAGATTATAGGATTCAACCTATTCATAGATATAGGAAGATGTGGTGTGAGTGCCAATGAGACAACTCTCCATCCAAATAACAATTTAAAAAAAATAAACCATTATAGGTCAATGTACGGCCTTCAACATGGAGCCTTGGCTTACACCGAACAACAAGCTATAAAGGGCCCCAAAATTACTAGTGTAAAACCATTCAAACGGGAAAACCAACAGTCTAATCTATATAAAACATATATCTTTATCACAACATAGAAAAACAAACGGTAAAATATCAATTGGCAGGCCTAACTCAATCAAAAAACGTAAATTAATACACTATGAACGAATAAATTTGATCGGCTATATCTGAATTCAAATGCACAGTTAATAAAATATTAGGGACAAACAAACAAGTCCAGACAAAACCATGGCATGACACCACTGCGAAATATTTAACTCTTCGAAAATATTCACTTTAGAAAAAAAAACGGTTTTAATAATACAGGTAAATCTTGAAGTTTATACAAATTTAGTAAGAGGAAGTGAAAATTTATATAAAATAACAAAAAAAGCAATATAAACAGTATCAATAGGTCGAATTAACAAGAAAATACGATTTGAGAGTACTCGCAGTTACTGACTACTAGTTTAAAGCCAAAAACAATTAATAATATAAAATCATGCATTAAGACTAAAATCAACTAAAACACATCCCAGGGATTTAGTATTTTAACGTCAATAATAGTCAAAGAAGACATGACTTGTGCAATGCCAAAAATGAATGTATCGACAGGTAGTAGGATAGTGAAGAGCGAATTCTATAGAAATAAAAATTAACGTGTCTGTGTCTCTATACATCTCGCCTCAAAAGATAATGAAATTTAGTTATGTTTTAATTTGCTAATGACAAAATCGATATTAGTGCAAATGTAAACTATATTCAGAGATCTAATTACAATATTGGTACGATAATCCTTACTTATAAGTTTTTTTAAAGGTGCGATGAGATTACACGGATCACGTAGTGATTTCCTCGCTTTATGTACAATATTACCATAAAATTTAGGATGTGAAATACCATTTTTTATAAGTTTTCTACAGGTATAGCCAAAAATTTACTAATCAAATTTGTATCTATAAAAGAATTAAGTAAAAGTTTTCAGTAGTTTATGGTATCGAAATCCCGGACACAACAATTTCCAAGTGATGCATTGATTACGTTCGTTAAAATCTATGACATCAGAACAGACACGGGCAAACCGAACGAGTTGGGATATATAAACACCGTATAATGGAGACAAAGGCACATCGCCGTCTAAATAAGGAAAATTAACAATAGGAAATGAAAAATCGTCTCTTTTGCCGTAAATTTTAGTATGAAGTTTCCCGTTTGAAATTGAAATGTCTAAATCTAGAAAAGGACAACTGCTGCTGTTTATGTTAGATTTAGTTAAAGTAAGTTCTTTTGGGTAAATTTCTGAAGTATATTTAGAGAACTCTGGATTTACATAAGACTCATCAGTGACACTCATATCAAAATATTTATTAAGCCAAACAAGTACAAAGTTTAAGAGCATTAAGGATCCAAAATTACAAAACATTGTGCCAAATACGGGTAATGTGTGCCTGGGATAAGAAAATCTTTAGTTTTTCGATAAATTCAAAGTTTTATAAACAGAAAATTTATACAAATGATCACATTGTTGATATTCATGTCAACACCGAAGTGCTGACTACTGGGCTGGTGATACCCTCGGGGACGAAACGTCCACCAGCAGTGGCATCGACCCAGTGGTGTAAATAGTTATCAAAGGAACCAGGATTATAATTTAGTACGCCAGACGCGCGTTTCGTCTACACAAGACTCATCAGTGACGCTCATATCAAAATATTTATAAAGCCAAACAAATACAAAGTTGAACAGCATTGAGGATCCAAAAATCCAAAACAGTGTGCCAAATATGGCTACACAGGCAAATTTCACTCACATCAATTTCATGTGAATCTCACGTAAAATTCACTTGAATTTCACCTCAAACGAGCTTGTACGTGAAATTCACGTGAAATCAGTTTTTGTGAGTTTCATGTGAATCTCATGTGAAACTAATGTGAATATCACATGAAAATCACGTAAAAAAAATTTCATATGAAATTCACATGAATTTTTTAAATAGAGTATTTCAAATAACATCTAAATTTTCAAATTTAATTAAAATCATAAAAACATCATTTTTTTTGGTTGTAAATTTGATGTGAATTTCATGTGAAAAATTTCGTTTCAGATTCATGTAGATCTCAATTCATGTGAAATTCACATGAAAATTTTTACGTGAGTTCCATGTATAAGCTCGTTTGAGGTAAATCTCACGTGAAATTTTTCATGTGAATTTCAGGTGAGATTCATGTAAAATTCATGTGAGCAAATTTTGCCTGTGTAAGGTAATCTGTGCCTGGGATAAGAAAATCCTTAGTTTTTCGATAAATTAAAAGTTTTATAAACAGGAAATTTATAAAAATGACCACACTATTGATATTCATGTCAACACCGAAGCATTGACTACTGGGCTGGTAATACCCTCGGGGACGAAACGAGTACCGAGTCAGGAATATGGCCAATGATATATTATAGTTTGTGTCTGTGTGTGTTACATTTGAATGTTGTGTTTCTGCTGTGTCGTAGTTCTCCTTTTATATTTGATGTATTCCCCTCAGTTTATTTTGTAGCCCTGATTTGGTTTGTTTTTCAATCGATGTATGAATTTCGAACAACGGTATACTACTGTAGTCTATATTTTGAATATTAGGTAGATATTGATCGACTTTATTATTATAATCCATATTCATATAAACTGCTAAGCATTTTTGTCATGAGCCTTGTAAACATGTTAAAGGTATAAGTTGTCATCTAGCAATATATTTATTCAAGATTCTACATCTTAAAGGTTTCAACTGACGAAGAAAGGAGTAGGTCCTGTAAGGGCCGATTTTGGCTCAAGTTTCAGGTTCATCAAACGAAAGATTGTGGACACATTTTAAACACTTAAGTGTTTATTTCAATTGATTCAATTAGTTTATGTGAAAGATTTTAACTGATTTATTTCAATTGATTCAATTAGTTCATGTGAAAGATTTTAACTGATTTAGTCATTAAAAACGCCTCGATTCAAGGTTGAATATGAAAAATCTATCAAATATGCCAAAAAACTTCACTTTTCAGATGGTTTCTGTCAAAATTGAATGTGGCCGCATCCGTGTTCATCCTCAACCTTTATATATGTTATGAAGTATCATCAAATACAACTTGCATTTCAATATTATGAATGAACACGAATGCGGCCACTTTCATTTAAGACGGAAACCGTCTAAAATTTAACTAAAATGCTAAAATTGTGAAGATTTCAATAATTTAGCATGACTTAATGACTAGTGGCTAGTATCTGATAAATGTGCATTGTTTTGTCAAAAACAGCCCAGATTTATGTAGCAGAAGCATTCTACTTTCCAGTAAATAGCTAAAAGATTAAATTTGCACAATTTTGTAAAACTGCTATATTTTGGGGTCAAAAAGAGGTCTTACTGAACCTACTCCTTTATGATTAAGAAATAAATAAATTCATAAAACACATTTAAACCTTACAAGTTGTTATTGTTGGCATCTATGTTTGTAGGATCAATAGAAGAAGTTTTTAAATGCTTACAGTATTGACGACTTGCTAATTTTGATAGGTCACTAGTCTAAATTTAACACGTTAAGATAGTCCGTAAGATAATTTCGTTACATGGTGTGCTATTGACGTAATACGGTATATATGGGGTCAGTAAATTCCATACGGTGGTCGAGCTTCGCTCTCAATACATATGGAATTTACTGACCCCATATATACCGTATTAGGTCACCAGCACACTATGTCACTAATAATATCCTATATATGTGCAACTAAGCTGAAACGAAAAGGATGTATTTTAATTACCTTTGCGTCATATATCTTGTCATTTTGAGTACTGTCAGGTGTTACATTGGTTTTTTTATGTCTTTATAAGTTTTCGTTTTTTTTAAACCATCGTGATACATCACAGTCCGGATATTCGATCACTTTTGTAACAAAGATTTATATACTGAAGTTGAAATTTATACCCAACTTTAAATCTAGATAGTAGATATTATATTACTGAAATTCATTGTTAGGTGTCGTATTGTTTTTGTTTTGCGATTTATCATATATTGTTAATCTTATGTTGTCATCTAATGCACTTATTATACAGTGATTCATATCAATTTTAGCAAACATTTTTTGTCCGTTTCATAGTGTCCAGCTGTTAACATTGTACTTCATCTGCATAGTACTATCATTCTTTATGTGATACTTTTACAACAACATATTTTCAATTCAAATTACAAAGTCATATATTCTAATAGATATATTTATTGTCTTTGTTTAACAACTAGATTCATAACTACAGCTTGTATGCATTAGTGTAAATAGTGAGATATTTTAACTGACAGAACTTAAGATTATTAATTTTGTTAAATTTGCCTTAATAACCCAATCAAAAATGTCAATATTTTCCCTGTTAAGAAATTTTTATTGTAATAATAACATTTTTTTTTATCACCAATCTTTCAACAATTTAATAATGTTTCTGCTCTGTTTAAAAATAACAAGCTTAAAACAGATAAATTGGTAGGATATAAAAAGAGAAGCAAACAAAAACACCAATAAACCAAACAAACACACAAAAATATTCTAGGATGCTTATTTTTTAAATGTAAGTCATTTAAAGTTTTCGGGAAATAATTCTCTCTAGACAAATAAATTTATGATAAATTTAGAATTGGCATCCTTTTTTTTTTAAAAGTTATGAAAACATAACAAGTAAAGTATTTTGAAATATGTCATTTTAAACGATATGTAATAACACTATGAAAAAATAAGGTAGGGGGTAGTTGAGTCATGTTTTAAATGGCACAACATGAATGAAACCAGAGGATTCCAAAAAATGATGTCCTTTCACTCGATTATCCACATTTCCTGCCTCTGATACTGGAAGAGGAACGAAAGATAACAGAGGGACAGTCAAACTCATAAATCGATAACAAACTGACAACGCCATGACTAAAAAGGACAAATAGACAAACAATAGTACACCCGACACAACATAGACAATTGAAGAATAAACAACACGAACCCCACCAAAAACTAGGGGGGGAGGTCTCGGGTACTCCGGAAGGATCAGCAGATCCTGCTCCACATATGGCACCCGTCGTGTTGCTTATAAGATAACAAATCCGGTAAATAGTCTAATTCGGTAGGTCACATTTATGAAAGGGAAGGGTATTGTACTTACGAGGTAAGGAACATATCCGATATCATTTGTGAAACGGTTATTCCATAACGGTCAACCAACTCGTGATGGCGTCCGTAACAATTTCCTGAACTCGACTTAAGATTTGTTATACTATCACCACTTAAACTTGGTCTTTCACTCTATAATGACACAGAAGGGCGCATTCAAACGAAAATCGTTGAAAACGGTGATTTTCGAAACCGACCAAATGTCAACATATCTCAGTAGTACTATATTTTCTGCTCCACAGTACTTCATAAGCATCGTCTTCGCCATGCAAATACTGCTCGAAAATATTTATGAAAAATATCAATAATAAATAAGTTATACAGTCTTCATTCTAAATTTGTTGTCCGGCACAATCCTTTAGCTCGAACTGCCGATTGATCTTGCCATCGTCACCATACAAAGTTTCACTGGTCATGATATAATTGAGATCTAAGCATTGTAAACAATAAACAACTAAGATACCTGTTAGCCAAAGGCCCGAATTACCGAATTCCCGACACTAACAAACGGAAGTTCCAAAAAAATACTCAAACAATATCTTTTCAGATGAATAAAAAAAATTAATGTGGAACGTCTAGCTAAAGAAATAATTTCCTATCTTACCCAATATCATTCATGAAAGAGAAGATTATAAAATTCAATATCCATCCTTTCTCCCTTGGTATCAAGATGAAAAAAGACAACGACAATTTCCATTCGGTAAGCTGGATACTTAAACTTATTGTACACAACTATATATAGCCAGTTTGTTAAGATGTTATAATTTTTCTACACATTTTGCCACCATTCCTTCTAAAGTAAAAAGAAAAATGACAACATTACTGAACTCCAAAGACAATTCAAAACGGAAGGTCCCTTATCAAGCTAATCAAATTGCAAAATTAAAAGCTCAAACACATCAAACTAACGGACATCAACTGTCATATACCTGACTTGGTACAGATATTTTTTCTTTTATAGAAAATTGTGGAATACACCTGCTAGCTTCACCTCTCACTTGTGTGACAGTGACATTAAAACAACATTATACTGACAACTATGTGAGAGAAAAACAACGACATTAACTGGGGCCCTTTATAGCTTGTTGTTCGGTGTGAGCTAAGGCTCTGTGTTGAAGGCCGTACAAGTTGTTTCTTGGATGGAGACTTGTCTATTTGACACTCATACCACATCTTCTTATATCTATATAATAGGTAAAAATGTCAAAATATGGGTACAGCAGTCAACATTATGTTAACATCTTAATTATTATAAAAACAAACAATTATGTTGAAGCAAACCAGGTTCAATCCACCATGTTTTTTTCTTAAAATGTCTTATACCAAGTCAGGAAAATTGCCATTGTTATATTATAGTTCGTTTCTGTGTGTCACATTTTAGTGTTGTGTTTCGGTTGTGTCGTAGTTCATCTCTTATATTCGATGTGTTTCCCTCAGTTTTAGTTTATAACCCCGATTTTTTTTCTGAATAGATTTATGAATTTTGAACAGCGGTTCAACTACTGTTGCCTTTATTTACAAAGCAAACAAAAAGGCATATAAACAAAGCACATTAGCAAAACTTATTGTGTTGAGGTATATTCAGAAAGCGTTTTCAATCGAAATTCTAAATATCTACTCCAAAATTTGCAGTCACAATTTTTCCAAATTTTGGCAGTTTTTTCCAAACCTTTGACTTCTGCACACTTTACACTAGTATCCCAATACTGAATTGACAGATCGACTTTATTATTTTATTAATCAGACCGTTTCTTATTCCAATGGGAAACGTATATACACATTTCTTGATTCACAAATGTAGTTAATGAAAAAAAAAATTAAAAACATAATATGCCCCATATGATATCAATAAAATGCTCGACATTTTGATGGACAACATATATATGTTGAGTTTGATGGATTGATATTCTAGCAGACTGTTAGTATTTGTAGATTTTCACTGGCTTTCTCAACGAGATTGATGTTCTCGCTTAATACGGTACGTCGAAAGTGAGAAAAGCAAACGAGCTTAGATAACCAATGATAATCTGTTCATTGCTAATTTACCTATGAAGACGTTGTAAATTTCCTTGACAAGGCACGTGTTCCCTTAGTTTCTAGCGATAATTTTCATATCACTCGACTCCGCTGAGAACGGAACTAATCAGTCAGCATGATCAAGGCAAAAGTTCATAAAATAGTGATAATCAAATTTAAAGGTTGAAAAGTTGTTTCAAAAATAATATTGATACGGTCATTTCTGTTAAATTCTGTTCATAAGTTTTCAATTACTCACACTACTAGCGTTACCATCACAAGACATTTTGCCATTAGCATGATTTTGTTGCAATGATCTTTAACTAATTGACAACTGTTATTATTTTGTCACTGGCAAATTTATGTAGACAAAACACTTGATTACTAAATTACTTTATATATGTAAAAGCGTAATAAACATATATTTTTACAACATCTGGGTCGATGTCATATTGAAATGTTTATCAGTCTTTAACCGCTTATTTAAAACAAAATCAGAAAAAAAAACATTTTGACCTATTTACGTTTGTGAAATATTTTAATATCTCTCCAATATCAACAAGTGATCAGGTGTCAGCTATTTATATTTCAACCTTGTCATATAACTCCATTCTCTGTTAAAAGACGTTGATAAAGGTACTTGGAATTCAATTCATTTCAAATTCGGGAAACACATCTTTACGCCTACGTGTAAAACAGATCTGATTACACAGATTAGTTATCGACGTATACATTTGTTTAAAGAGAACAACTTTTGTTAATTTGTGTTAATATTGTTGTCTGATGTGTTAGATTATTTTGGTCATATAAGAACTTATCTAAAATCTTAATTTTGAACCAGCATACCTCCAAATGAACGAATATAAATAAATGGCTACGGTTACTAACTTCCATATAAAGTTTTTCAATGCTATACAAGCAAAAAATATAATACGACATTTTATTAACCATATTTTACCATTTTGACAGTTTTAAATGATTTATATTTTTTAAAACAATACTGTATAATCAATTATTCTGCTTTCAAACAATTATCCACAAGAGACCAAATGACAAAGACATTAACAACTATAGGTCACAGAACGTCCTTCAAAAATAAGCTATCCCCATACATATAAAAGGCCCAGAAATGTTAGCAGAATCCCAACCCTCCCCAAACCTGGGACAGTGGTATAACAGTACAACATACCAACGAACTGTAAAAATCAGTTGAAAATGGCTTAACTCATCGGATGGATACAAATAGAAATACATCTATTTAAACAGAGAAGACTTGACCGGGTATTTGTATATCAAAACAACAAAACAGACAATAAGTACTGATTTGAGAGTACTCGCAGTAACTAACAACTAATAAATAAATCATGCATCTAAGACTAAATTATCAATCAGAACACATTTAACATCTAATGGATTTAGTTTTAAGACGTCATAAACAGTTAAAGAAAAATATGACCTTGAATTGTGCAATGCCAAGATACAGCACTACAAAAGTCAAAAAGTCTGAAAAGACCAGTTTTTGTCTGAATTTGCATGAATTTTTACTCGACATTTTAAATTGTCTGAATAATTTAAAAAAATTCTTGACATAGTACGAATTTGTATAATAAGGTTCTTGATTTTTCTTGACAAGTGTCTTGACAGTATGAACATTGTCTTAAGATTTCTCGATACTTCCTGTATCATCTGATAAGAGTCTTGATTAGTCTTGACCAATTCTTGACTGTCTTAAATTTGTCTCAATTTGTTTTGACATATTCTTGACATTCTTAATAATGTCTGAATATGTCTTGACATATTCTTGACATTATAAATAATGTCTGAATATGTCTCGACACATTCTTGACAGTCTTAAATATGTCTTGACACCATCTCAACTGTATAAATTTCGTCTGAAATGTGACCAGACTTATTCGGCACTGTTTATGACATTCTATTGCTGGTAAATACTCCTTTTTATTACGGCTAAACTGATATCTGAAGAATCAAGGATTAATTTGGTATAGTAAGATATCCTTTTGGCGCAACTAAGTTGGAATACCCTGAGTAATCCCCCATGTAGTTTCATGATGATTTATTTTTATTAAACATTCAATTAATTGTTTTCACTTGGAATATATTAAGTCGAAGTTACTGACAAACAGCATTTAGATTTTAGCTGTTCGCAAAATGTCAGTCAAATTTGCTTTTATAAAATAGGTGTTTTGTAGGCAGTTTTAAAATGTTACCACGTGTCTCTTTTGGACCCGACATTTTATCTCTTGGGTTTTTGTGGCTAAAAAAAAAAGGGAGGGGGGTGAATTTAATAATTTTGTTATCCAAAATAAATATTTGTGATATTAACTCCTTCCTGAAAAGAAAAAAAATGTTTAGATCTATATTTTGCATGTAGGTTTAAGATCCATTTCATGAGACCAATGATTTCTATAGAAATCATTGATAGGACCATTATAAAGACACTTTTTTTTTTAAATTATTATCCCTAGAGTAGTTAGCAATTTTATTTTAATATTTGGGAATTATTAAATTTGTTTTTATGTTAAAAAAATTAACTTCATAATTTTGAGGAAGAAAATCAATTTTAATCCATTTTTTTTCATCAAAATGATGAAATTCATTTTCATCTATCAACAAACTTTTTGAATTGTAGTGGCATGGTCGGTCAACAGATAAGTTGTATGGCTGATTACAGGTAAAGCAGTAATTTCTATTTGACAGTTGCATCTACTCCGGGGTGTGGAATACCTTGATTTTATGGGGAACATCTTGTCCATGTGTATGCCAACAGATGACATTACACAAATTGTTCATCTGTTAAATGAATGATTTGTATATCACCATGATTTGCTATTTATATAAACCACATTATGGTACAATAATTATTCACCATATTAAGATTGAAAATATTTGAATGTTGAATGAAACATGTCTACAGTATGATTTAATTTATAAAATTTAGGAATCAAAATTTGTTATCATTTAAAAACCCACATTTAAATTATTTTACGCTTTAGATTTCATAGCCATATTTGCATTTGTAAAAATATTTATATACCCAAATTTTCAATTATTTTACATGCCCAACATTTATTTTTATTGTAAGAAGTGTAACTTGAAACAACAGTATATAATTTAAAGAGAAATAAAGATAAAGTTATATCATGAATATTGGGCATGATTTGTAGACCTCAGAACTGTCAAGTAAATTTAAGACACAATTCAAAATGTTCAGAATATGTCAAGCCATACTGAGAAAAAATAAGAATGTCGAGAATATGTCGAGAAATTTCAAGACAGAATTCAAATGTCAAGAATTCTCAAGAAATATTAAGACCATATTCAGAATGTCAAGAATATGTCGAGTAAATTTCATACAAATTTAATATAAATGAGAATGTGTCAAGAAAAATTAAGACACGAGTCATACTTTTTGGAGAATGTCGAGTAAAATTTCATGCAAATTAAGACAAAAACTGGTCTTTTCAGACTTTTAGACTTTTGTAGTGCAGGTATCGACAGAATGAAGATCCAGGAATGTGTATATGTATATAACAATAAAATTTAGTTTGCTTGTAATTTACTGATAACCAAATTATTATTAATACAAAAAAAAAAAAACAATATTCAATGATCTTATAACAGTGTTCAATTGGTAACCTTTTTGAATAAGTTTATTAAAAGGATCGATAAAAGAGGGACAAAAGATACCAGAAGGAGAGTCAAACTCATAGATTGAAAATAAACTGACAACGCCATGGCCAAAATTAAAAAGGCAAACAGACAAATAATAGTACAGAAGACACAACATAGAAAACTAAAGACTAAGCAACACGAACCCCACAAAAACTGGGGTTGATCTTAGGTGGTCCGGAAGGGTAAGCCGATCCTGATCCACATGTTGCATCGTCGTGTTGCCTATGTTATTACAAATCCGGTTAATAGTCTAATTCGGTAGGTCACATTCGTGAAAAGGGAAGGGTATTGTAATAAAGACATATCCGATATCATCTGTGAAACGGTTATTCCATAATGGTCAACCAATTTGTGACAGCGTCCGTAAAATTTACGAAGGGATGATTTCAACCTCACCATTTGGAACGCTAGGTTAAATAGCGTCCTTGTGAGTAGCAATCCTCTAGCAAGCAAATATTTAGTTTTTCGGAAAAAATAAAGTTTTGTAGTATTAGCTTCTATTATTATCTAGTCATTATACAACCATCTGAATATCACAACGAGGATTTTTCACCGCTTCGATAGCAAAATCACTTTAACAATGATAGTCTTAGTCCAGAACCCGTTGTATTTAGGTTGTTATATCGTACTGATTACGAAATAGACAGGTGCAGCCAAAATTCAATTTTATTTATTGAGCACATGGGAAAAGTGGTGTAAAGCTTGGAAAAATCAGAATATTTGATATTACTACAACATTGTAGATAGTGGATAAGGATTATGAAGAAGAACCCCACATTTAAAGTGGGTTAAAAAGTAAAAAAATAAGTACATTAGTAATTATTATTTTCCAAAACAAACCATTCTTTGAATTGTCTATAATAATACTTGAAAACATTATTTCATAATCAAGCTTATATGAATATTTTGGAGAATAAAATTAATGTTTACCAACACCTAACTTGGAAAGAAACACATACCTGGTTAGTCTTTCCAATTTGTGACGTCCAAGTTAACCCTCCAAAAGTTCAGTCGGTAAAAAACGTATATCTCCAAAGAAATATCAATAGATTATTTTTTACACAACCTCTGAATATTGCAAAAATATCTATATCTTTTAAACTCTTTTGATTCGTGCATATTTTGTTGAATTGTATTGTTATCGATACGTTAACGTTACGCGATACTCAATTGTATTCAATTATGAAAAGACAGATCATTGAAGCGATTTCAATTAACTTTAAAGATTTTGTATCCCATATTCATATTGGCAATTTCATCAGCAAAAGGTATGTTATTTTCATACATTTTTCCTTAAATAATAATAAAAAAAAAAAGTTAGCAATATTTTCTATCAGTCAGTTTAACGTGTGAAAGTATTAATGCAAATATAAAGTAGGACGATATTGTATGAGTGCCTCTTCTCTCACTATATTGTTGCAGAGAAAATAAAAATCATGTACTTATAAAGAAATTTTACTTTGTTTTGCAATTCTGAAATGTATAGTTTGAAAAGCTACAGGTGTATTTTTTACTTTTTGCAAAATTATATTTTTTTCGAAATACTAAGGATTTTCTTATCCCAGGCATTGATGACCTTAGTCTTGACACCATTTTTGGGAATTTTGGTACTCAATGCTCTACATTTTTGAACTTGTTTTGGCTTTCTGATTGTTTTGAGTATTAAATGTACTGAACTTTTCCTAGCTTTTTGAACTTTTTATTTTTATGTAGCTACATTTCAGCAGCGCCTGAATACGAAGTATATATTTCCTAATTGATACGATATTCCCGGGCTTGTATTTCATATCATGCTTTCCTTGATAGAGGGTTACTCACTAGGAAGCTATCAAACCAAGAGTTCCAAATAGTGAAGATGAAATCATCCATTCGTACATTTTACGGACGCCATCACGAGACGGTTGACCAGATGTTATCGGATATGTTCCTTATGTCGTAACTACAATCCCGTTCCCTTTTCACGAATGTGACCTACCGAAGTAGACTATTCACCGAGTTTGTAATAACATGAAAACACGATGGATGCCATATGTGGAGCAGAATCTGCTTACCCTCTCGAAACACCTGAGATTCCCATCTTTTAGTGGGATTCGTGTTGCTTAGTCTTTAGTTTTCTATGTTTTGTCGAATGAACTATTACTTGTCTGTTTTTCTTTTTAGACGTGGAGTTGTCAGTTTATTTTCGATCTATGAGTTTAAATGTCCCTCGGGTATATTTTCCCCCTCTTTGATGAGACTGTTTAGAACTGTTTTTATAAGAATAATCGTTTTGCTTTGTGAGTGTTGCATTGGAATTCACACATGACTATATATTGTACTTATTAAATTTTGTTTTCGCTGTGTTAGCACATGTTCAATATAGATATTCATTTTAAGTAAATTCTGACTATCGATACAGTTCCCGATCTTAAAATAATTAAACTGGTTTTGACTATTGCAAACAACCTTTGCTTCTAGAAAAAAAGAAAAAAAACTTACAAAGAGTACAACATAGAGAATGTGTCTTATACAATTTTATTTGTGTACTACCATAATTTTTTTTTTTTAAGATTTGTCTGAATGGGTAGGTTCTTGCGATAAATCCATTGTTTGATTTTCATTCCAGTTGACCACTGCCTTATTAATATGAAAAAGCAGTTTGTAGATGTTTCAATTACATTGTAAATCTTACACTTAAACTTGTTACGTCAGATGAACATTTTCTTGAATGATTTTTATCCAGAATGAATCAAGCCAAACATTTGAAGCCAAGTACATATAAAAACTGAATCATGTGACAAGCTATATGACTAAACTATAGACATAAGAAGATGTGGTTTGATTGCCAATGAGACAACCCTCCACCAGATACCAAATGAAACATAAATTACCACTATAGGTCAACTTAATACCTTCGACATTAAGCAAGTCTATACCATCTAGTCAGCTATAAAAGACTGATCCAAAATGACAAATGTAATTCAATTCAAACGAGAAAACTAGCGACCTAATTAATATACAGACTAATTGCAGAAAAATATATATGTTACACAGCAAAAAACGACAACAACAGAATAACAGGCTCGTTAGTTTTAGTATATCAACTATATGTAAATGTAACATTTCGTTGTTTTGTTGGCAGCCGTGTGTAATGAACCTGGCTATATATTGACTCTGTCTGTTGTTAATCGCAGGTAAAGTTACCTTAATTATCAAGAATGTACTTCTATAATTTATTTTTGTGTTCTAAAATGTTTGTGTATTTAAAGAGAACTTTCTGTACCAGTCCATGTGATCCATATTAATTTTTACCATGAATATATATGATAATGTGTATAAAAACAATGAGTTTTTTTTATTTAAAGCAAGATAGTTGAACTGGAATATTAAGTAAACATTTACAATGGAAATAAATATATGTCATTTGTTATTTGGCGTCCTCAATTTTTTAAATTTTTAAACGGTGTCATATTAATCGGGATTTTGAAGGTTTTCCAGTTCAAATGGTGTAAATACTCCTGCACCTGTCTCACTATCGTGTAACTTACAATATAACCGCAAAGAAAAAGAAAATTACTAGAGTTCACTCTTTGTTATATTTGGTGGGGAAATCCAACTTTTCTATATTTGTGTCCTATGAAATCCAACTTTTCTATATTTGTGTCCTGTGAAATCCACAATGACAATTGTAAATATTTGCACAATTTTTCCAAAAAAGTACTTGGAAATAATAAATCTTTGTTTTCATGAAACTATTTGTATATCTATTTAAAACCTTCGAATTGAACCCTTTCTTAGTCGATGATTTTGATTATTTCTTCCATTTTGTGGTATGTTATGATATGTTGATTGTGTAAGGCGATCTAAAATTATATGCCCGCTATTTATTTTTGTCACCCAGGGTATTCCAGGCTTGAAGTCACCACTGTTGTGTCGACATGAACTATCGATGATTACGATATCCTGTAAAGGAGTAGGTCCAGTAAGACCCTTTTTTGGCCCCAAAATATTGCAGTTTTACAAAATTGTTAAAATGAAACTTTTAGTCATTTATTGGATAGTAGAAAGGCTCTGCTACATTAATATGGGCTCTTTTTGACAATACAATGCACATATATTGAGAACTAGCACCATTAATTCATGCTAAACTACTGAAATCTTCACAATTCCAGCATTTTAGTTAAATTTTAGACGGTTTCCGTGTAAAACGAAAGTGGCCGCATTCGTGTTCATCCAAAATATTGAAATGGAAGTTGTATTTGATGATAATACATAACATATATAAAGATTGAGGATGAACACGGATGCGGCCACTTTCGTTTTAGATAAAAACTATCTGAAAAGTGACATTTTCTCGCATATTTGGTAGATTTCTCATATTTGAGCCTGAATCGGATCGTTTTTAATGACTAAATAAGTTAAAATCTTTCACATAAATTAATTTCATCATATGAAATAGACACTCAAGTGTTTAAAAAGTGGTCAAAATATTTAGTCAGATGAAACTGAAATTTGAGGCCAAAATCGGTCCTTACCGGACCTACTCCTTTACCCTTTTCTGAAACGCTAATATTTGTCTACTTCAAGACATAAATAACCTTAGCTATATATGGCAGTACCTATCTAAACTTGGGTTTAAAGATTTTCTCACTTACTTGATTTGGCATTTCAAATGTTTTGATTCTAGCGGCGCTTGTGAATATTATGTATATGAAACATAAGCCTGGCATATCTCGACCCTTGTCGATGGATGCTTGTTTCCTGCGACTATCACCAGACACTTATAATTTAGCATGTCGTACTTTCGTTTTGTCTATAAGTAAGTACACAAATACAGACATAAGGTAGACTCATCACAGACAAACGATTCAACACAATTGGAAGGTCAATTTAATTTCCAATTGAGAAGCATTACAACCGAAAAGTTGTGTAAAATTATGCTTAGACATTCGATTGTTGGAGATTGATAAACTTGGTATTTCATAAAATTATACATTGTACAAGCAGTAAATATTCTGAAAAAAAAACATATCAATTTCTTCGCTTGTGGCATCCATAGGGACGAAACTTTTACCATCAATGTTATTGACTAAGTGATCAAACTTATTAGAGAAACCAGGTTTTTGATTTGGAATACCAAACGTGATATTTGTCTAAATGAATCTTAGCAGTGGCTAAAATCATAACAGCTTAGAGGCCAAATTAGAAATAGAGTTTAAAAGTTTTGCATTTAAAACATTTCGAGATATTATGCAAACAAGCACAAGACAATTTATCCTATTCATAGTTAGTGGAAATATGTCAAAAGAATTGTAAAGTAAAAACGACGAAAAGGCGTATTAAGGCAAGTTATATTTCACGAGCTTTTTATCTTATAAAAATCGTTTTATTTGCTAATTTTGTTCATGTATTATGCATAGTTAGAACATGGATTCTGTATTATCTGACAAATTATCGTCATTAAAGACTGAAACATAGCTTGCCACGTTTATTGTGTAAGAATCTCGATTAAGTCAAAAATAGTCAACCTTCAAAATGTATGTGCTCAGTAAAAAATAAAAAATAAAAGCCGTATTGTATTTTGAAATCTTTGTCATTATCATACTGTAATATAGCGATACAAAGATAACTAGCTGAACCATGAAATCTTAGTTACTTAAGGTCACCCCTTCTTTTGGGTGGATTCAATAGTTAATTCCAATTACATTTTACATTTTGATTCTGAATAACACATTCCAAGATTTGATGTGCAAGTTTTTCATCACTGCAGATGGTAAAATAAAATAAAATCTGAATATTATTTGATACTGTCCACTTAGATACACTTTGTTTAAATCTCCTATTTTTGTGCGTGACCTATTGTCCAGCTATTGTTTATTTCAACGTAAACAATACAATACCATTGATTCATGAGGATGATTAACGGATATCAATTGTACCTGACAATTTACACACCTTCTGTAATATGTTCCGAACAATGAACATCAAAAGATAATGATATTTTTTTCTAAAAAATAATTATAATAGATACAAAGCAATGTTAAAACACAAACAATAAACAATACAAACGTTCAGCTAGAAAACAAATTATTATCTAAAGCTTCAGTGGTATCCTATTTTCTTTTAAAAAGAGGACTTAATTAAAAATTGTCAGCTGATTCTATCGTTATAAAAGTATGGAGTGTTACGGCAGTACTATTTATAGGTTTTAAGATGACTAATTGAGAGACGATAGAAAGCCCACAGCTTTAGTCATTTACTTTGATCACATAATCTATAAGACTAGAGCCTGTAAAGAGTCTGTATGGTAACTTGTATACTTAAGCATTGTCTACAATATTTTAATTTCGAAATGTTCAAACCTTATCTTTCTCATTATCTGACGCACTTAACAATCAATTCGTTTTATCTTAGAACTATGGCACGAGTGTTTATAAATTCACTGTTTACAAAATTAGTTTGTTGCGAAATACTAAGGATTGTCTACCCAAAGAACAGATTACTCTATTTAGTTGTGTTAAACAAAACCTCTCGGAATGTTGGGTCATCAATGCTCTTCGACATCTTATTCATTAGACTTTTTCATCTTTTTAATTCGACTGTCACTTGTATGCATTGTGTAAACGAAATGTGCGTCTGGCGTACACTATTTTAATCTAGGAATCTATGACGAATTTTAAAACACCACTTTGTAAGTGCTGATTTTGTTTATAGATTCGTTTGACATTGATCAGCCGTATATACATATACTACGATTCATGCATGATGGATTATAAAGTTAAATTCAAAGACGTAATATGATCCATTCTTGGTTAGCGTGCGTTAAAAAAAATCTTTACAATTGAAACAAGAATCATGTTTTGCAAAATGAAGTTATCAGAATCGTCATCAAATTTTAATAATCTTCTTTTGAAATGTTATCAACGAAATATTTTTTTCTTTATTTATACTTACTAGTAATGTAATGTCCTCGTTTAGGAAAACATAAGTAAACACACCGAAAGATATTAAAATCAATAGTTTTCAACTTCTTTTTTTCAATATTTGTCAAAATCATGATGTTTTTTCTTCATAAGTAATTCGAATGTTCTTACAATTGCAAAATATAGTACGGAAGCTTTTTATTATTTAAATTGAAGTCATATAAGGGATACTCTACGTCATTAGATATCATAACCCTATCACTATTAAAACTGATGTTATGAAAGTTGTATTAAAATAACATATTTAAACTTAAATGCATATGTAAAGTATAACTTGACGATACAGCACTTCTCGAAAATCACCAATGAGAAAATCTTATACAATCATAGGTCTGTTCTATGTTCCCGCTAAAATATCAAATCCGTCCTTCAAAGTTATTATGAAACTGCCTATTCAAGAGGTGTCGTGAAACATTTGTGGATACTAAATATTTCCAAACATCTTTATTAGTACACTCAATCTAAGACTCTTTCGAAAATCTTGATATAGTATTAACATAATTGACTTTTCTAAACTTTGCACATTTCGACCTAAAAGACGAATTGAAAGTGTTGGTCTATGGCAAGCCGTTCTCGTCAAATCTATGTTTAAAACATTTTTCGAAAAATGTACACACTGAGAATTAAAAAAATACACACTGAGATTAAAAAACCTAAAAACACACACTGAGAATAAGAAAATTACACACTGAGATTTCTCAAAGACGCATTGAGATTACGAAAAATGAAAAACACACACTGAGATTTCAAAAAGACACACTGAGAAAAACACACAGTGGGAATTTGAAATTACACACTGAGCATTTTAAATTACACACTGAGATTTGTGCGCACTTTTTATGCGCACATATCTAATTAGCATACGTAATCCTAATCTATTACAAGCTTAAAACAACTAGGGGACATAACTCGTTAGTCCTACAATCTGGTGCCAAATGTTTTATAAAATACATTAGCAAACTAGTAGAACAAGAAAAATACCCACTTACTCTCATTACAAAATATGACCAGAGACATGTATTATATGTCTCTGATATAACCAAATGTTGAAAACTGTATTAAAATTATAAGAAATCATCGGAACAATCCACAAAAAGGCAAACAATGCAATGACATGTTCACCCAAGTGTCTATTATAACATATAAACGTAACAACAAAAATATAAAAGATTACCTTGCGAAATCAGGGTAACAGTTGAAAGACTTTTGAAAAAGGACCTATGGTTTAACAGTTTTAAGCAAACAATCCCGATACACCGTTAGCAATAATATTAATCTGAATTATATTGACAAATAACTTATGAATATGAGTTAGCAAAAAACGATGTTAAGTCTTGAAATTTATTATGAACGTTGGTTGATGGAACCGCATTTCATTATAATGACATGAGTTCTAGAGACCATGATATTAATCTGTTGAATTATTCATCTCATGAATATTCATTAGTAATTTGCATATTAATCTCAATGTGTATTTTTGAAATCTCAGTGTGTAATTAACAATTCTCAGTGTGTGTTTTTCAATTTATTTAATCTCAGTGTGTCTTTTTAAAATCTCAGTGTGTCATTTTTATTTCTCAGTGTGTGTTTTTCATTTTTTTTTAATCTCATTGTGTAATTTTAAAATCTCAGTGTGTAATTTTGATTTCTCAGTGTGTTATTTTAGGTTTTTTAATCTCATTGTGTAATTTTTTCGAAAAAAAGGGTTTAAACATAGTTTTGACGAGAACGGCTTGCCATATTGGTCCTGCTTTGTTTCATAACAAAAATGGCCAACGTCGATACACGTATGTTTTTTTAGGGAGGAATATATCATCCTTTCAACAAAGTCACTTTGATTCAAACAAATAAAAGTCTCTGAAACTGACATTATCAAGATGCTTGATTTCTTAATTGACAACATATGTGTTACGTTTTACGGACATGTTTTTCAACTAACCACAACAAACAATCTGCATTCCCGTAGAAATTAAGTGTGCTCCTATTATTGCTCTCTTTGTCCTTTATCTATATGAGACTGACTTCACACAGGACGAAAGAGAAGAAGTTAGCAGTATCATTAAACTTTGCTTTCAGCTAAATTGATTATGTTCTCTCACAAAATAATTCAATATTTGTTGACTTTGCTGACTTTGTTGACGTTACCATTACAGGGCACATGAGATCAACCCCAGTTTTTGGTGGGGTCGTATTTTTTTTGTGTACTGTTGTTTATCTGTTTGTCTGTTTCCTTTTTAGCCATGGCGTTTTCAGATTTTTTCGTTTGAATGTCCCTATAGTATCCTTCGACTCTCTTCTTCTTTGCTTTTTTTTAATCATATGTTTAAATTTAATATGAGATATGTAAACGCTGTATGATGTACCATTGAAGGTTGTACATTGACCTACAATGGTTTACTTTTATAAATTGTTATTTGGATGGAGAGTTGTCTCATTGGCACTCACACCACATCTTCCTATATCTTTTTGAATAATTATTCCTGGGTATGTAGTGGTCAATTTAACAGGGATACGTGACGGAGTGCTGCACACCAGTTGTATTGTAAAACAGCAATATGTGCCATAAAGAATTAATTCGAGTTTTAAATAAAGTAAACGCTGTATAATTGGGAAGAAGAGGTCAAGTTGCTTAGTCTAAAGTTTTTCTATGTTGGTTTTTGTGTACTATTGTTTGTCTGTTTGTCTTTTTTATTTTTAGCCATGGCGTTGTCAGTTTATTTTCGACTTATGATGAGTTTGAATAGTTCTCCTCTCTTCGACTGTTGTTTATCAGTTTATCTCTCTCAATTAACGACTTTTGAGTGTCCCTTTTGTATAAAATGAACATGCATCTTAGGCAAATTCAAATATTGATATACGCGTAAAAGGCGATTTCGGTTGAAAGGTATATAAGACGATGGAATAAAAAGACTTTAATACCCTCAACCGGAACTATCCGTATTTATTCAGCAACACTTCTAATAAAAAAAAGTTGATGAAGCTGGCTTTATCATAAAACAAAGGACAAGAAAAACAAGTCAAAAAAAATTAAAACCCGGTGTTACGTATTTAAACAATTATCTCGTACAATAATTTGTTAAACTGTTTATTTCAAAACATTGTCGGGGTTGATATATTTATTATCTTTAAAAGAAATTTCGTGCTTCAATATTATTGTGAAACTTCCTATTCTAGATTGGGCGTGAATCCGATGTGAATACTAAAAACATTTTGCTACGAGTTCATAAAATTCAAGACTCTTTCATCTTTTAAAAGTATTAAAACATCGACATGTCTGTAGTAGATAATTGATAAGACGTAGTGGATTCGTAAACGATAATAAACGAGCGACTTAAGTCAATATTCTAGCTTAACCCATTTCTAGTAAAACGACTATCTGTTTCATGATCTGAAAATGAATCAACTGAATTTCATGATAATAATTTCGTATTTTGTCTTTTTTATTGTCTAATAGCTGGAACTGACTAGATCCACACGGTTCACATTTATATTTAACTTAATATAAGTTCAATTTAACTTAAATGTGTAGTTATCTTCCCTTTTTATTACCAGATTTTGTATTTGTAAATGATTATTTCATTCAATATTGAATCATTACAAATTATTTATATTGATTAGATTTTAGTATTTATAATTCATTCAAAAAGACATATAACTAATGTATTTTGATTTTTGGAAAGTTAAAAGTTTTTAATTACCAACATTTAGAAACCTTTAATATTTACATATATAGTATTTAGCAACCTAATGATCAAACCAACCGACCATGCGAGGGCTGAAAAGCCAGTCAAGGTCGTTAAACACTTCCATATATATGATAAAACCAACTTACAAAACACATTCAAAAATACTATACACATTTTAAAACTAAATGAAGTGTAAAATTCACAATAACACCACTTCACTAGACACAAGTTGTTGATAAAATAGATACTATGATTTGTTATAATTGAACTATTATATATACATTTTGTTTAAACTGGTTCCCTTTCATTTTGTTTTGATTTTTTTAACGTTATTGCATTTGTCATTCATCGTCAAACAGTGAATGAACTGGTATTATTTGTGGTAGGCATCCTAAAACCAAAGCAGAATTGCTTTTACTTCAAATGTACAATATATAATTATGTCAATTTTGCAATGTGTCATGTAAGTTGTTCATAGCCGTGATCGTCTAGTCGTTGTCACCGAAAGAAAAAACTGTGATATTAACAGTGCCAAGTTCAAGCCTAGTACCCGGAATGATTTTTTTTGTAATGTTTTCTCTACCAAAATATTGTTTTTAATCTTAGATCGAGGTATCTATATTTCATTTTTACTCTAAAGTTGACAATTTTGTTTCTGGTTTCACCGTCAAAGAAGTATTTTTACAATCGTAGTTAATCACACTTTATTCCCATAAGAGTCAGTTAAATGTTGATGTATATTTGGACCATTTATAATCAAACAAAGATTAACTAAGTGATCATAATATGATATCATTGTAATCATAAAACCAAAAGATGATGACGAGTGAAAGGCCTTTTACCATAAAGAGTTAAGTGTATTGTGTACATGGATGTTTATTTTATCAAGGAATTGTACTAGTAAGTAATATATACAATTTCTTGATTTTATAGTGTTTATATATTTCATTAGATAACAAAAAGACAAAAATACAGTTTATTGACATGCATTGACAGATATACGCTATAAGAGTGATATTTAAATAACAATTTATATCAGCCCTCGTGGTAAAGTGGTATTATGCATAGACTACAGACTGAACTGTCGAAAGTACGCGCGAGTTCGAACCTATGTTAGTCACTCGTTTTTGAGAGGATAAAATGTCGTAAGTTAAAAGTTATGATATAAGTTTTCTTATGGTGGTCAGTGGATTCTTGAAAAATAATCCACCGTTAGAACATTAGACTGACGTCAGAGAAATGGGTTAAAATCTAAAAAAATACTTGTACCAAGTCAGGAAATAGGGATTTTCCTTTTTGAATTTCCTCGGGTTCGGTATTTTTGTGATTTTACCTTTTTTTAACCTTTACATAAATATTCCCTCTGATTATAAAACAATTTCTATAAACGAAATATTATAAAGATGCTTGATTCCTTGATTGATCACATATGTGTGAGAATGAGATTTTTCAACAATCAATCGGCATTCCCATGGAAAACAATTGTGCTCCTTTTCCTCCAGACATGGTTCTTTTATTCATATGAGGCTGATCTCATATAGGAAATTCTTATGAAGGATGAAAATAATCTAGTGTTTTGCTTTAACCTCACATTTCGCTATTTATTTTAGCATGTTCATCTATTGTTTTAAAAATTCATAAAATTGTATAAAACGAGTAGATTTGGCTAACTAAGTTCTTGTAATTGAATAAAGTAATATTTTATTGTTAGTGAAAACTTGTGTTAACGTTAATTAAATTCCAATTATTTGCTTGCCCTTCAATGTAATTAATGTAAGGTAACTCTGGTTAATTTTCCAATCAAATATTCAGTATGGGGAGATAATCTTATTTGGTTTTCACATATTTAAAAAAGAAGATGTGGTATGATTGCCAATGAGACTAATCTCCACAGGAGACCAAATGACACAGAAAACTTCTATAGGACACCGTACGGCTTTCAAAAGCTATAAAACGAAGAGTTCCAAATGGTGAAGTTGAAATCATCCCTTTGTAAATTTTACGGACGCCATCACGAGTTGGTTGACCGTTATGGAATAACCGTTTCACAAATGATATCGGATATGTTCTTTAAGTCGTAACTACAATCCCCTTCCCTTTCATGAATGTGACCTACCGAATTAGACTATTTACCGGATTTGTAATCACATAAGCAACACGACGGGTGCAACATATGGAGCAGGATCTGCTTACCCTTCCGGAGCACCTGAGATCACCCCTAGTTTTTGGTGGGGTTCGTGTTGTTTATTCTTTAGTTTTCTATGTTGTGTCATGTGTACTATTGTTTTTCTGTTTGTCTTTTTCATTTTTAGCCATGGCATTGTCAGTTTGTTTAAGATTTATGAGTTTGACTGTCCCTTTGGTATCTTTCGGCTCTCTTTTCAACAATATAGTCTTTTTTAAAATATTTCAACTGAGTGATGTAGGTTTAAATCATAATTTCTCGTATGTATATCTTGTGTATGTGTTTGTGTTGAGGGGAGAGGGGGTGGGTCTAGGGGTTAACACACGATTCATGTATTAAATTTTAGGGAGTTGAGTAATGCAAGTCAATCAAGACAATTTGTGTTCTTCATTTGCATTCTGACATAAATATATATTGCAGCTCTCCTTGTCGACCTATTCTTATTTGCATATGGGTCTGAGTTCGTTCAGACATTTGTTAATAACAGGAATATCAAAGAAACCAGGTCAGTTAATTTCTCATTCAGATATATTGATGATGTTCATCCCATTTACAATTCAAACTTTTCAGATTGGGTTTCATTATTATATTCCCCAGAACTAGAAGTTAAAGAAACAATAGACACGGCTTCCTCCGCTTTATTTTTAGACCTATACCTCGAATATGACATACATGGTCATCACAGTAAAAGACTTATCCTACCTCCATGACAAATATGTTGTTGTCCCCGCAAATAAAGCCCCAAACAACGTTTTTTTTGTGTGTAAAACTCATTACATTAACTGCTTGATAAACGAATTAAGTATTGACAATTTACTTATAAACTCAACATATACCCTCACGACACTTACCAAAGAGGAAATCCTGGATAATTATAGGTCTGTTATATCTTTCTTTGTAAATTCAACCAAAGATGACGAACTGGATCTTCCATCACTGTATTAGATACTTAAACTACATAAGTGTCCTTACAAACAACGATATATTGCTGGTTCTTCCAAGTGCTCAACGAAACCCCTTTCTAAATTATTTATATCTATTTGATCAGCAATCAAAGACGGGCTTCAAAGTTATTGTGAAACTGCCTATTCTAGAGGTGGCGTGAATCAGATGTGGAGACTTAAAAATTCCAAAGATCTTTTAGAGTACATACAATCTTACTCTCTTTCATCTTGTAACAGTATTAAAACATTTGACTTTTCTACTCTTTACACAAGTTTTCCACATTCCAAACTAAAAGACTAGCGAGGGATAAATCCTACTTTGTAAAGGATCACTCTGATTCAAACAAAAAATTCTCTGAAACTGAAATTATTAAAAGAGGGACGAAAGATACCAAAGGGACAGTCAAACTCATAAATCTAAAACAAACTGACAACGCCATGGCTAAAAATGAAAAAGACAAACAGAAAAACAATAGTACACATGACAAAACATAGAAAACTAAAGAATAAACAACACGAACCACACCAACAACTAGGGGTGATCTCAGGTGCTCCGGAAGGGTAAGATGCTTGATTTCTTGAATGATAACATATTTGTTACGTTCGGAGCACCTGAGATCACCCCTAGTTTTTGGTGGGGTTCGTGTTGCTTATTCTTTAGTTTTCTATGTTGTGTCATGTGTACTATTGTTTGTCTGTTTGTCTTTTTTTCATTTTTAGCCATGGCGTTGTCACTTTATTTTCGATTTATGAGTTTGACTGTCCCTCTGGTATCTTTCGTCCCTCTTCAATGGAATATCTGTTTCACAAATGACGATGGATATTTAGTTTCTTTTGTTATGATGTGTGTACTTTATATTGTTTTCAGTTGTTTGTCATATACGTTTCAGTTTTCGTTTGATTTGTGCGTTTGAATATCCCGTTTGTTCATCTGATTACCGCTCTATTCATTTTTTGGAACAGGCCTTCACTACTGTTGTCAGTAATCCAAAGTTCTTTTTCCAATAAATTTTCTGGAGGACATCGGAAATTTTAGCCTGTGACCAACAACTCGTTCATTAAAAATAAAACGAATAAAACATTTTCCTTTGTCAAAAAAAATCTAGTTTATAGATTAATGAAATATAATGTTTAACTATCACATACAATTGCATTTAGTGATGCAAACCAGAGAATGCTTATTAACATGCCTAAATAATTGATTAGTTCTGTAGATTTATTTGTTAGTTGTTATTGTAAATTTTAGGTGTTTTTTTTTTATTCCAGAATCCAAACAATATGGGCAGCTGTTGGAATTTACTGCCTTTTGTATTCTCTTTGTTGGTGATCAGAGATAAAATAGTTCTAGCTGCACCTGCTTGTTAGTATAAACGTTAGAAAATTATTGTTAATGCAAGTTCATGAATTTCCACATTTTGAGAAAAAAAATAAGGTTTCAAGAGCTACTAGATACATTTTGCATTTCTGTGTATGTTATATTTTAAATATAGTTCATAACGTTGGACAATATTTAGGCATTGTTTGCTTTCAATTTGTGTTTTATAACGTTCCTGGTGAATGTGAAGCCAGAAAAGCGCTTCAGACGCAAAAAAAATAATAATGCGTATGACATTTAATTCGACTATGAAGAAAACATATTATTTTATTTTTGAATAACTAACCATTTGAATTTTACTTACCAAAACAATAGCAATTAGATTTTTAAAGACAATAGCGATGATAAGAATAGTTGTCATCATCAATATTGTCATACATAACAGATATGGAAGAACCAATAGATGATTTAGTTGATGGGTTTCGCCGACAACAAATGTTCATGTCAACGTCTTTAATCAACGCCAGTCAAAACTTGGGACTACCTGATAGATTAGCTGAAGCGGAAGTAGAGGAGGCTGAAGAAAGAGCTATGTTAGGTATGTACAAACTTGAAATGAAAACTTAAATAATATATATTTTGATAGCGTAATCTAGAATAAAAAAACTAGTAAGATATTGCTTGAATGCGACATTTCATTATAAGACAGGCAAAAGATACCAGAGGAACATTCAAACTCATAACTCAAAATGAACTGACAGCGCCATGGCAAAAAGGAACAGAAGATCAAAAGATAAAACAAGTTTACAAAACTGAACATAGAAAACTAAGGACCGAGCAACACGAACCAAAGGAAAAACAGGGAAAGATCGAGGTGCTCCGGAAGTGTGAAACAATAATACCAACTAACAATAGCGTCCGAAAAATTTCTGAAGGGAAGATATGAAATTCGTCACCTAGAATTATTGGTTAAAAGCTTATCTGTAAGCATATACTCCATCTGCCTGCGTAGTTGGAATACATAGTAAAGTACACAATTTGGAAATAGTTATCAAAGGTACCGGGATTATAATTTAGTACGCCAGACGCGCGTTTCGTCTACATAAGACTCATCAGTGACGCTCATATCAAAATAAGTAAGATCATATCTTTTGTCGCCAAGTTTTGTCTTCAACCGACCATTATCGTCAATGCCTATATGTGACATTGAATAAAAAGACGTGGATTGATTTTCAATGGCAAAACCATCCACCGATGTTAAAACAACAGCCAAGAGGCAACAAAAGTGTGTATTTTTATGTTGGGATGTTACACTATTGTTTCAGGTTAGGTTGGAGTTTGGCACCGGTTAAAACGTTTAAACCCGCTGCATTTGTATGCACCTGTCCTGAGTCAGTAACCTGCAGTTTAAGTGGGTGGCGTTTGTGGAAATGGTTCATAAGTGTTTATCGTTTCCCGTTTTGTATGTAGCAATAAAAGCAGGTTCAATCCATTACTTTGTACAACAGAAGATTCCTGTAACAAATCAGGAATATAACAGTTTTTATCAATTCGTTTGAAGATTTTGAGCTTTTGATTTTGCCATTTGATTTGGGGATTTTCCGTTTCAATTTTCCTTGGAGTTCAGTATTTTGGTGATATTTCCTTTTTAGACCGTTGGTTGTCCTGTTTGAATGCTTTTTCGCCAGTCATTTATAGATTGCTGTTCGTTCTGGGCCAAGTCCCCGTGGTAGAGGCCATACTTTGAAAAATAATGGTTTATTTTTTCCAATTATAAGTTGCATGAAGAGTTGTCTCATTGGCACTTATACTATATTTCTTATATCTATGAACCAACGAAAACCACTGAAATATAGACTCCTGACTTTGGACAGGACTATTCCTGACTAGATTGATTCAAAGTAATTTGCAAAACGCTGTTTGAAAACGTTTAAATCCCATTAAAACAAATCTACAGCAGCATTTTTTACTTAATCAAAGAGCCAGATTCTAAAAGACAAACAAACTGAATAGAAAATGAATCGAAACTAGCATGGCAAATAAAATGCATGTAATCATGCTCAATATCAAACTTCTTATTACAGACGACCGAGTGTATACTTTACTTAAGTGTTTGACATATCCCTTGTAAATATGATACATTTATTTTTTAAGGTTTTTCTGTTTAAAGTGAGATAATCCAATAAACTATTTCTAAGATTTGTCGTAATTCTTGACGTCTCGCATAGGTAAAAGGAAGAGTCATTATCGAAAGGGGATACCAAGTGTTATTTTCTCATGCACTATTTGTGAATTTGAAGTAACATTGCAAAAGTTGATTATATGCTTATAATAAAAACACGTTAATCTTTAAAAAAAAAAAAACTAAAAAAAGTATAACAATCCCCCTCAAATAAGTTACCATCGTCGAAAATATATCATCAAAAATATAGAAGCAAAAAAGAGTTCGCAATCACAAGCTTATGTTAAAATAACAATCTTCTTTTCCCAAAATTTCATATATTTCAGCTTATTGTAATTTAACCTTACTTTTATCTTTAATCATCAGCATTTAGGAGAAAAAACGAAGCAAAGACTCCATTCATAGCCACCAGTTCACGTCTTAATGTGGGATATATCGGAAGAGGATATGATATATACAAAGGAAATCCTATAAGCGAAGATGGAGAAGTAGATCAAGGTTTTAGACTTCCAGTTATAGATTTGCCGTTCTCTTTTCGCTTTACTAGTGACGGAGCGTATAGAATTCCGGACAATGTAGATGTCATATCCGAAACGAGGTTTGAACATTATACGTTGTTTAATGTTATTTTTTTCTTACAATAAACATTGTGTTCATACAATGATTATTTCTTGTGTAAGCTGATGATGTGAAATACTTATATTATCAAAAAATGATCAATCTAACAAACGTTATGAACGATTTAGTGAAAATTTGCAACAATTGTCATATCGATATTGACTTTTAACCTACTAACAACAAATTATGCAATAATCGATTAGTGCAATGCATTTAAGTGAGGATCTAATTGTGGGTAAAATGTTCTTTAATTCACTGACCATTATCATGAACTTGGTGTTCGTTTCGAAGCTGAGATATATTTGTGATTTAATTAACCACAGTTCTGTGGTTTTTGTAATGCAGTTCTTCAGATGATTATTTCACTATTCAACACATTTTAAATATTTAGAAATGCTTTTCGTAGCAAATTTCTATAGTGATCTGCTTTTCCGAACATAACAAAAGGTTAATTACCTCTTTCACTTTGTAAAAATTCACTTTTTGAAAATATCTAATATCATTGAACAAATATTATTTGTTGACAATTATTATGTAGTTCCGCAGTTTTTTGCGCACATAAGAGATAAAGGTCCATTTAATTCACAGTTGTTGGTTATCAAAAACACAAAACATAAAATAATCATTTGTATGTTGACTTGAAAAGGCGACGTTGAAATTATAAGTGAAATATTACCACGGTTCCTACACGATGAGCAACCATAAGCGGGTATGCTATTTTATAAGCTTTATCTTTTGTTTTGGTTATGAAAACAAAAAATGCATGTTAATGAACCACAATACATTACAAAACATTTTTACGTGCATCATCATATTCTATATCATGCTTCTGCTACCGTTCTTTCTTCCATTACATACAGTGCAACATTTGGATCGTCTTACCATCAGGTTAAAACAGAAACGGATTATCAAAGTATGCTACAAGTTGATGTATCTGTACGTATAGGTTCTATAATATTAAATTTCGAATAGAATTATCAGGAATAAGATAAACGACGCAATTTGTGAGATATCATAATCTTCGATTCATTATGGATATTCAGTATTTACTTGTTATCTCAGAATAAATTGTTATTAGCATGTGCAGTGCATATATGGACTTCTTAGCTTTTATTCTGATGTTGACGTTGATAGTTTTCCAGAATGTGATGGAATTTACCAGCAGGAATGCGATGATGTGAAGTCTGAACCACATTTGATTTGTAGATGCAATGAATGTGTCAGCATCTTAACCTAGCATAGCCTCGCATTTAGAAGATCAGGGTTTTATTTCTGTTGAGGTCAAAAAAAAACTTTCAATATTAATTTGGAATTTTTATGGTTCATGACAAAGCTCACAACAGGATAGAGTCAATAAATAGACTGAATAGCTCAGAATCAGTATATTGGAACGTGTGTTAAAGCAGGTTGTATCTTTTGTATACAAAAAATAATTCAACGTGTTATTCTAAAGAACTTAAAATAAGTGAATAAATCATGATTCAGTTACTTGAAAACTGTCTGGTTTTTTTGCTATATTATTGCAATGAAATATTATAGAATAAGACAGGGTTCAAATATAATTTGTTCTCGTCATTATAAAGCTGATAAATTGCCCACTGGTGTAAACAACCATTTATCCGATGTTGAAAAAACCTCCCAGACCATATATGCTTGACTATGTTGAAGTATGTCGTTTGTTCCTCCAAAATCTTGTACATGAACTGCTTATCTGCTTATCAAAATAAGTTGTAAAGTACACTTATAGACCTGATGGTTTATTTCGTTCTAAAACATCTCAGAATATTAACACTGTAAGCACAATACAAATCAAGCTTAAACTGTCGGCCTTTTACATAGAAGTTCTCATCTCAAGAGTAAAACATTTATCTCGACATAACCATGGTGATATAACTAAAGCAATCATAATTATGTTACTGTATCATTTCTTGAACCGTCGTACTCCATCAAAAGTTTTATCCTATTTAAGTATCAGTGCGGGTGCAATATCTTGGAGTCTTACATTATATATTATAATATTTGCCTTTTAAATGACAACCTCTGCATTACGTACATGTAAGAGATGGTTGTTAAAAGTGTATAAATAATCTGGAAATTATTATATATGTAATATTCTACACTTAGATAGTATTAACAACCAATGCATAGTCAAAATAAAATATATACCTGTATATTAAAATAACATGTTGATGGCATTATCTATTACGAGTAGCTGTATTCAATAGGTAAGTGCAGAAGCTGAGGGTTTTGGCTTTAGTGGAAGTTTCAGCGCTAGTACTTCTTATAAAAAGTCTGTAAAAGAAGTAACAAAAGGAGAAACTACGACATTAGATATTGTTGGTAGAGCTAATGTTTACAAAGCTAGACTGTCAACAACAGGACAACATCCAAGGTAATTATGAATTAACATACTTTTTTTATATGATTTTTTTTTAGTTTTGGACTTTCAATATGTTGACCTACAGAACCGCTGAACATACTTTAATTGTCGATTGTGCATCTTTTGCAGAAAAATTGTTATTTAATTCGGAGTGGCTATTTGTCCGGCTAGTCGGATGAATAGTGCCAGGGCTATTTGTCCGGCCATTGCAATGCGCATGTCATATAATGTGAATTTGGAAAATGCGTGAAATATTATCCTCAGTAGCACCAAGGTGGTGCGTGTAATCCAATTACTGATAATCAATTTAAATATCATGGCTGAAAACGGCGATATCAATATTTGGGATATATTTTGCAGTTTTTGGAATTTGACAATGGAACACGCCGGATAGTATGAACTTCAAAGAATGATATAATCTTACAAAATTGACTCAAAAAATTGAAATCACAAAGAAATGGGAAATAAAAGATAATTGATCGGAGAACTTTAGTTTTACAAAATTATTCGACTCGCTACAGCTGTGTAAATGGTGGAAAAGATGTCCAAAGCAAGAGTAGTTGAGAAAGGCTTTTACAATTGCATGTCTAACTGACTAAAATTTAGCTTAGTTATATTCCAAAATGAATCTTGCAAGTAGCCCTTAAAGTGGTATATAGGGGTATGGGGGAGGTTAAAAACTTGAAGTGGGGATGTTGGATATAGGATTATAAAAAGAAGGGTAATGAAATACACGGGACAACGAAAATGGCATCAGGAGCAAAACAGAAATGAGGACTTTGTCTCCGACCCCCTCACGTAATTCTTTTTTTTTTGGAAAGGGGGAGGGGGGGGCATTATATAAAAATCTCCCACCTCTCAATCAGAATATGGATAACTTTATGTCAAGGGGTCTATAGTTCTCTCTAACAGCTAAATCATAATAATTTTGTACTTTTTCAGCTAGACAAAATCCTTTACGTTAACCTAAAATACACGAGTCAAACATTACCCAATTTTGTTTTACAAGTAATTTCTTCTCTCTTCTTATATAAAAATATGGGATATACAGTATATATATGATTTTTTCCTAGATATTTGTTATCAACATAAGACTATATACCAGTAAGAAGAAACAATAATTACCAGTAACAGGGTTAGGCCCTAACAATTAAGATTACAACCATTTGCTACCTACCCCCTGGTGCTACTGAAGATAATATTACACGTACACAAATAGTAGCATGCGCATTGTATTGGCCGGACAAATAGTCCTGGTACTATTCGTCCGGCTAGCCGGACATATAGCAACTGCCTATTTAATTTATATGAAAGTGAAAGTCTGTCGCTTATACATTTGACAAACTCAATCGAAGTATATCTGTCTGTCAAATCTCAATCCGATCCGATATACAGAACAAAAATTAGAGTTGTATTTACAAAGCTATGGCAAAATACGTAGTATGCAATATCGAGAAACATAAAATTCACCAAAAACTCATGCACTGTTAGTATGGAACAATAATCGGTTTGAATATACCGGAAAAACATGACATAACTTAACGTCTTTACATTAAATGAATTGGTCGTGTACTGTTTTATTCTATTCATGGGTTCATGATTTATATATTAGTTGTAATTGGCCTAAAAACTTTCCTCCGTACTTGCGAATACTCTGAGATCGGGACTTTGAATCTTTTAAAAGTGTTTGTTTGCTTTGTGTAGTTTGTCCTTATGTTATTATGTACATGCTGTCTAGCGTGAATCCAATAAACTCTCACTTTTCCATGGCAATTCAAAGGAGGAGGCCAGGTAAGACCCCTTTTTGGCCTCAAATATAGAATTTTTACCAATATGTTAAAATGTAGATATCAGCAAATTATGGGAAAGTATAATACTTCTGTTTCATAAATATGGACTGTTTTTACCATTACAAAGCAGGTAATAACATCATAAATGCCAGCAATATTACTGAAATCTTCACAATTTTAGCATTTGTGCTAATTTCACTACGGTTGAATGTAAAATGAAAGTGGTCGCATTACTGTTCAGTCTTTCTATTCAAACATTGTGTTGTATTTGATGATGATACATTACATTTATAAAGGTTGAGACTAGATACGAATGCAGCCACCTCCATTTTAGACCATTACCATTTGAAACATGACGTTTTATGGCAAATATGATAGATTTTGCATATTTACGCGTGAATATGAGCTTCTCTGATCTCCAAATCAATTAAAATATGTTACATGAACTTATTGAATAGACTAAAATAGACACCTAAGTATTTGAAAAATGTAAAAATTCTTTTATTAGGTGTACTGAAAATATTAGGACAAAGCTAGCCCTTACCAGATATTCTCCCCGCACGGACTCTTCGACAGGAACTACCTATTATATTATATTTATAGTGAATTTGTTCTCGTACTGAACATGCATGAACTATTTGCCATTAGACTTTAAGAAAGAAACAATTAACTTGAACCAACTCATCATTTTCAAAATCCCTTTCAGTTTTTCCCATTGTAACGCTGTTTTAGCATGAGAAAGCGCAACGCCTTTTGAATCAATATAAATATTTTCTCAACTTTGTGGACAAACAATGTTTTCATACTTTGATGATAATACAATTTCATGTTGATTCCTACTGGCATTTATTGTCAATGGAATTAAACGATTTTCTCCTTTCCCTCTTGAATATAATTGGTTTTGTTCTCTAAAAAATGAAATTTAAACAATATATCAAACATCTCTTGCTGATTTGTTGTATATTTGAAATTCAGTCAGTCTATAAACTAAGAATTGTTAATTTGAAGCTAAGTGACTTTTTGGAGGACAGCATCAGAGTTTTGCCAACTGAGAAGTGTGAAGAAGATGTGATACAAAATTTATATATCAGAGTTATTGAACAATTTGGCACTCATTATACAACAGAAGTTGTCATGGGAGCAAAAGCAGTACAAGAATTTAGATTCAAAAATACCGATCTAGATCGATTTCAGTCCGTTGGTGTTTCTGCTAAGGTAAGCAACTGGTGATAATATTTAAAGATCAATACTTTTGCATTGTTTGATTTGGATTACCCGCTTCTTCCAGTATTTTTGGATAGTTTGTGGCTGTCAGCTGTTATTGGTACAAAAAAAATGTAGCGGATATCGGAGTGCTCTGATAGAACCACCAACCTCCAGCAGGAAAACGACAAACCTTTTCAATGCAAATTTGAGTGTAACGCACCTGCCATGTGTGGGATTCAAAACTCACAACATTGGCGGGCTAGTGGTACAATATTTAATCTTCTTAGTCCACTCGGCCACAGAAACCCATGTTGTAACCAGATGATAATCATGATTTTTAATACATTTTCCGCAACATCTCAAGAAAATTAATCTACATGTCTTGCTGACTGGTTTATGTTACCCCCAATTTAATACTAAGAAGTACTGTCACTTTTTACAAGGAACAGGTTTTAAGCGAGAGACGTTTTTATATTTAATTTAATTTAATTTAATTTACTAAACATATATTTGCTTTATGTAAAGAAATAAAGGTTAACAAAGACAATAGACGTATAATTGCATTTTGTAAATGATCTAAATAAACACTGCATACGTTAGAAACTGACTCAAAATCTTAGTTTACATTATGTTTAAGGTAAATATATCGTATACAAGTGAATAATATGTTGTCATTGTCCAAATAATTAGTTATTTCATTTACAATACAGTAATCACAAGAATCACATTCTTGACTTACTTAGGTCGCTGCCCAAATGTCAGTTAAAATGGGTGTCTTCTCTGGTGGAGCAGGATTTAGTGTAGGAGTTTCAACAGAGGAATCTTTAAGGGAAATGGTGTCAAATACTGAAAAGGAACAGAGGGAGTATTACATTGGTGGGAGTCCTCCATCTGGAGATTATAGTTCAGGTTCGACGGAAACACTACGAGAATGGGCGAGATCGGCTGCAGAAAATCCAGCACCAATTCAATATAAGCTGGCATCAATTGATGCAATAATTAGACCTGAGTACTTTAAGAAAAAAATACCAGGTAAATTAATTAAATTAACGGTACGAATCTTTCTGCATCAGAAGATTCGCATTTCGACAATAGATGTCTCTTTTGTACAGGTAAATTTATATAACTCACAATCCGTATGTTCATGCTACTACCGAACTACTGGCTAGTAAGCTTGTTGTTCCCTTGGGGAATAATAGTCTACGCAGTGGTACTGATGAAATTGACGGTACTATTTTTTTTCTGCACCAGATAAGGTGCATTTAAATATACTAACAAAGTATCATTTTATCGAATTCTGCTGGTATGTTTTTCAGAAATCGCAGCATTTGCCTTAATATTAATTAAGGCTTTGTTCTTTATAAGTCACATACTTATGCAAAAGATGAAAAATATCGGTTTTTTTTTGTTTTGTCCCTAGTGGTACTTGTAAATATTCTATTTACTGTAATCAAAACCAGGAATCCTGTAAACAATTGCATGCATATATGTACCGTTTACTAAAAACAATTATATACACAATAAAAATCAGAGCTTACTAGTATGAGGATGACAACAGACTTCTACAATACACAGTTGCCTTGTATGGTTCCATTTATATGTTGTGCCGAATTTCTTTTGTGATTTCAAATTTCTCCAAGTAATAAAGAAATTATGACAGACACATACAGATTATACCGTTTTTGCGTTACCGCATAAAAGTTCCAGCAACAATAATAATCAATGAGGTTATTGTT
This sequence comes from Mytilus edulis, assembly GCA_019925275.1. Taxonomy (NCBI): domain Eukaryota; kingdom Metazoa; phylum Mollusca; class Bivalvia; order Mytilida; family Mytilidae; genus Mytilus; species Mytilus edulis. The sequence goes on from CM034353.1 coordinate 114,885,700, forward strand.
GTCCAATGAAACATAATTATGACTAAGTCTTGGAAATATGATTATAAATCTAATGACCGAGGTAATAGTTTTTAAACCTTTTGACTGACAAATAGTCCGTGGAATAAAAAAGAAGACATATATTTAGTTATTTTGTTATATACAATAAACATACTGAGGTATAATAATGATTAATATCAACTTTTTAATGAAGGCCACGATTGTATATTATGGGCTTTGAGTACACTTTTATAACTTTTATAACGGCACTTTCTGTCGTTACTATCTATGTTTTTTTTCTTATTTTGCTTATAGCCAAACACGCCATTTTTGGCTGATTTGGGTTTTTTTTTATGCTGTAACACCACTGCCCAATGTAAGTGGAAGAGTTGTGGGCTCATGACAGGGCCTTTTGTATCTGCCATTACTGTAAAGGATTTATTTGGCTATATAAGGCCGTACAATTACATTTATTTGTTTAAGTTCACTTCATTTGAACTCTGTTTGTTAATTCATTTTATTTTCGAATGTGTGTGTACTCAAGGTTATTTCCTGTTAACAAATTATAAACAGTAGTTGTTTAATCCAATAATAGGAATTACTTTTTACATTAAATTTCTTATATATCTTAAATAGATTTTTAAGATAACTGGCTTTTTTTGCTATTTTCTACTCATTTTTATTTTATATTTTCAAGGTTTATATGAGAAACGACAATGTTTTAGAAAGGCTCTCTTCCGTTATTGTTCATCAACTATATCTACGTATCACTGTAGTCTTCTGTCGGAATCGGAAGGAAATTCTGCAGCTTTAAAGTAGGTACATTTTAAGGGAAAAACAAAATTCCAATGAAGTAAGACAAAATAATGACAAAACCAAGCAAGGGAAAGTCAATTCAAACAACTATAACAAAACAGTTCCTTCTCGACTTGTGAAAGCCATCATGGATACATCGAAAAACCATATTCAGTGCTAAAACATCAAATTCGGTTTTTCATTTTTCTCTAATCTTATAAAGGTTTTAACATTCAGCGAATATTGTTGACGCCTGGATTAAATCCGCCTACAAAAAGTAAAAAAAACCATCAGGGATTTCATTATATCGTTTATTATTTCGCGGAACTCGTGTAGCTCTGGTCATTTACCATAGTCTGGTATGTACATATATTTTTGTACAAAATTAACAAATAAGAACATATATTCTAAACAGGTATGGTGATTTTATAAAAGTACGTAATGGAGATCGATTCCTGGCATTGTCACAGCATTATGGAATATCCCCTGGATTGACAATAAAACCGCTAACTACAGGTAAGTTTCATCACAATTTTCATCTTATTTTCTGGAAGGAGAATTTCGTTTTTACAAATAGTAATGATCATTGATAAAAAATAAAGTTCACAATGCTTATTTTAACACTTTGGTCCATAAAAGTAAAAAAAACCCGAAAAGTTTGGATTTCATAGCGAAGAAAAAAATGTTTCATTGTAATTTTTATCAGATAATTTCTAACCAATTTAAATCAAAAGTTTGTAACTTAAGTGTTTATTTAATGGAAGAATACCGAAACCGACATAGGAATAAACAGACTGCAATAATAATCTTTGAACGCCTTTAGAAGTTCCAGTTTTAGTAATCAAACACAACACAGTATCATCTGCATATTTGTGAAATTGTTTTTTAACAGTTGTTAGTCGGTTTTTATCTTTATAAATATAATTTATGTGAAATAATCTGGAATTTGAAAAACAAATTCTTATATGGGTTTCAAACTGCATAAGGGTTTTTAATTTATGTTTTTAACTTAAGTAAGAGCTATCTTTTAAGAAGATTAAAACGATAAATTGTTATTATTGATGCAAGCTGGAAATACAAGTATACACTAGTTTGATAATTCAATAATTAATATTGCAGTGTCTGAAATTACCAATTATGATGGACTCTTCCAACTAGTTCCACCTGATGGAATAAGTGATAAGTTGGGATCAAATATCCACTATGGAGAACCATTCTTGCTGAAGACAATTGAGGTAAAAGCCTTGAATCATTCTAGTAAAACAGTTATATTGTTCATTACTAATAACTAATGGAATAAATCCCCCTCACGAACTTGATAACTAGTAACGCAATGTGATGGTGCTTCAATATACTTTCATTATCTAAAAGGAATTATGATAGGTTGCATTGATTCACAGTTCTTAACACCTGATTGCATGATACCATATATTCATGGATTGAAGCACGTAGATGTGGATACTATCAATCTATTCAAGACTCAAATGGGCCAACAAATCAATAGCTAAGACTTTTTTGCAAGGTAAAGGCAGAATGTTGCCCCAACAGAAGTAAGTGTTTTGAGAAAAAAATTACTGAAATCCGCACTGTAACGTTTTACGGTCACCAACACGAATTTGTTGATCTATGCACAGTGTTGTACTCACCATCGGTCTTATATATTAAGATAACCATATAGCCATGGTATCTCTTATTAACTGGCTTCGGCGCACCTGATATAGCTCTTTGATGGCATCTTTGTCTTGTGCCTATATACTTTTTTAGTGAAAGACGTGTCACGGTACTTATTTGTTCCAAATTCATGTATTTGGTTTTAATGTTATATTTGTTATTCTCATAGGATTTTGTTTAATGCTTAGTCCGTTTCTGTGTGTGTTACATTTTAATGTTGTGTCGTTGTTCTCCTCATATATTTAATGCGTTTCCCGCAGTTTTAGTTTGTTACTCCGATTTTGTTTTTTGTCCATGGATTTATGAGTTTTGAACAGCGGTATACTACTGTTGCCTTTATTTAGCTTATCTCATTTCAAATTAAAAATATTAAAATACTATTGATGAATTTTAATAGGGAGATATGCTTCACATTGGAAGATCAATTTTACTCAACACAGATATGCCTGCAGAAACAAGATTATTAGATGTATTTACGGATCAAGATGAAGCCATGTAAGTACACATTGCACTCAGATATTTTTAGTCTAATATGGTATAGGTCGTCTCATTAATATATTTATCAACGAAAGCTTCATAGCAGTCAGTGACCGTTGCAGTATAAATGTTGCCGTAATAATAGTTGATACATTCAATGTGTACTCACGTGATATCATCATAAGCATATCTTTCAAATTAACGAGGTCACTTCCGTGAATAATTAGATGGCGTGAAGACTATAATACACACGAAATACCGATACGTACTATCGAGCAAATGCATTGTTAATTGGTAATTTTAGACTTTTTATCGTTTATTATTTAGATAAACGATTTAGTATGATATAAATAGATATCGGAATTTAAGTCAAATAGGTGAATGAAAATGACGATCAAAGGTGTTTTGGTTAAAAACATAGCATTAAAGATTCAACTGGTGTTCCTGGTGTTTGTTAATGAATTATTCGTTTAATTTTGGGTGGTTCTGTTAATCTATTTTACCATGTTGGTTTGATAGCTATGGAGACTATGAACTAAATAAAGTCATATTATAAGTATGAAAAAGTAAAATCACAAAATATACTGAACTCCGAGGAAATGGACAACAACTATCATATTCCTGACTTCGAACAAGCATTGTCAAATGCAGAAAATAGTTGACTGTCCTTTGTGAAAAACCAAGACAATGCTTTAGATTAATTTTTAGAGTTTTGAACTTAATTTATGATTGAACTTAATTTTTTATGTTGCTTGTCATTAATTTTTTTTGCCTATATTGTTAGCTCAATGTTTAATCAGAAAGGAAGAGTCCATAGAAATTGCCCACAGCGAAAATTAGACTTTATCAAATAAAACAATTGGTTAAGTCTTTGGTCTCTTTATCATTATTTATTAAGTTGACACATTGTAATATCACGCAAAATTTGTCTTATCCACAAACAGAAAACCGAAGTTTTCCTGTAAGCCATGTTTAAGATGAAACAAGTTGATATTGTTCCATTGTTTCTTTGTCATTTTCTGCAATTTTCAAAAGAATTTAATTGTCAAACATACGCTTAACATATAAAAATCGATACATACTTTTACAAATATTAAACAATTTACCATTCGTCAATAACTACAATTTTGAATTGCACGTCTTAAGGTTCATCCTAACTCACTGTTGACAACGAAAGTTCTTATTTATACACCTGATGTAAAATTTAACTAATATATATTTCAGGAATACGAACATCAGCTATAGTCCAGTAGCAGATTATTCAATTTTTTTGAAAAAAGAAAAAGGCGAGTATAATGGAAGCTAACGCAAAGACTTCCTACAAAATATTTAAACAACTTGTTTAATCTATACATTTTTAATGCTGCCTTTTCCAGCCTAATGTTTTCCAGACTTTCTTATTTAATGTTTCATTGCACATAACAGATCGTTTTGTTTTGAACCTATACACATTGTCTTTGTTTTTGACACATTTACTTGTTTTTGGCTTTTTAACCATTTTGATCTGAGCGTCACTGATGAGTCTTATGTAGACGAAACGAGTGTCATGCGTTTCAAATTATAAGCCTGATACCTTCGATATTTATTTACTAACATTTTGTGTTCTTAAACCGAAGGTCAAATTACTTATAATACAACAGTGCCAGAATTATACATGTTTTGTCTTTTCCAATCACAGAAATAGTGCTAAAAATAGCAAAAAACATTACAACACAAAAATACTGAACCATGTTGAAAATTTAAAACGGAAAGTCCCTCATAAAATGGCAAAATCAAAACCTCAAACAAATTAAACAAATGGATAACAACTGTCATATTCCTGACTTGGTACAGGCATTTTCCTATGTAGAAAATGGTGAATTGAACCTCGTTTTATAGCCAGGTAAACCTCTTACTTATATGACAGTCGCATCAAATTCCATTAAATTGACAACGATGCCTAAACAAAACATATAGACATAAAAGATACAATGTCAAAATTACAGTAAACAACATTGTGTAACAAAACGTTCAGTAATATGAATTGGATTACATAAAGGCAAATCATTAAGACATATTTAGAATAATATAAGACTTAAATCGTACCCTTGAGGTTCAACTCCTTTTAATGTAGATACAAATGAAAAGTATTTGAAATGTATATAGCCGGTTTCTATTGGCTATATTCGAAGATAACCAAGTTTTAGCTTTCTAAACAAACCGTGGACTGCTTCGCTGTATCCGCATTTAAGGTGATATGTGTGCATGTGGTTTTTAATTAAGTATTCGATTTGGAAATTTGAACGATTGACCACAGAGGTTGCAATGCAAAGCAATGACATATAATTGTAAACCACAATAGATGTATAGATTCAGAGAAACTGATGTTGTTCTATTTTAAGAGTGTGTTATACATAAATGTTTTTCAGTTTTTTTCACTTAATTTATCAAAAATTATAACATTTACAGAAAGACACGAATCTGGAGGTATGCCTAGATTGGTAGAAGTTATAAAATACAGATAATGCATTTTTTTGTATATTAAATATAACATTGTTTAGGACCATTGATAAGCAAAACAAATCGTGCATATTGAAGATTACAAAGCATATAAACAGGAATCTGATGTTGAGTAGTTGTCGTTTGTTGATGTGGTTCATAAATGTTTCTAGTTTCAAGTTTTTTATATAGATTAGACCGTTGTTTTTTTCCGTTTGAATGTTTTTGCAATAATCATTTTTAGGCCTTTTATAGATTGCTGTTCAGTGTGAGCGGCCCTGTGTTGAAGACCATACTTTGACCTATAATAGTTTACTTTTACAAATTGTGACTTGAATGGAGAGTTGTCTCATCGGCACTCATACCACATCATCTTATATCTACGTATAAAAATTTATATATAAATATTGAATTTCACTGTGCAATACATACATAATTAAACGAACACGAATTCATGATAGCTGATCCAAACTGAAATACACATAGTTAATTTTCCGGCATTTGATTTATTATCCTCGATGAGATAATCTGTAATTCCTGTTCGTATTTAAGCCAATAGTTGTGGCAGTATCTCAGTAGCAATTTAAAGCAACCAGTCAGACTATATATGTGATTAGTAATAATTATAAGATTGCGTGTAATCGACTGAAACTAATAGCTCTACACCTTGATGCGAAGCAATAATAAATTTAATTATAATAGCATTTGTATTTTTGTAAATTTTGAAAGCGCTGTGACATGAATGATTTGTACGAAAGCTGATTGCATGAAATACAACAGATAATAACTATCTTTTTATATCTTTATTTTTATACATTGTTTTATTGGAAGCGTTAAATTCTTATACTTTTAGCTTGCTCGTATCTAATTACCATACGATCCCACTGTTATAACAACACAGTTGTTCATTATCAAGTTGAGTTGATTGGTTCAAAAGGAATTACAACGAATACTATTACTGTTGGAAATACAGAGGACTGTTTATGCTTGTCGAAAACACTCTGTGGTTCGTTTTGGTTCCACACCTTAGTGATAGAACAAGATATTGGAGAAATACAAGCAGCCATTATAACGGCAAGTGTCAATTATTCCAGTGAACTCTTAAATGATAAAATTTTATAGACATTATTTAATCTTTCGCTTAGTTGAGTATAATATAAGATTAGGAACGGAAACGGGAATGTATAAAAGACAAAACAACTCGACCAAAGAGCAGAATTATTGTTCTATTGTTGATAAAATATCATATATCTAGACAAAATGTTCAGACTTTGGGAAATAGTTATCTAAGGCACAAGGTTTATAATTTGATACGCCAGACCCGCGTTGTTCGTACACAAAACTCATCAGTGACGATCAGATTAATTTAAACAGAGAGTCAAACAAGTATAAAGTTGAAGAGCATTGAGGACCAAAAATTCGAAAATGTGCCAAATACGGCCTAGGTAAGCTATGCCTGTGATAAGAAACTCCGTAGTTTTTCGTATAATTCTTAATTTGCAAACAACTTATCTAATATTATAAGTTATATGGTTTGCTACTGACCCCCTACGGATTCATAGAGTTTTATTAAAATCCATAGGGGACTCGTCCGACAGTAGTTAACCGTATAACGAATTTACAGCACGCTCGTCTCTTCCGGCTGCGTTCTGTAGAAAAATAAACAATAGAATGCAAAAGAACATCAATAGATGACGTCACCATTAACAGTAGACGTGACGTCATGAACCCCTATGAAATTTACAAACCCCCTACGGATAAATGTGCAGTCACCATGTGATGGAGTTTAATCAATCACAACTTGATAATTTACCCGCGGTGCGATAATATATATTGAATATTCATGTCAACACCGAAGCTGGTGATACCCTCGGGGACGAAACGTGCACCAGTAATTGCATCGGCCCAGTGGTGCAAACAGTTATCGAAGGTATCAGGCTTCAAAAAAGTTATTTATACATTCCTATCAGAATCCAAATAGAAATAGCACGAACGTTCTTCTATTGGAAAATACGGACGCATGAAATTGATGGAGTGTTGTCTTAATTGTTTTGAACTGCAAAAATAGAATAAAAGGGACGTATTTAACTATATACGACATTATAAGTAGTAATTGGGTTTATTTATTGAAGTTTAAGACAATGAAAAACCTTACTTACTTTTAAAATAAAAATTGGATGTTCCACTCACAAGGGCTAGATGTCCTTTTATTATTTCAAAACGGTTGTGATTCAATTCGTAAACCCGTTATCTGTAAAGACGCGAAAGAGAGTTTGATTGGTACTTCTTCACGGGTAGTAAGGTCGTCATATCGAAGAGCGTTTAGTACAGTGATTTTGTCATAGTTTGGATAAGTTTGACATGACGGTGTTAAGTCTTTTTGATGACAATCAATGCAAAAATGTAAACATTGGGATATTTTGTAAACGGAGCTTCTGATCATTAATTCAAGCTGGAAAGTACTTTTGTATACAGTAAATATGTTAGTACATCACACGTTTTATCATATGGTTAATTATTTAACACAGAACAAAGCTTGCGTATGTCAAAATTTAAAAGTTGCTAAGTGGTTTATTGTGCATAAAAAACGTTATTTTCTTACAGACTGTTACATCACATATATCTTCGTGATATAACACTGTGGTCAATTCTTCTGAAAAATACCTACTTTTACAACCAATTCAAAATTACTGAAATATCTGTGTCATGGTTTGGTTCATTCATGTCATGGTTAAGTTTATGTTCGACATGGTTCAGTTATGTAATTCTTGTCTTGTATAATGAAGAGTTACTATCAAAATTAACAAAAATCGTTCCATTTGAAACACAAAAGGACATAAAAACGCACATACAATGTAGTAATATGTTTATATAAGTAGATGCATATGATTGCCAATGAGATAACTATCCACCTGAGATCAAATGACGTAGATGTTAGCAGCTTTTTGTCATCAAAAGGCCTTCAACATTCAACAATGAGCAAAACCATATTTCTTAGCAAGATATAAAAGGCTGCGACAAAATTCAATGTATAGGAATTCCAATTAGAAAATCATCAGCCTAATTTCTGTCCAAAATAAAAAGCAAAATATGATACACAGTCACATACGATATTCAATGGCATTACAGACACTTAACTTGAGACAGTATATACACAATACTGCGTAGTAAAACATGTTTGATGGCTCCCCAACCTCTTCTTCGCCTTAACCATGCAACACATGTAAACTCACCAGATCGGGTTTAAACAAGAAAATCAAGTAACAGAAACACTAAAGACACAAATAAAGTACTGATATTTAGTGGGACCTAGTTTTAAACAAATAACAAATGATAAAAAGTCATGATTCTAAGATAGCTTCTTTTAAATTTCAGGATGTAATTCTGCTGCCAATATTTACGCTATACTGAGAATAGTTTGATGGTTTCGGATCTCTGGTTGTCTCTGTTCAATTTATTTACCCATTTTATAGAAACCAGCAGATATAGAGTTTTGCCTATTTAATTCATCCTATTGTTGAAGAATTCATGTTTGTGTTGTTGGTTTGCTGTCTCATTTATGTATTACCCACGTCATCTTACATTTGATATTACCTAGTAAATTGAAAATCAAATAAGCAAAAATGATAAACGGCAAATATAGATAGCACAAAAATATCATTGAATGTTCTAAGAAGTTCAAATGAAGTGTACTTGTAATATATATCAACGAACTTACCATCTGTTTTATCTTCGTCCATCTTATAATGCGTTCTGTCCTATTACAAACGATGATTTCTTGTCTATCCAGGTCAAAATTAGGGTCGTACACAGTTTAAGGGGACGACCATTTGATATTCGGGGGGGGGGGGGGGAGGGGGCGGGCAAGAGGATTTTGAAAATAAAAAACTCAGCCTTAATAATCACAAAAATAAATGGTTTGTTCTGTGGTAGTTTGAAAATAGATTACCTGACTTGCAATGTATTGAAAATAAATAACTCAGCCGGTCTAATCGAAAGCATGAGATAGCACCAGATTCTTCATAAGTTCATCTTTTTCCCCAAAAAAGACGGGAAACACTTCCCAAAATTTTAATAATAACAGCATAAATATTATTTAAATATACTTGAAATGTCTGAAAATTGGGTTCATTGAACGTGAGGTATATTGTCTCAGGAAACCTTACCTCACATTTATTTTAACAGGGCCGTTACTTCATTGAGGCAAATGCCTCATGTAGGAAATTTCAAAACCAAACGTCTTTCTCCATATCTAATTGTGTTCAAAGCGAGTGCCTTGCAAGAAGTAAGTTCTAATTTCCCTCATACGTAGCCCTGATTTTTTTTGTCTTTTGTTCATTGATTGCCCTTCTGTATTCTGTTAGTGTTGCATTCACTTTGTAATCTAGTAATTTTGTTATGAACTTGATCATGAGTTTACAAAAAACAGCATCCACAGACTTAACTATGTGAATTCCAATGTTGCTTTATCATGCACATTGGTCTTTTGATATTGTCCCTAGAAACTTAAGTCTTGCACTGAATTTATACATTTTACTTCGAGACCAAATATTGTCAAAAAGTTATTAAAACAAAACTTGCATTTTCAGATTATGAAAGGGTCTTTGGAACACCCAGAAAGCATGATTTTGCATCATTTGTTCTTTAGCTTCTTGGTTCTTCAGTGGCTCCAAAACCCTTCAAAAAAAAAGTTTGCCTCGCTCCGCTCGGCGAAATTTGTTAGCCAATATTTTTAATAGAGGCAAGTTACAACCAAACTTTAATACTATGTATGTATGCAATACATGTATATGCAGTTGGGAATATAAAGATTCATTCTGCAAGGATGATGAATAATTAGATAAATGTACAAAGACTTGACTATACATGTATTTTTATTAATAGTATTACAAAAATAAATAACCGATCAAAAACAAATCCTCTTGCAACCCCCCTCCCCCCCCCAACCCCCCAGCATATCAAATGGTCGTCCCCTAAATGTACGTGTACCAGACAACATAACACGTGGTTCTTTGAATTTCAATCCTTTTGTCAATCACATGTAATAATATACCACCTCATACTTAAAACTAGATAGCAGGAGTTTTTTTTTCAGATAGTATAGAAGCTATATTACATAACAAGTAAAATATTTGAATTAAATTAAAGATACTATACACGATGCATGTATACAATATTACAACGATTTTTATTGATTCCTAATAACAATTGATAAACTTGAACATTATATCGGCTTGAATTCAAAATTGATGTTGTGATCTTTCATATTTTAGATTCGAACTTTGAAAGTACTTTTTATTGTAATTTTTATTTTTTATTGTCTTTTTTTGTTGTTGTAAAATTATATCGAAAGCTAATTTAAAAGAGCAGTGACTTTTAAATTGATAATGTAGAAAACTTAAGAAATGTAACATGACATGTTTAACTTACGCTTTGACGATTACACCCGCTAAATTTGGTTAAACAGGCTTTTTTCCTTCTCATGCAGTTAATATATAGTGTAACTTCGTTCAATAACAGGCGCTATCAATCAAATTTTCAGTATTAAAGTGAAACACATATATTTTTATTTCGATCTAAACCATGACAATCTTGACCAAAACCATGACGAATTTCTAGACTCGTAACCGAACCATGTCAATCGCTTAACCAAACCATAGCAATTCCGATATCTTGCTTATTCTGCGTTAATTTCGTGAAACAACAATTCCAATATAGATCGTTTGACCTCCAATACAGATTCAAGCATCTTATTTGCTTTTTATCTGCTCGTGTGAATAGAACTGAGGCAAAAATTTAGGGAAGTAACATAAATTAACCATGTCAAACTTATCCAAACTATGACAAAATCACTGTACTAAACGCTCCTCGATATGACGACCTTACTACCCGTGTTCTTGTATACTAGTATCTGTTATAACGAAAGACGTTCATGTATATATGCTAGTACCATTCGGATGAGGCAATCTTTATACATTTGGTGTTCATGTGTCTATCCATAGAAGGAAACTTAAATTCAGTTGTATCTCGTTGGTTTTTGTTGACAATAATTTTTATTAATTTTGAAAAGTTATATCAAGGATTTCCTTTTAAAGCTCAATATACAAAAAGGGGTTTTAATTTTTTAAATAATGTAGCAGCGGATGTATTTATTCCAATTTCTATAAAAGATAGTTGTCTCATTTGGGAACTATACGATTTTTATGTGGAGGTGTGTGTGTGTGTGTGTGTGTGTGCACGTAATTCCTATTTAATTCCAAGATTATTATCAGATTAATAAACGTGTCTTTTTATGGTCACGTGTGAAGATATTCACTATGTAGTAAAATTTTTCATAAAACGCCAGTTTCGTGAATAAAACGGCAATTGTAAAAAGTAATGAAAAATTCAATCATTTTTTTCTCCTTTCAATTTAATAAATGAACTTTAATCCTAATATATTCCAGGGTAAGGATGGAGCATCTACTTATGATGTTTGGGAACTTAAGGTCAAATCTATCATAAATGGCATTAAAAGGCATGCTGAGTGGGATGGAGACCACGCCCAACACCGTACTCTTGAACTTAAAAATCTACAAAAGACAACAAAGAACGTTGGTACGTATAACCTAATGATATTTGTTGTATAAAGAAGGCCAAGAACTCAAAGGGGCACAGGTAAATTTCCTTCATTAATTTAACGAAGGAATTGTTTTTCGATTCCTTTAAAAATATATGTATTGAGTCTGAAACCTCTTTTTAATGGTTGGAAGGTATATATTAGAGTTGACGATCACTTTTACCATTAACTTTTCCAAATATTTTCTTTGCAATTGTTTTATTAATCATTGAGAAAACAATATGTAAAGAAGGTGTGTAATATCAAATTTCTCATATCACAAGGTTAATGTAATAGCTTCCATTCAGTTTGCATGTTGATTTGGTGTGCGTGTGTGTGTGTGTGATTTTCTTGGAGTATAATGTAATTTTGATTTATTTTAAGATAACTTATTCAAGAATTCCTTACCATTTTCAAAATATTGGCTTTTAAGAAAAGGTGAGGTTACAAAATTAATCATCTTCTTCTGTTAATTTCTACTGTGTATAAGTTTATATTGTATTGTAAATTTGTTTCGTTTTTAGAAATGTCTAACCTTTAGAAATGGGGAAGGCCGTACGGTGACCTATAGTTGTTAATGTCTGTGTCATTTTGGTCTCTTGTGGACAGTTGTCTCATTGGCAATCATACCACATCTTCTATTTTTATAGGGTTGGGATCCCGCTAAAATGTTTAACCCCGCCACATTATTTATGTATGTACCTGTCCCATGTCAGCAGCCTGTATTCAGTAGTTGTCGTTTGTTTATGTGTTACTTATTTGTTTTTCGTTCATTTTTTTTTATATAAATAAGGCCGTTAGTATTCTCGTTTGAATTGTTTAAAATTGTCATATAGGGGCCTTTTATAGCTGACTATGCGGTATGGGCTTTGCTCATCGTTGAAGGCCGTACGGTGACCTATAGTTGTTAATGTCTGTGTCATTGTTGTCTCTTGTGGACAGTTGTCTCTTTGGCAATCATACCACGTCTTCTTTTTTATTCATTCATTTGAAAACTAACTTTCTTTTAGATTTAGATATATATCCGGTACAATTTACTTTCCAAAGTAGTAATATTGCTCGACTTGAAGGACAGCCATTGATCATTGGTGAAACTGGTTTTATCCAGATTTTTTCGTCTGTACCAAAAAAGTCCTTCTGGGATCAAGGTATAACGCATGTAGCCAGCTTAGGCGATATGGGAGAAGTTGGAATTAAGGAGATAGGACCGAAACCGCATAAGCCGCTTTCAGCAGGTATATTTTAAATAAATATGGTTGACTCACTTCATATATATTGAGTTACTTCTAATACTAACATCATCGTGCGGTTATCGCTTTTACATATAATTGCAAAATTATATTTCAGTCAATATTGCATCTGATATGTGTTGTACACTAAGTTCTGTTCAGACTATTAATGTATGGCAAAATCCTTAAAAATGTCCAAATCAAATGATAATATCCGTCGTATTTCTCATGTAAGTACAAATAAACATAGCGATGGTGGTCTTAATCGATAGGTCACATTCGGATAAAAGTGAAAGGGATTGTAGTAATGATAATTGAAACTTGCTTGTTTACATTTGTTGAAGGGATATTTTTTAGCGTCTACCCATTTTCAAACAGTTGTTGTTTTGTGTCGCCAAAATATCACCCGGTTGTCATTTAAGACTTTGCAGTCAAATCCAGTACAGTTAATAGGGAAATAACAGCTACTGAACAGTCTTTGCCGATCTTAATTGAGTCCAAGCAAATTGTCTTATCAGTGCTAAATTTACCACAATAAGTCGGCTAAAAATAAACAAAACGACTCAACGTGAATTATATAAACAAAAATCATAAATAACATTACAAACTTCCTTTTTCTCATTTCGTATTTTTTCTATTTCTTTAAATCTCACCCTGTTCCGATAATACCCCCTGATTGATAATATGTTGCATTTGATTTGTTCATATATATGTTCATATTTTTCAGTTTGTACTGACTTGATATATCCAAGCGCTGCCAAAATTAGTCATCGATACGACTTTGCAGATCGTATATTGTTTTCCTTTGAAGTCAAAGTCAGGATTTTATACGTGGAAATTGAATCGCAATCTTCCGTTACATATTCACTGGCGTATCTAAACGAAGTTAATGAAACATTTATGCAGGTTCTTAATGTCGAACGAACACAACGTTCTAAGACTCAAACTTTAACCTTAAAATCACCTTTGTACACCAAAGCTATAAAAATTTACGATAACGAAAGGAATGACGAAACCAGTAATATAACAAACCAAATCCAAAGGATATTTGTCGGCGGTTGTCCAAGTGCAATATTAGATAATGGAAAACCAGATACTATAAAGGAAGAATGGACTATAGAACTAAGCGAAAACATCATCAAGACAAATCCATATCTGCATGTTATACCTAGGTCAAAAACAACCATAGATCCAGTTAAAGTATTCAATGAAATTGAAACGCACTTTGCTCACACTTTCTCCTTGACATTTCCCTTATCACAATTGCAGTTTGATTGTGTTTTTACGAAGGAATCGTTGCAAAATTATTTACAGGGCACTACTGCTGAAATTAAATTTGAAATTATCAAAATTATCAAAAGCTATATTGAGCAAGATCAAGAACTGAATATTACAATTGATATCAAAGCAACGAACAAGGATGAATATGATCGTGGATTGACTCTGTTGAATAATACTATCAAGTCAGCTATAGAGAGTCAAACGTGTTCTGCTGAAACAGGCAACCTTCCATTGCAGTCCGGAAAATCAGAAAGTACAAACGAATCGTCGTCTTCATCTGTGTCAATCGAAGGGATAATTATCATTGTGTGTGTTATCGGTGTACTCCAACTACTAACATTGGTATTTTTAGTTGTGAAAACATTTAGGGAATCAACCCATAATAAAGGTATTTATATAAATACTTACACAAATGTCAAGTTTGATAAGTGAGGTCAAGGTGAATACAACTACAGCAATGAAAACACATAGAATGATATGGTTTCTGGGCAAATTGAATCACAGGAACGCGCAGCACATCCCTAAACGTAAATGAAAGGGCGTGTTTAATATAAATTGTAGGTAGATTTCGCTGATGAACGACATATAGCTTATTTTGTTTATGAACATCAGATTCCATTACTTCTAGCTAATACTGGCCCTGGACGGTAGCCTTGAACAGTATTCCAAAAATAGTTATCCTACTATTCTATAGATCCCTAATGGTATAATTAACACAATTTTTTGTTAAGAATTACATTATAAACTTTATCCCATTCTCGATGACAGCGAGAACACATTCTTTCACAAGCCAATGCGATAAATAAAAAAATAATTATTCAATATGTAACAGAGGTTTAGATACTTAGTATCTAGACAAAAAACTAAAGATAGCAATAATCAAAAGTAAATTATATGACGATGTCAATGGAAGAAATTCCCGCGTAAAATGCCATGACTGGGATAGACCACAAAGAATTTTAGGTCTATTTATCATTCACATTCCGATCAATTTACTCAGTTGAATAAAATATATATTTCAACTATATCTAAATTGGTTTTGAATTTAGTTAATCTATCAGAAAAATGATCTATTTCTCGCAGAGAAGCCTATATACTATACACCAACTCGACACTCTAAAGTTAACAGAAATTAGATTAGAAATAAAGCCATATACGAAAGGTGAAAAAAACAATTGTATAACATCATTGTCATTAAAATTGCTTACTTAACCGTGAAGTTAAAATTTATAACAATAACGTGTATTCTGCCAACCCCTCAAAACAATAATAATGTCTTCTTGACTACTACCGGACGCGGTGGTCAGGATAAATAATATTTTGTTATATATACTAGTCAACAAAAGAAACGATACACAAGATTGAACTGAAATTTATCATAAAATATAATCAATGGGAAAAACTGTTTAATTATCCAATGAAAAACATTCATTGACAAAGCAAATGCATTATAATTTAAAGGAATTGACTAAATTGAAAAGTAGATAAATACTGAGTTATTGAACACAGGGGTCAAAATTATTTGCGGAAAATGATGATAAAAGTTGGTACTTAATTTCGAAAATTAGAATTAAGCATTCAAATATCTGAAAAGGCATTCAAAATTTTAAGCAGGCCATGTTTAAGTTCACAATTTCAATGTTCTAACATCGAATTTTGAATTTTGGGATCCCAATTGCATTATATATGGAAGATGCATTGCCTTGTATCGTTTCTTTTGTTGACTAGTATAATATGTTAATAAAACAAAAAAATGGATAAAAATGACATTCCTTGTTTTTTTTTGTAGTTTTGACACTTTGATGAGAGCCTTATGTGATGCATAATTGGCACACGCTTCTGACGCACGAGAGTTAATCCCAATGTTTTCTGGGCTTCGTGTTACGTAGCCTATCGTTATATATTTAATGTTTTGAAAACCGTGTTAATCTGATTAATGCTGATAGTTCCTGCGATGTGTCCCGCTTCATTTTGTATCTTGCATATTGTATCTATGAAATCAAAACTAAGGTCACAGAGTAATTATCAGAAGGTTTTTGGTCTCAACTTTTGTTCTGCTGAAATTTATCCCTTTTTAAACAAATGGCTCTATCATCCTCTGATGTAAATATTTACTTTCCCATATCATTTAAAACGTAAATATTAATATCATTTCAGCACAACGACAACCGCCATTCCAACCACCAACTACCAGTAATCCAGGATATCAGGGATCAGCAAATGAAACTTTTGATGAATAAGCTGATGACACAGTTATACAATTATTTATGAAGTATTCTTTATTGTCAGCGTTTCTGTTTGGTCGTCTGTTCTTCTGTTGTGTTCTCTATATCTCTATATCTGAAACTGTTACTTATTGCTTGACAGAATATGTGAAATTTAAAAAAATCTTCCTTACATTATATTCATTTCCATCTTAACATTTTGCATTTTAACATATCATGGATGGACTTACGAAGGGTATCGGCGTATCGGGGTATTCTGTAACGAAATTATGCATAGTTGATGTAAGACTTTTAAGCGTGACATCGTCCATTTAAATCTGCTGTTAATCTTCTATCAAGATTCTATAAAGATACAATTAACAACCCAAAGTACAGTACATTTTTCCATCAAAAACTTATTTTAAATTATCGATTAACGTCTCTTGTTTTTAAGATTGCTACAAATATTAGAGTACAAAGAATACATTTGATATTAAAACATGACCATATAGATATGATATCGCACCTTTTTTTAATTTTCTATGGGACAATAAATCGTACCAAGTTCTCTGTAAAAGTTTAGCACACAGCAGCCCAGTTGTGGTCCCTTCTTTATTAATCAGTATATGCTGCTGTATTATGTAATGTTTCTTGCCGCTACACATTTTGGAAATATTCCCGTCCTACCTTCATTATTTATAATCGAATTTCATCATGTGTCGTCATGGTGTTCTCTTTCTTTCTTGATTTTTAGGTCTGTCATAAAATATATTTTTTTATGCGTTCTACAATTTAATTCATTATTGACTGGAATTTATATTGATCGGCTAGAATATATTACCCTGGAACATATTTCAGAATATTAAATGTAGGCTTAAGTTTTTACCTATGTACACATCTCATAACTGAATTACGAAGATACAACTCAAGTAAATAAAAAAAAAATAAGGAAATCGCGTGAATTCGAAAAGGTGCGCAAACGGGTGCGTCAACTGGGAAATCATATAATTATATACATGCATCTTACCTGTGTTTTATTAATTGTAGATCTGATATCAATATAATAGGTCGCTTGTGAGTTGAGACACAGATACATCATATCGGTCAATCAATTTGTGATGATGACCTCAAACCTTATATATAGTCGATTAAACATATCATAAATTGTGTTACTAATAGACATTTGCGGAAACTGTCATACACCTACGATTAGGATTACAATTACACTTATAGGTAGCATTTAAATCTTGGGATTTCTCAAAGTGTAAACATAAACCGTCGATCCAAAACAATGTAACTCTTTATGATATTTTTTTGTAGTTGAACAACGATTTTTTTCTAATATATTCGCAGCAATGTGTAAAAACTAATTATTGTATGTGGTGTTATCCAGATTGAAAATGCTGTAATTGTACGAATTATGATATAGTGCACAAACATTTAATTTTATTTTCATAAAAAAAATAGTACCGGCAATTTTTGTTGCAGTTGCATGAAGCGTGTTGTTATGTTTATGTACATTCTATCTTTTGTTTTGTTTTAAAGAGAATGTGAAAATAGAGTGGGTGGATCATTAGTTTTATCTTTTTATTCTTCATGGAACTTAACTTGCTGTTCGGTAATTTTTTAAATCTTTAATTTCATTTTAATAGGACAAACACGTTTGTTTTCATTTTTGATTTTAATAGAAAAACACACAATTATTCGGAAATATAATGTTATATACATATACACATTCATGGATCTTCAATCTGTCGTGCATTACAAAATCTACATTACAATTACTTATTTAAATGTACTTCATTGCGCCGAGTGTAATTGTCATGTTATGTCACTTGCTTATCGCATTCCCCTGGGATTTCTAAAGGTACAGTTTGTATAGTATCCTAGCTCTGAACGATATGTTTGCTGATTTTCGTATACTAACCATCATTATATAAAAGGTACCTTGTTTCTCGGGAAAATTGTATTGCTTCTGCTGATATATATTTGAACATACATTCATATACACCTTCAAAGTTTTCGGTACTTGTTGTCTTCAAATAGTCAGCTTTGAGCGTTCCTGGTGAAGGTAAATCCAGAAAAGCGCTTCTGACACATGAAATCTTATCGTGTTGCCTCAATTTTTATTTTATAAAAGACACCATGTTGTTTTGAAAACATAAAAATATGTATAGGAA
Source organism: Mytilus edulis (assembly GCA_019925275.1). NCBI lineage: Eukaryota > Metazoa > Mollusca > Bivalvia > Mytilida > Mytilidae > Mytilus > Mytilus edulis. The sequence goes on from CM034353.1 coordinate 114,904,592, forward strand.
GTGTAAAATATTAAACAGATTTATTACATACTATAGAGTAGATATTGAACGCACCGTCGAATAACAAAATAAAAGTTTTGAGGACTGTGTTGCTATATCCATCGCAGCGGTTCAAATATGATGTCACCATGCATTTGGCGGAATTAGTATGTCGTCAGAAATGCTTGCCTACAAAAAAAAAGTTTTATTTTGCTATTATGAATAGATCTGTATTGTTTATTATTATCATTTTGAGACGACCCCTTGTTTTTGTCACCTGTAAACGTAAACCTAAAGTCTAATCCTAGGTATAGACCTAGTTTCCGCGAATGTCTATTAATACTAACTGCTGTTTGATTTATAGTTAGAGGATATAAATATAATACAAATGGAAAGAACAAATTTGTAATACGTGCGTTATTTATGTTGTAAAAGGATCATTTACATTTTTATACTTGCTTAATTTTTCACCTTTTAATGATTTTACAATCTATTAGACATATAGAACGAAATTGCCAAGCAGTCTCTTTTTGTTAAATTTAAATTAGAGTATCTCATCGTTTAGGTATAATTAAATATGTTTCCAAATACGAACTATTTGATGTGAACAGTATTTTCATAATGTTATAAATAATGTGTTACTTCGTTGAATTCATTTTTATAAAATATAGTCTTAATTGAAATTATTAATAAAGTAACAAATGAATTTACATTAAAATTTCTTTGTCATTGGTGGTACTGATCAATGGTCGTAAATTGTAAAGCCTTTCATTTGAAACTACGACGTGCAGTACTCAAGGCGAACACGCAACCACCTGAGGCGTGTTTGGGGTTATACATCTGTTGTAACAATACTCAATACATGGTATACCATATTTTAAAATCTTGAAGCCATCGGAATGATTAAAACGAAAAACGTAAAAAAAAAACAAAAACACCAAACTTTTCACAATTCTATGGATCCTTCAAAGGTGAATTGACTAGTGTGTAGGTGGTTAAACATGTTTTGTATGATCTCAACCCTCTCCGTTAACTCTAACATGTTTGACGTCATTCTATTGTTGTTTTTGATCTTTATTTCAGTGACTGGACTATCATTTACCTGTAAGAAACCAAAGGGAGCATAATTAATTCATACAAGTAAAGGATAGTTCAAAAACTGAAGAAAAAAAAACCAATCAATTACACAATGTTTTTCTTCACGTGAACAAAAAAAGTATAACCGATGAACAAATTAAATTACACACACAAAAAAAATATTTAATTAAAGTCATCTTATAATACAAAATTGTGTCACTCATCAAGACGGTTACTTGAGAGAAAAAGATCACTTTCAAATTGATTTTAAATAAAGGCAAAAGTAGTATACCGCGGTTCGATAGTCATAAATAGATTGAGAAAAAAACAAATCCGGGTTACAACTTAAACCGATGGAAACACATCAACTATAAGAGGAAAAAAACGAAACAACAGAAACACTAAAGTGCATTAAGAAACCACATTTTTACCTATTGTGTCTGTTTGTTTTGTTCAAGCATCGGTGACAATATAATGGAATTTGATGCGACTGTCATACAAATGAGAGGTTTAGCTAGCTATAAAACCAGGTTCAATCCAACATTTTCTACATTTGAAAATGCCTGTACCAAGTCAGGAATATGACAGTTCTTGTCCATTCGATTTTGATGCGTTTTGTTATTCGATTTTGCCATGTGATTATGGACTTTCCGAATTGATTTTCCTCTGAGTTCAGTATTTTTGTCATTTTACTTTTTTCTTATTTGACACTTCTGCTTTCCAATCATATATTTCATTGAACGTTATTAAACCTCAACAGACGGGCTGAACTTTCTTCTGCAAAGAAACAAGTAAATGTTATTGCAATGTAGAGTGTATACGTTTCATAAAAGCAATACATATATGAGAGATTTATTATGATGTTTTTTTAATTCCATAAAAGGTATAAACAATGTTTTCATATCATAAAAAAAAAGGCAACAGTAGTATTCCGGTGTTCAAAAGTCATAAATCGACTGAGACAAAACAAATACTTTTTAAAAAACAACAACCGAGAGAAACACATCAACTATATATAACATTAAAATAGACAAACTATACTACTGTGTGTATGATGGTAATATATAAGCTGCATCTCAAATATGATATTTTTAAATCAAAAATTGAATGAGCTCATCAAAAAGATAAATGTGTAACTAAATTTTAATTAAATAGGTGAAACAATATTTACAAAGTTGTCAAACGAATGAAAATGTTGTTTTTACATTTAGTTTACATGAAAATAGTATATTCTTATCCTTTCAGCCTTTTTTTAGTTCGGTTCGTTTTTCTCAGAACTACGTTTTGTATGTAGTGTTTTGTTTTGAATTTTCCTTAGAAGTCGGTATTAATGTTATTTTACTTTTGTTTTTCTATTAGTCATGTTTCTTTTTTTTTTGTCGTGACGTTATTTTAACCGACCATTGAATTTTGATTGTTCATTGGTATCGTTTTTAACAGAGAAAAGCTTAAATGTTAAAGAAATAGTTTTGGAAAGTTGAGTTTGAATATCTTTGCAAAGTGTAACTGGACCGATAGGTTTTGACATTGCCACGACATGAAGATACGGTCTGGTCTTGAGTACGTTTTCACTGAGTTCCATTGTCCAGGTTTCACTAACAGCATCTAGTTTACATGTGTTTAATATAGCGCTTGGACAACCACTAATAGTTCCATTATAGACCATATTAGTTATATTATTGTTGTTTTCTAACTTTCTTGTAAGGCTTATTTTAATTGCTCTGGTATACACTGGTGATTTCAGAGACCATTTTCGAATAACATTATCCTGAGCTGTTTCGATATCATTTTTCTTGAATGTTTCATTAATTCATTAGTTTCATTATCGACCTTAGTAGTAATACAAGTGTTGTTTTCTAATTTGCTTGTAAGGCTTATATTGATTGCTTTGGTATTTACTGGTGATTTCAGAGGTCGAATAACAAGTTTCTGTGCTGGTTCGATGTCTAACTGCATGAATGTTTTATTAACTTCATTAAGATAATATAAGCTGAAATTCGATGTTAAGGTCCACACAAATTGAACGTCAATTAATTGGACTTAGACCTCAAACGAAATTAAAGTCTGATTTCCAAAATCATGTCTTTTGCTGATGTTATCTACGTGTGGAAATATTAAGTCGCTACAAACTGAAAACAGAACAAACGAAATAACAATCGTTTATCTTTAATGTAATATAATTATAAGTTAAACAGTACAATTAGTGTACAATTCATGTAGCTGACACTGATTGACCGACAATTCAAACTAAGTCATGCATTTTCATGCTACAAAAAATAATAGAATAGAATTCATCACAAAATTCTCTGCTTTGGTGATGGTGACTTGTTTGGCTTTATAAATATTTTGATATGAGCGTCACTGATGAGTATTATGAAGACGAAACGCGCGCCTGGCGTACTAAATTATAATCCTGGTACCTTTTATAACTATTGTAGATCTTATTTTAATGAACATTCTTGCTGTTTACAATTATCTTTACCTATAATTTCAACTTGGCCCATCAGTTTCAGAGGAAACGATTTTTTGTAAAAGTTAGCAAAAATTAACGAAATATTGTGAAAAATTTACTTTAAAGGGCCATTACTCCGGAAAGTGCTCAATTAAAATTTTTAGTCATGTTGCCTTATTTGTAGAGCTTACTTTGTTGAACAATTCGCAGTATATCTCTATATATTATAATATACAAGATAATAACCAATAACTGCAAAATTTTCTTAAAATTACCAATTCAGGGCAGCAAACCAACAACGAGTTGTTTCATGCGTCAGAAAATATCAGGGCAGATAGATCTTGACCAAATAACATTTTTACATGTATTAAACTATTAGCATGTCGAAATGTCCTATTGTAATGTTTATTTGTGTATTTCTTTGTCCTGAATGTTCATGCATTTATTTGTACCTTAGTCCTGTTATGTAATGTTGTCATTTTTATGTTATATTTAACAATGCCATAAAAGTGCGAGGTTTGGCTAGCCGCAAAACTAGGTTCAACCGACTATTTTGTTTCTTAAAATTTCCTGTACAGAGTCAGAAAAATGACCACTGTTTTACAATAGTTCGTTTCTATGTGTGTTACATTTTAGTGTTGTGTTTCTGTTGTGACTTAGTTGTCTCTTATATTTGATGTGTTTCCCTCAGTTCTAGTTTGTAACCCGGATTTGTTTTTGGTTTTTTTTCTCAATCGATTTATGAATTTCGAAAAGCGGTATACTATTCTTGCATTTATTTATTCCATGTCAGAATAATTTAATTTTGGATGTAACGCGTCTTCTGATTGGCTGACGTTATTTTGTTATCAGCCCATAGACATAATTTAGTCATGTGACCGTGACGTCATCAACGTTTTTCGTGGTTTTCTACGGGTTAAAATGGAATTTAGAATTAAATTATAAGAAATTACTGTAATATTTTTTCTGTCCGTATTCGAAATAACATAAAAAATGTGGTGCACACTGTAAAATAACCCGCTACGCGCGTTATTCAGTGTGCACCAAATTGTTTGTATTATTTCTTCATAGACAGAAAAAATATTACAGTCATTCCTTACTTGTTCTTAATGCATTTTACCGCCATGTTTAGCAATGGCGGCCATCTTGATTGATGGGCGGGGTTTTTAAATGATTTAAGCCAAATTTGGTTTTATTTCGTCAAGTAGTTTCAGAGGAGATTTTGTAAAAGTTTACAGACGACGACGGGCGCCAAGATACGAGAAAAGATCACTTGCCCCTTTTGAAAAGGTTGGCTATTAATGAAAGTTCCCGTACTTAATAAAAGCTAGATGAATGCAAATAAAAACTAATAAAAAATCAGGTATCTAATACTTAAACACCAATCAAAATTCATCCGATAGATTGAGCGAAAAGAGCAAAATACAGTCAAAAGAAACAAAGAAAGTTTATTCTTAAATGAGGGCAACAGTAGTATACCGCTGTTCGAAATTCAAAAATCGATTGGAGAAACAAATCCAGGTTACAAGCCAAAACCGAGGAAACAAATCAAATACAAGAGGAGTACCACGACACAACAGAAACACAACACTAAAATGTAACACACACAGAAACACAACACTAAAATGTAACACACACAGAAACGGACTATAATATAACAATGACCACTTCATGATTTGGTACAGGACAATTTAAGAAGAAAAAAGGTGGGTTGAACCTGGTTTTGTGGATATGGATATAAACTACTGTCATGGACCTTAAATTCTTGTCCCTCAATGTAAGCTGTATTGTTACTTTGGAAAGTAAACTATACTGGGTATGTTTTTAATTCTATAACAATGTAAATCATCTATTGTATAAAATTTATCAACAGATACGATCAAACTGCACCCAAAGGGTTTTTACAAAAACTGACAATAAATTAACAGTACATGTTCATGTGGTGTCTTAATAACGTTGAATACTTTCTTTAAAAGAGGGACGAAAGATACCAAAGGGACAGTCAAACTCATAAATCTAAAACAAACTGACAACGCCATGGCTAAAAATGAAAAATACACATAGAAAAACAATAGTACACATAACACAACATAGAAAACTAAAGAATAAACAACACGAACCCATTTAAAGTTATACAAAACTTGTTAAATCTATTTTGAAAATTGTCAGTAGCTTGTTTTTTGCTTGTTTATAGCGAAACCTACTGACAATGTGCATATAAATTTAAGCAATTGGCTTACTGTTGCATTCAAATAATATCTAAATGGTTTTGAGTTATGCGCATCCCGTGAGTAACAAAGATAAACCTTGATGAATATCGGATCCATGTATTTATTTTGATGAGTCAACATTGTATATCAATGACAATATTAATTTATAACAATTTCCTGAGACACGATTTGAATGTTTTATGAAACTGGTTAAAAGTCCATACCCTTCGGGTTTAACACAATAATATTTTTATCACAATGTAATAAAACCTTCAACGTAAACTTTATCTACAAATAATCCTAATCACATGAGTGTTAATAACGTTTACATCTCAGCTCCTTTGTTCTAACAGGGGTGATCTGAGCCGGATCACCCCTACCAGATCACCCCAGTTTGAGTTTCTTTGTTATGCATGCTTTCCTTTGTTCTGTAACATTTTGGTTGGAATGTCAAATCCACTATAAAACTTATAATTAATTATACGGAAGAAAAGACTATTTGGGTCATTTTTTTAAAATGTCGAATTTTTAGTACACCCATGCTAAAAAAAATTCTAATGGAAATTTCAGTTGTAATGGTTTAAATGAAAGCTTGTTGGATTTGTGATTCAGAACATTAATAATAAACACACCTTACATCTATTTTGATAAGATTAAACTGCATTTAAGCCCGATTTTGGGGTATTTGTGTGCGTACAGTGATCACCTTGATATCTGCAAAAGGGACTTTTTAAGAACGTTAATTATTACTCTTACAAAAAATCATAGCTTCTTTATCATTGTATGTAACAGATTATCTACAAACTAAATTCAATCAGTGTACGGGAGGTTCATGTCTATCCTGTTACCGCTACTTAAATCAGTCGTTAAATTATTCTCCCTATAAATATTGAATCAGTCAGTGTTGATTTCAAAAGAGCAAAGTCATATTTACTTTTAAAACGCCTCGTTTAATGAACGACAGTGTAGAGAAAAGAAATTTCAAGACATTTAGTGAAAAAATAGAGTGTACTTTTTTTCATGTCTATGCTGTTACCAACCATTTTGATAAATTACACCAACAGTATGGTTGTAAAAAGTGCAATACGTGTTGGAAACCAAATTCACAATAGAAAACCATAATCACTTCACCAAAGGGAGTAGTTATTTCACAACAGCAATCGAAAACGAAGAAATTTGTCTATCCTGTTATGTCTATCCTGTTACTATGGTTGCTATGGTTACAGTAACAGGATAGACAATTGTAGACAAAAATGTCGTTACATTTTTTTATCTTAACATATAGGTGCAAAACGAATGAAACATTTCATTGTTTGTACTCATCTTAAGGTTATAACGTCTTAATCTTCCCAATTAAGCAATTGCATGTGCAATACGGATATCGGTAACAGGATAGACGAAAAGGTAACAGGATAGACTTTTATATAGTGATATATCAGAAACGTACGTTCCTGTTACCAACGAAATAAAGAGAAAAGTAAACTAACTTATGAGGGATTTACTTGATGTTGGATTTATTTGAAAGCGTGAAAAAATGCCAAATAATGTAAATTACTATCTTAGACTTGCATTACTGATGGTAATTTTTACAACCTTTGAAAACCAATTTTTAGAGGCATTTTTCAGTACAACCTAGAAAATTGGCAAATCATCTATTATTTTACAGAATGAATATATATAGAAGTTTATTCTCTTGAAAACCATCTAATTGGCTACGTAAAACAAGCTTAACATTTTATCTAAACCTTTTCTTAATAACCTAAAATTTCTTTTGAAAATGGTAACAGGATAGACAAAATATTGTACCACCGATCAATAGTTATCAAAGGTACTAGGATTATAATTTAGTACGCCAGACGCGCGTTTCGTCTAAATGTTTCATGATATTCTTGTATGACATCATTAAGATTGCATCTTTTAATATGTTGTTCTTAAAGTACTGTCTATTTTGATTTGCTTATGTAGAGGGTTGTTTGAATAAGTAACTTTTAATAAATTTTTCAGTTTCAAAATTCGACATTTTTTTTTAAATGACCCATCTATCAAAATTCACGTAGAAAAAATCTAGTGTATATCCAGGGATTCGAACTAAGGACCTTTAGCATATCAAGCTACGACACATAGCACTATACCAGGATGACTGGATACGAACTTATAGTAATTTGACAAACTTATAGGAAGCAAGATCTTTTAATAAGTGGGGCGAGTTGTCAGACCTTGATCCAGTGGGGTTTAAACCTTTTTCGTTAATAAGTGATTTTTCAGACTGATTGTTCAATTTGATTTTACACTTTTTCAAAAGTGGGGCGAGTCGGTAAACAAGAGTGGGGCGATTTTTTTTATAAAAATGGCGATATAGTGTGGGCCGATTGGCAAGTAGGGCGAGTGGACATTGTTTGATATCTATTCATCGTGTTTGGGGTCATAAAGGGTATACATCATATAGTAATAAGTATATTGTAATGGTTGTGTGGCGTTCTAAACTAGATTTTATGAATTGTAAATGGTTTTTCGTCTAATCTAAAACAGCTGGGATGTAAAATAGTTATCCCACTCGGACTTGATGTGTGTTAGATCTTACACCTACACATCCTTGTGGCATAACTATTAATAAATCCATGTCCGTAACCAGAATAAAAATAACGAGTTGAAAGAACGAAGGCATTGCTAAATACTTTATTAAATATATGTTTTCTCGTTGCATTGAAGACCTATCGGTGACATTCTGTTGTTGTCTGTTCTATGGTCGGGTTGGTGTCTCAGAAAGACAATCCCCATTTCCAATCTCAATTTTATTTCCGCAGAAAAAATCTTCAAAATTGACATAGAAGGGAAAAAAGTTATGAGATCAGAGAATTAAGTGATTTGAACGCATGGTTAACGATATAGTAGAATTGAAAAAAAAACATTAATATAAAAAAAATCAAAAAATGGTATCCATATATTTAATTATCAACTGAGGTTATACAGATTGAGAATAAAAGAAAAGACCACACCATGAATACATATATAATTCCAAAAATTTACTCTGTGAAATACAATGTTACCAACAAAAACGAATATTATGTTTATCCACAATGCAAATACGGTAAAATCATAATTGTTAATTTGTCTGGTGAGGAAATAATCAACACTTGAAATGCAATGTGTAACAAATAATAAAAAAGTATTTTCCTGCAAATAACCTTCATAGCAAAAACATTTGACATGTTGCAATATACTCCGATTGATTATGTCCCAAACATATGAAAAAATAATAAAGCAATTACAAAATAATAAAGTACCTATTGAAGCTTGGATATGTTCCAAACTTTCCTTAACCTCATGCACCCTATTCTGTGCGCAGCGCCAATTGTTCCATATAACCTTTCTTTTTATTCCTTTGAATATTGATCTGATTTGTAATTTCCATATTCCTAAAGTTGGTTCTCCTGATTTTCCCTGCAATTATTAAACATTTAGAAAAAATTGTATTATATTTACATCATTTGAACTTTGGTGGATAGTTGTCTCATTGGCAATGATACCACATTCCCTTAGTTTTACATTATAGGAAACTTGTTTTGTAAACAAAGTCCAATGCATTTAAACTTTTCGTTGATATATCTTAGTAAAAATGAAACTGGGGATTAATTAAATTGATACCTCTCGATTCTTGATAAACGTACGAAAGTTGTAAATATTGAAATATTACATTTTAGAAAACAAATATAAATTAAACTAGAGGCTACAAAGCACATACATTATGGAAAAGGTTAGAATTCATGACAACATTCTGTTTTAGTTAAGGTGACATGTTTCTTTAATTCAACATTCTTGCTGTTCATAATATATATCAAAGGTACCAGGATTATAATTAGTACGCCGGACGCGCGTTTCGTCTACATAAAACTCATCAGTGGCGCTATTATCTCTATCTATAATGAACTTGGCCCAGTATTTTCAAAGGAAAATATTTATAAAATAAACCAAAAATTACGAAAAATTGTGAAAAATTTACTTTAAAGGGCAATAACTCCTTAGGGAGTCAATTGACAATTTTTGTCATTTTTCCTGATTTGTAGAGCTTACTTAGCTGAACATATTTTTACTGTTTACAGTATATCTCTTTCTAACATATTATTCACAATAATAGCAGAACAATGCCAAATTTCCTTATGATTGTCAATTCAGGGATAGCAACCCAACAACTAATTGTTTGATGCGTCTGAAAATTTCAGAGCAGATCGATCTTGACCTGATGAACATTTTTACCCCATTTCAAGAATAGAATTCAAGACAAAATTCTGTTTTGGTGATGGTGACATGTTTGTTAAAGATTTGTGTAAAAGTTAACCGACGACGACGACGGACGCCAGGTGCGCTAAAAAGGGGCTACTTATATTAAAAAAGGTACTCGCAAAGTAGTTTGTGTTCGTATGGTCAGATAAAGCAGCCAACAATGTGGTGTTGGTGTGTCATGAAGAAAAAACGGAAATGCTGAGAGTGCTTCACAGAAAGCAATAAGATAAACAATCATCATAAAGCATGCCGACAATTTGTTGAACAATATATATTGTAAACAGGAAACTTTTAAGATGACCATAAAATTGATATTCATGTCAACACCGAAGTGCTGACCACTGGGCTGGTGATACCCTCGGGACGAAACGTCCACTAGTAGTGGCATCGACCCAGTGGTGTAAAATAGTTATCAAAGGTACCAGAATTGTAATTTAATACGCCAGACGCGCGTTTCGTCTACATAAGACTCATCAGTGACGCTCAATGAAGTACAAAGTTGAAGGCCATTGAGGACCCCAAGTTCCAAAACTTGTGCCAAATATGGCTATGGTAACTTCCCCCCCCCCCCCCCCTCCACAAATTGTCGGCATTCCTATGAGAACGAACCGTGTGCCTCTCATAGGCGACCTCTTCTTATTTTCAGATGAGTCGAAGTTCCTTCAGATACTTGTCAAAAACCAGATCATTTAATTTCACATTCAGATATATTGGAGATGTTCTTTATATTAACAATCCAAACTTTTCTAATTTGGTTCCATTAATATATCCAACAGAACTAGAAATTTCAAACAAAAACAACATACACGGCTTCCCCTGCCTCATTTTTAGACTTATAACTCAAATTTGACTTTAACGATCTCTGTACTTGAATCTATGACAAACGAGACGATTTCTGTTTTGAAATTATCGATTTCCCCAACCTTAGTAGCAATATTACAAGTTCACCTGCATACATTTCTGAACTTATTCTGTATTCGATAGCTTGCTATCTCTACTTACTCTTTGTAAAACATCACCAGTGTCTGAGCAAATCATTAATGAACCATGGGTTTGTCAAAGAACGTTAAAGAACGTATCGTCCTTTTTCTAAAAGTGTGTATTGAAATATACAAAGACCTTGTTGATAAATATTTCGTATCAACTTCACAAATAATACACGATGGTCTAGAAAAATAGATTATAAGTACTGACTTAATAATTGATAATATTATTTAATTGTCTTGGTAAATTATTACTTTTAACTGGGGTTTTTTGTAATATCTATTTGACGTGGCTCGGTATTTATACATCACGACATGAATTTATTGTGCTATGGTACATTTTTGTGTTCTTGTCTTTCGTTTTTGCTAATGTGCTTTGTCTAAATAAAAGCAACAGTAGTATACCGCTGTTCAAACTCATAAATCCATGGACAAAAATCAAAATCGGGGTAACAAACTAAAACTGAGGGAAACGCATTAAATGTAAGAGGAGAACAACGACACAACACTACAATGTAACACACACAGAAACGGACCAAGCATCAGACAAATGTCTTTTTGTTTTTCTTTGTCGACATATATTTTTTTAAGAGTGCATTAGATTACAACATAATGTTGACTACTTCACCCATATTTTTGACATTTGTACTCATTATGCACGTTTGTTTTGTCAATATCATGTAATTTTATTGGACTGGAATACAAGTGAGAGGTGAAGATTGGGTTTAATCTTACATTGTCTAAAAAGAAAATGTCTGTACCAAGTCAGGAATATGACAGTTGTTATTATTCGTTAGGTGTGTTTCAGCTTTTAATCTTGCCAATGGATTAGGGACTTTCCGTTTAGAATTTTCATCGGAGTTCGGTATTTTTGTTATTTTATTTTTTAACCTTCCTAGTCTTGAATATGTGATATCAATGTTGTGTGTACTTCCTTCAATAGAAACTTTAATTTAATTTCTCTCTGTTTCCCTGAATAGTTGGGTCAAAAGCTTATTTCGTCTGGTGAAAATTATGTTTAGTCTTTTTGGACATTTTTTAAAAACACTTGTCTTACCTTGAACAGAAGGATAAGATGTTTAGGTCAAAGAAACATCACTTGTATTGCTGTTCTTTATCTGTCAGTTGGTTTTGTAAATCAATTCGTTAGCGTCTTGCAGTAGATTGTCTCATCGTTCTCTTCTAATAGAACACCATAAACCACTCAGTTGCATAAGGATAATAAGCCTGATATCTTTGATGAGTTTATTTATCCATCCGTTAATCCGGTATTGAATCAGTCGTTTTGTAATATTTCATCAGTTTCTTTTATTACTTTTTAAAATTTCCGACGCATTGCCACTTCAGACAAAACAATCATATTTAGATTTTTCTGTCTCTTGTCTTCTGTGTCATGCATATTTTCTCGTTGTCGATAACTTTTGAATAACTGTTTCAATTTTGAAATAACAGCTCGTGTTTACTTTCTACAATATAAATTTTCATAAGCCAATTTTTAATATACTGTGGATTCATTAATTTTCACATATCCTTGAAAATGCAAGGTTTCTGCAATCTACGAAAGTTGGTACCCACGAAAATAAATGAATCTACAGTATATGTTCATATTTTAGAATTAGTGCTTGTTACTTTGACATGTTCATATGATCACAATGTTTTTTTCGTCAGTTCTAAAGGTAAGTACTCCTCATTGAAGACAAATAGTGTCTAAAGGAAAATACATATCAGTATTCTTTAGACAAATGTAAGTAAGAACTATATACTTTTAAAACATTCTCTTCCGATTTCCCAAAGTCGTAAAAAATATCAAATGTTGCCCGTTTTGTATACACATTTTGATCGGTGGTGCCAAGATTAAAACAGAACAATTAAAAAAACAGAAAATTGAACAGACGCCATCACGAATTAGTTGACACATATTGAACAGAATCTGCTCTTTAGAAATAAACAAATAGAAAAACATAAGTAGACTTTATTCCACATTTGTCTCACTCGTCGTGTTGTTCAAGTGAATACAAACCCGTTGATAAGTCTGATTCGATAATTCAAGTGAATACAAACCCGTTGATAAGTCTGATTCGATAAGTCAAGTGAATACAAACCCGTTGATAAGTCTGATTCGATAAGTCAAGTGAATACAAACCCGTTGATAAGTCTGATTCGATAAGTCAAGTGAATACAAACCCGTTGATAAGTCTGATTCGATAAGTCAAGTGAATACAAACCCGTTGATAAGTCTGATTCGATTAGTCAAGTGAATACAAACCCGTTGATAAGTCTGATTCGATAATTCAAGTGAATACAAACACGTTGATAAGTCTGATTCGATAAGTCAAGTGAATACAAACCCGTTGATAAGTCTGATTCGATAAGTCAAGTGAATACAACCCCGTTGATAGGTTTGATTCGATTAGTCAAGTGAATACAAACCCGTTGATAAGTCTGATTCGATAAGTCAAGTGAATACAAACCCGTTGATAAGTCTGATTCGATTAGTCAAGTGAATACAAACCCATTGATAAGTCTGATTCGATAAGTCAAGTGAATACAAACCCGTTGATAAGTCTGATTCGATAAGTCGAGTGAATACAAACACGTTGATAAGTCTGATTCGATAAGTCAAGTGAATAAAAACACGTTGATAAGTCTGATTCGATAGGTAACATTCGATGTAAATAGGCCGAGTTTATGGTTACGACAATTCAAACATATCCATCGTCATCTGTGAAACAGATATTCCAATATTTAACCAGCTCGTGATGGTTTCCGATAACCTTTTGTCTGTTTAATTGTTCTAACTGGTTTAGTTTGGTCAACTGCTTACCCTGCCTGAGCATCTGATATAAATGAACGTATAATTGTCAGACACTGACAGTTCTGCCTTTGCATACATATTTGTTACAATTGCTACAAAATGTATTGAATCCAGTTGAAATTTGGTCTTCTCATCAGAAATTTACTGCGTTAAAGTGGCTAATCAAAGCTACAACAAATTGAATATAATCAGATGCTTTTTCAAGATTCAAAGTTTTATTTAGAGTCGATATTCAATAAACTACATAACACAAGCTCTAGTGAGCTTTTCAAATCGACTTATAACAAAATACAACACACTCACACAATACAATACACACATACAAAAGTCATGAAAACAACACAATTTTAAACATATAATGCATAGTAAGATACCATAATGACATATATAAGTTAAAAGCATATAGTACACTTAAAACATAGCACAAGTTAATAATAAGATTGCACAAATCATGTAGTCACACAAAAAATAAAAGTAAAATAAAACAGGCATACACACTATATGCACGCACTGCACTGGCATGAGCTGTTACTTGGATCCCATGTTTGTATCATTTTTTTGAATTGGTCGAAAGATGTTTCCACTCGACTAAACATACTTAATTGTCATCCCTTGATACTCAGTATCAGAAACCACAAAGGGGAGAAAAGAGAAGCGTCCAAGGGAAAAATAAACAAAAAGTAGAGGACAAAGAACATCAACAATCACTAAGATAATATGACCTAATGCAGAACACATAGCGGTATAAATAGCCGCAGTATAACAAAATGTGGAACTACAAAAAATCAGAGAAGAAAAAACAAACTAATCTAAAAAAAGATTTTGGCCTTGAACACTATGTGCATGATAAATAGCCATGAATATAAGCTAGATGGCAATGAAGGATTAAAATCATACATAGAAGTGTCAAGATACTAAAGGAACAATAAATGCAATAAAAGAGGGGCGAAAGATACAAGAGAATCATTCAAACTCATGTGTTTGTTTGAATAAAAACAGACAACGCCATGGATAAAAAAGAAAACAACAAATAGACGAACAAATTTACACAAAAACCAACATAGAAAACTAAAGACTTAGTGGTAATGCCAATGAGGAGATAGGCGAAAGAGCATATTCATCCATGTGTAATGTATTTTATCCTTAATTTTGTTTTACATATTTTTTTTATAACATTTAATCTTTTCTAAGGTGGAGTAGTACTTTTAAAATTACTTGACAGATTTAAATAGACCTTATCATCAACCTTTGTGCATCTGAGACATGTTTAACATGTTAATTGTTCATTATTTATCTGGATGTGTTCTGGCTGTCGACTGATAACCTCGGTCATATTATTAGTGCATCTATGAAACAAGGAACAGTTAAATCATAATACGGGAAAAAAAAGAGGACATGAGGAAAATTCTAATTGCATACGGTATTAATGTATGACTTCTCATAAAGTATAAATATATATTATACCGGTATGGTGTATGCATATTAACTAAAACATCCATTCGGAAGAAAAATTTGTTTGTGTTCTGGTGAAGACAGAAGTTATAACTTAACTTGTTATGTACCATGGATAACATATAATGGGATGACATAACATCATTAAGGTAGGTTAAACATCAAGTCATTTTAATTTTAAAGTTGTTTTTGTTGAATTTCTAATTTACTTTTGGAGGGAGTCGTGTTGCTCATTTTTTTAGTTTAATGTGATGAGCTTTATTATTGTTGTTGATCTGTTTACTGTTTTTCCACTGTGTTTTCTATTTTTATTTCATTTTGCTTTACTCTTCTCTGTCATTTTATTTAATTTGTAGGTAAATGTTTAATTAGCATTGTACGATGGGGGTAAGGATGCAGTCAAATCTGAGTCTGAATATTGTTTCCACTATTTGAAGAAAACTAAAAGAAATAGAGAAGACTTCTACCAGACACAAGTTGTTTCCTTTTTCCTTTTTCCTTTTTCGATATTCAAATTTTGAAAAAATATTACGTCCAAACTGAATTTTGTTTTCCCCTCAAAAAAAATTTATTTTTTCCTGAAATTTTTTTTCCTTAAAAATCTTTTTTTCACAAAATTTTTTTTCCTCCAAATTTTTTTTAATTTTTTTTCCTCAAAAATATTTTCCTCAAATTTGTTTTTCCTCATTTTTTTCGTTTCCTTATTCGTTTTCTATTTCCTTTTTCGATTTTCATTTCCTTATTAAGTTACTATTTCCTTTTTCGATTTTCATTTCCTTATTCAGTTTCTATTTCCTTTTTCGATTTTCATTTCCTTATTCGTTTTCTATTTCCTTTTTCAATTTTCATTTCTTTATTTGGTTTCTTTTTTCCTTATTCGATTTCTATTTCCTTATTCGATTTCGAGGAAATGAAAATCGAAAAAGGAAATAGAAACCGAATAAGGAAATGAAAATCGAAAAAGGAAATAGAAAACGAATAAGGAAATGAAAATCGAAAAAGGAAATAGAAACCGAATAAGGAAATGATAATCGAAAAAGGAAATAGAAAACGAATAAGGAAATGAAAATCGAAAAAGGAAATAGAAACCGAATAAGGAAATGAAAATAGAAAAAGGAAATAGAAAACGAATAAGGAAATGAAAATCGAAAAAGGAAATAGAAACCGAATAAGGAAATGATAATCGAAAAAGGAAATAGAAAACGAATAAGGAAATGAAAATCGAAAAAGGAAATAGAAACCGAATAAGGAAATGAAAATCGAAAAAGGAAATAGAAAACGAATAAGGAAAATCAAAAAAATGAGGAAAAAAAAATTAGGGGAAAAAATTTTGAGGAAAAAAAAAATTGAGGAAAAAAAAATTTTGAGGAAAAAAAAATTTGTGAAAAAAAATTTGGAAAAAAATTTTTTGAAGGAAAAAAAAATTTTGAGGGGAAAAAAAATTCAGTTTGGACTTGTAATATTTTTCAAAATTTGAATATCGAAAAAGGAAAAAGGAAACAACTTGTGTCTGGTAAGACTTTTAATTGTATTTCAATGACTTTACTTTGTAAACCAAAGAATATGTAACTTTGAAATCTCATTTTCCTACCGATTATTTTCTCTGGGCACTCCAGCTTCATCCACCAACAAAAAAAACTGACCGCCACTAAATAGCACAATAGTACTGTAAAGGGCATTAAACAACAATAAATCAATTGTGAATATCTAGATATCAATTTTACATCATTTTCGCAAATGGTAGAAGGACTGATAAATTATTACTGATAATGTTGATAGCTTTTCACTTATTTTTACAAGTTTATTGTATAATATACAAGTGTGGACACAGATGAGTGTGGATAGTATGTTTGGATGTTTGACAGTGTCTTATGACAAAAGGAGTTCTACTATGTTTTTCCTTTATGGTGTTATTTTTTTGTCTATCTGATGAGTTAAGCCTTTTTTAACTGATTTTTATAGTTTGTTCTTATGTTGTACTGTTATACCACTGCCCCAGGTTAGGGGGAGGATTGGGATCCCACTAACATGTTTAACCCTGCCACATTATTTTTGTATGTGCCTGTCCCAAGTCAGGAGCCTGTAATTCAGTGGTTGTCGTTTGTTTATGTGTTACATATTTGTTTTTCGTTCATTTTTTTACATAAATGAGGCCATTAGTTTTCTCGCTTGAATTGTTTTACATTGTCTTATCGGGGCCTTTTATAGTTGACTATATATGCGGTATGGGCTTTGCTCATTGTTGAAGGCCGTACGGTGACCTATAATTGTTAATGTTTGTGTCATTTTGGTCTTTTGTGGATAGTTGTCTCATTTGCAATCATACCACACCATCTTTTTTATATTATTAACTGTGTTGCACGGTGACAACCAACCTGAGCATTAGTCTAAGAACTGTTATTTATTTAATATCTTTTTTTATGTTCAAGACAGGCATAGAGGAGACAGTAATAACACTAGTTACCGAATGATTATGATAGAATATCCCTTACCGAAAAAATCAGCCTCCTGCAAATAGTTGCTGCAGGTCTGCTGCGAACTTGCTGCAGACTTGCAGCGAACGCAGAGTCTGTGTTTGCAGCGTGTTTGCTGCAAATACGCTGCAGGTCTGCTGCAAACAATTTACCATGCAAATGAGTGTTTGCTGCAGACCTGCTGCAAACATAAATATGCAAATGAGTGTTTGCGGCAGACCTGCTGCAAACATTTTTATGCAAATTAATCTTTCTCCTGCGTGTTTGCAGCAGACCTGCTGCGTGTTTGCTGCAGACCTGCTGCAAACATTTTTATGCAAATTAATCTTTCTCCTGCGTGTTTGCAGCAGACCTGCTGCGTGTTTGCTGGAGACCCGCTGCAAACATTTATATTTAAATCAATTTTTCTCCTGCGTGTTTGCTGCAAACTTGCAGGAACTACATAAATGATTATACAATATAAACCAATTAAGTCATGTTGTGTATATACACATCACATTGATCTTTATTACACAGTAAATTCTGAAAAGTTTGGTTACATACATACGTACAATAATTCGAATAATTTATCATTTGCATAATTATCATAGCAAAGGTTTATTCATTTAAAAAATAATTTAAAGATTTCTTGTTGTTCAAGTAAGTGCTAAAATGAATTGCATGCATATCTAAAATACGAAAAAAGGTTTATTTGAAATTTATTTTGTGTATATATACTGCTTTTTAATTTCTATTTTGTGCATATATACTGCTTTTTAATTAATATTTTCACATAATTCAACTTGAATTATAACAACACAATATTTTAAAATAAGCTATAATCTCCAAACATTCTTGAGTGTACTGTATAGTTGTTACATGTTTGAAAATGTTTTTCAAAACTTGAAGCAGGTATTTATTGAGGGGACGAATTTCATATATTTACACGTCTATGAAAAATCAATACTTACAACAAATGTCTTTGAAAACTTTTATTTTATTTTCCAACCTTAAATACTCCCTGAATACTAATACATTGTATGATAACATGACTCAAACACCTTCAACATTTTCAAATTTCAAATCTGTATCTTCCAGGAAGTTACCAATGGGCATGCTCACTCGTTTTATGTAATTCTTGCAATGTTCTTGCAAACATATAGAATTGTCAAAGATTCCTGCAATCTAGCTGCGAACTTCCCTTAAATTCTAGAGTTTCCTGCAATCTTACTGCAAACATAAAAGTTTCTGCAAACTTGCCGCAAGCTTGCAGCAAAAAGCTGCAATGTTTGCAGGAGGTTCGCAGCTAGCTGCAAACTTCTGCAAACATTATTCAAAGGTTTCCTGCAAGCTTTTTGTTTGCAGCAGACCTGCAGCAAGTATGCTGCAGACCTGCTGCAAACATTTCAGTTCTGTAAGGGATGTTCTACATCTTTGATTTTGGATACATTTTGT
This sequence comes from Mytilus edulis, assembly GCA_019925275.1. Lineage (NCBI taxonomy): Eukaryota > Metazoa > Mollusca > Bivalvia > Mytilida > Mytilidae > Mytilus > Mytilus edulis. The sequence continues at coordinate 114,923,749 of CM034353.1, forward strand.
ATCTAGGAGAGCAACACATAATAGATTATTTTTTCACACGTTTTTTTTCTATATGGGAGATGATATCTAGATTTGAGAACATGATATAAGGAGCCTGTAACTCGGTGATTGTCGTTTATTTATGTGTTACATATAAGTTTTTTGTTTATTTTTTTTTTAACATAAATAAGGCCATTAGTTTTCTCGTTTGAATTGTTTTATATTGTCATTTCGGTGCCTTTTATAGCTGATTATGCGGTATTGGCTTTGCTTATTGTTTATGTCCTATAGTTGTTAACTTCTGTGTCATTTGGTCTCTTGTGGAGAACTGTCTCATTGGAAAGCATACCACATCTTTTTCATATGTATTTGCTTACTATTGGTATGGTTCACTAGATTTAGTTAAAACAAACTTAAGTTAAGACTAAATAATTCTTCAATGTTTCCATTTGTAAAAGGGCATAACCCTAGAATGATAATCAAAGTGCTTGTAATCACTGAATGGTTATTAAAGACTGCTTTAATTTATCAGTTGGTAGTAAAGTGAATTTTGCATTGTATATTGTATAAAGCATTAATTTAAGTTGATTAAACTACTATTCTGGACAGAGAAAGACAACTCTAATTTTCAAAATAGATTTCATAAAGCATTGGTTTTAGGTAATTCAACAACCATTCTGGACAATTTGTGGTCTCGACTCTACAAACATGCTTGTTTTTGGCCCTCAATTCCTCAACTGTTTGCCCCAATAACCCTTAAAATATATCCCAACCTTCTACTTATGGTATTAAACATTATGATACAATTTCAGAGCAATTGAAATACTTGTACATGTTGTACACAACTTTTTGTACTGACACTAAATTAATGCTTGTTTTGGGCACCTTTGGAACCTAAACCTTATGGACTATAACCCCCAAAATCAATCCCAAGCTTCCTTTTGTGGTTAAAAACATTGTGTTATAATTTTATTTATTTCTTTTTGCTTATAGTTAAGTTATTATATGGAAACCATCTGTCTTCGGACGACGACGACAGGATACCTATTTAGGACCGCAAAAATTTCTGTGGTTGTATAAAAATTTCAAGCATGAACAATGAAATATAGTTTAAGAAATCGATAAGCCTAGATAGAGCTTATCATTTTTTTAACATAATTGAACAAACATAATATGTTTGGTTCAAATTAAAATAGAATGCTTTTATCTCCCTAATACTTACATTGTACATAAGAGGTGATACTACTTTGACAAATCCTTGTACATGAGAGTTGTCTGTCAAATCTTTATTTTACAAAGAAAGAATTGCATAACAATGAACTGAGCTCAAAGCAAAGTAATTTAATAATACACTTAGACAAAGAGCTAAATCCAGTGATATACTTTGTACTACAGGTCCTTCGTGATGATCCATCGACCAAAACCATATCTCAAGAACATTCCATACTACATGGTTGGATTCAGAAGTCCTGAAAAAGACATGATTTTTTTATCGTATTTTAAGTATATATATGCACAGGTTAAAACTTTCTTGTGGTATAATCATTCAGTATCTAGCAACTATCAATTTGCTTCATGCACATATTGATATAGGTTTAGTGTCCTTCTGTTGGAAATAAGAACACACACCTCCATCTAGTTTTAGTCAACTGACAAAATATTCATAACTATAAAATGTTATCTACTGTAAGACCATAGGTGGATCCAGGGCCCCCCCTTTTTTATGGGAAAAATTTGGTTGATTATATAGGGAATCACTCACTGAAGCATGACTGCCCCCCCCCCCCCCCCTGAAAAGTTCTGGATCCACCATTGAAGACTTGTCAGTGTCTATTTATCATTGCCACTATATCAGTGATATATGTACACATACATATATGTAATTATATACATGTAAGACTAAAGAACATATATAAGACTAAAACTGGCATTCAGCCTTTACTACATCTTCATTCCCAAATATAAAAAAGAAGATGTGGTATGATTGCCAATGAGACAACTATCCACAAAAGACCAAAATGACACAAACATTAACAATTATAGGTCACCCTACGGCCTTCAACAATGAGCAAAACCCATACCACATATATAGTCAGCTATAAAAGGCCCCGATAAGACAATGTAAAACAATTCAAGCTAGAAAACTAACGGCCTTATATATGTAAAAAAAAAATATGTAACACATAAACAAACGACAACCACTGAATTACAGGCTTCTGACTTGGGACAGGCACATACATAAATAATGTGGCGGGGTTAAACATGTTAGCGTGATCCCAACCGTCCCCCAAAGTCATTTTCAAATTGGACTTCATGATAAAATAAGATTCTATATCTACTTCCAATGAAAATGAAATATCCCTCTAATAGACTAGCATTTAAATCACTGTTTTCTAAACTGGTAGCTAGATCACCATGGATCTTAAATATTTCAAATGCATGTACATTTAATAATATAAATTCTCCAAAATTCACTATATTTTCCCTTTTTTGTCTTCTGTTTGATATACCATTTTTTGAGTCTATATATTGTCTATATATATATTGTCCTTTATATTGAGGTCATTTTTCGCAAAATGAACCCACTTAATCTGAACTTTAAATGCAAAAGACCCCTAAATGGCTAACAGATATTGCTATAAAGAATTATAGTCCATGATTTATATACATGTGATTTAAGAATTCATGAAATTTACACTGATGCACAATACTTTTTTATGAGACCTGTTTTAACTTAAGGACGACACCAAAAGTTCAATGAAGGATAAAAAACTTAATTCACATAGTTTTTTCACTGACCCCCCTACCCCCTTCTTAACTTAATTTGGGAAAAACTGATTGACCCATATGGATATGTATCAAAATCAATGTCAGATAACCAAATTTTGCAGCAGTTCAACCCCCAAACTATTTGAATTAAGTTTTTTATCTTACATTGATCTTTTGATGTCGTCCCTTACCGTAAAAACTTTAAACTTCAATTTTAATTTCGAAAAAAGTGGATCATACTATATTAAGGAGCCTCGAGGGTAAAAAATTTTCAGAAAAAAAATAAACATTTGTTTTTCATTACAAATTTTATTTGTTACCTTTTGTAGTTGTTACTTTATCATATGGTACAAAAATCATTCAAAACAATAAATTTGTGTTGGCCCCAGATGACCTTTAGGCCAAAAAAAATATATGTCTGTTTCCTGCTTTTTTGCACTTCCTGTCAGATTTGTCGGTTATATGTCATGTTTGGTTATCATTTCCATATGTAAGCTGTACTTAAACTAAATTATTGTGAAAATTTGAGCGATTTCTGTAATAAATTTCTTTTTTTATTTCAATGTATTTCGATATTAACTTTATTTCTCCTATTACTTCAACAGAAAAAAAAACACTTTTACATAAATGTATGCTTCTTTGGAAGACTGATTATGAGCGCAAATGAAGGGTGACCCCACTTTTTTTATTTTATTTTTCTATTAACTATAATATAAAGTTCATTTATAGAAAAATATAGAGAAATCCTATATAAATGATTTAGACCCGCCACCCCCTTAAAGTTTCTTGATGATCGCTTTCTTAAGTTTTTACTCCCTCAGCTCTCTACTAAAAAACCTCTATTTTTAGCCACATGACCCAAACAGGGAGTTGTACATTTGACTGTCTTTCCCAGATTGAGGGCCCTCATGGGGTTTTTGATTATGTGATTACTTGGCCGTTTTTTTAATGATTATTTGATTATTAAGCCAAATATTTCATGATTATTTGATTACCTAGGACTGTATTTTTAGTTTATGATTATTTGATTACTAAAGATAAGCAAATATTTAATGATTATGTGATTATATTGGCAAAAAAATAGTGATTATGTGATTACTAGGACCCCCCCATGAGGGGCCTCCAGATTGGATTAAATAGCGATAAGGTGTATTTTTCGTATTTTCCGGGATTGTTGAAAACTTGCATATTCATCACTATCTGATTTTGTGGTTTTAACAATCCAGACAGACAAATGGTTCGAGACCACAATTGTCGTCCCTTGATTTTCGTTGTTCACGAATAAAGTCCCTAGTGTTAATAGTGGGTTACTTGCCATTAATTTTAATACCCCTTCCAAATTAATTTATCCATGTTTAATGCCTCAAATTGTAAGTAGGGGGGTGAAATTACACTGTAAAGAAATTTGTGTCCCGAATTTAACAGGAAAGTAGTGATTTAGTCCAGGTGAAAAAGGTTGAAATATAGGACTTTGGAAGCTGTCAAAAGATTTCAAGACGCCCTAAAGATAAAATTGTTCATATTTTGAGTTAGAGACAATGAAGTTTTCTTTAATTTTGATATAATTTGTCCCAAAAGTAGTACAACACACTGTAAAAGTTTCATTGAGGAAGCGCGGGTGGGATTTTTTTAATTTTCATATATGTTCTAAAAGAAATGCACTACAAATTAATTGTGTTCTCAAACCAAATAGCAATAAGGTTTTTAGGAAAACATGACCTAAAAAGTTAACATCCTTCATATAAGACAAAAAACGTGGGAACTCATACTGAATGGTCAAATGTGTTCAATATGAAAATTGCAGTTAAGATGGTAAAATCATAAATAGGCCATTAATGTAAATGGACTAAAAGTATGACTTTTGCGCAAATTTAAAGGGAAATGACGGGGAAGGGGCAAATTAGTGTTCAAGGGGAGCAAATGCTGTTTAAATTAGTATGCGGTTTTAAATACAGAGGGAAAGTGGAGTTATCTTTTTAGACTTAAGTTAAATATAACTTATGTAGACTTACCTTCTAATTCTGTGAAGAAAAAAAACCAAACTCAGAACTATTACTAATTCACTTGGACTATACTGATATGCAGACCTAAAAACAAAAAGAAATATATCATAAAATAGTGATTGAAAGATTCATAACACTTTGAAAGGATAATTCAGACACGTGTTACACGGGGAGCATGTTTGTTTACAAATAATAATGTCACGTGATCGCGCACTGACCTCGCATGTTGCATCGCCCTTACAATTCACTAATACATAACCATTTTCATGCAAACATGCAACGTGAATGTGATTGGTTATCAAATAATACAAAAATAATGCATGAACCGTTGAAGAAGAAATTATTTCATCAAATAGATGCGATTTTCACTTTCGACACGAATAGGTCGAGTTGACATTTCTGTCATCGGAGATAGTATTGAGATAAATGGGATATACAGATCTTTGATATATGCAAAAGTCTGGTAATATGTTAATGAAAAAGTGTGTATAAATTTTCGTAAACGAAGTTACCTGTATACTTCACCAAGAATTACATTTGAGCGCTAAGATCTGTATGTGTGATTTGGCTTATGTAACATCGTCAGTCGGAACTACTCGGCTATTCACTTCGTGCAACCAGAAAGGCCGAGTAGTTCCGACTGGTAACAAAGTACAACATGATTAATGGATTTTTTTGCGTTGCTATTAAACCATTGAGGCCACGTGATTGAGGCCATCTATTTTTATTGCGGGTTCCACATATTTAAATCGGAATTATAGAAAAAATGGAATGCTGTGAGCAGAATCAAAACAGAAATGATGAACACTGCAACATTTCCAGCAAAATATAAATAGGATGGAGGATCTGTGTATTCACATTATTTGTAAAACTCTCCTTATTCCTGTGAAGCGTGTGCTTTACATCGAGGCTTATTATGCTAAGCATCGACGCCACAGTACTTCAACCAATCAAACAATGTTTATTTGGGGCATTCGATCTATTTTTACTCAGATTTTGTAATATTTTAATCGAAATTATAGAAAAATTGAATATTGTTAGTACATATAAAATAGAAAAAGATAAATACTTTTGGCTAGAGATAATTTGGATGGGGGTTCTGTGTATTCACATTATTTGCACAACTCTCCTTACTGATGCCATATTTTGGAATTTCCGTGACCTAAATGGTTCGCGAAAATTAATATTTTTATATATAGTATAGTAAATATGTAAGTGGTTACAATGTAGTATATCTATATCGATACAAAATCTTTATGTTCTGACCAAAATAGGTCACTTCAGTAACAAACATTTGTAAACTACTAGTACCTACATGTTATTTTATTGCTAGGATCTCATACTTTTCTTTTATTTCAGATGAGCAATTCTGATATTACGTGTACATTATGTTCAAAGAGAAACATAAGTAATATTGCAATCGTGTTATGTGCCGTGTGTGAGGAAAGATTTTGCCTGTCGTGCAATGAAGTTCACAAATATTTAAAGACCAGCAGCAGCCATGAAGTCACAGCATTAGATGTGCATAAACATTTACCAACATTTATTTCGTCCTTGAAGCAGACATGTGACAGTCACGGGGAGCATTTCACATTGTACTGTCCTACTCACAGGGAGCCATGTTGTTACAAGTGTACAACAACAAAGCACAAGACATGTCATGGATTTCAAACGCTGGACAGTTTAATAAAACACTCATCAACACAGTTTCAAAATTTAGAATGTACGATTGATGAATTAAGCATTAACATTGAAAAAGTCTTCAACAATCGAAAAGGAGCATTGAAAAATTTAGATGATAAAATTTTGAATATAGCAAATAATATAAAGACGACGGCAGAGAAAATAAGAGAAAAACTTGACAGCAATGAAAAAAGCATCCTCCATCAGCTGTCGGTTGTTCATTCGAAGTATAAGGATAATTTTGAAACTATGGTTGGTGAACTTCAAGGGAAAAAAGTTGAAATAAAATTGATACAGAAAAATATCAAAGAAATGAGAGACTTCGCTTCAGACTATCAGATTTTTCTTGGTTCTCATAAAATCAAGTCAAAACTTGAAAAAGAAATGAACAGTTTAAGTAAATATTTTGAAAATGATCACAAATTACGACAGAAGAATGTATGTTTAAAGTTTATACCAGGGCAAGTTTTCCATCAGGACAGATTTCTTGGAACGTTAGAAGTGGAGGAGGTCGATTGTGAAATTCCTTTTGCCAAAAATGCGAGTTTTGAGACAAAACTACCGCTGGATGTGTTTCATGACATTGATTCCGTTCAAATTCGAACCAATTCGCAATCTAGGATAAAAGAAGGTTCTGCGACTAGAAATCTAGCAGGTTGTACATTTCTAGAAAATGACCAAATGTTGTTAACCGATTGGAGTGAGAACAAGGAGCTCTTAGTTTTTGATGAACATGGGAACATCTTGAGAAATATCATTCTGGATAAAAGAGCTTTTGATGTAGTTTATATTGGTAATGGCTGTATTGCGATGACATTTCCAGACACGAAACAAGTCGCTGTTTTGAATTTGAAATCTAAACAGGAGAAAATTCACGTTACATTTGAAAACCGAGTCTGGGGTATCACATATTCCGAAAATAAATTATTTGTTCGAGAATATTCCGTAGGGATTCATTGTCTAGATTTGACCGGGGCTATTCACAAAACAATACCGGTTCATGGTTATATCACTCATATAACTAGTCTAGGCGGGAAGCTGTATTACACAGAACACACCCCTGATGTTATACATTGTTGTGATTTTAACGGAACAGAATTATGGCATTTGCCGCTGGTTGGTCATGGAGCACCAAAAGGAATCACAGTTGGAAAATATGGTTTCCTATTCGTTGTATTAGAAAATGAAAGAAAACTTTTAGTTGTTTCACCAGACGGAACACATCATAGGGAGCTATTGAATGAAGAAAACGGCCTACACGAACCACATGCAATCAACTATGACATGAAAAGAAACAAGCTACTCTTAGTTAAAGACAAAACTAGGATGGCAGAGATATATGATGTCTTGTATTGAATTCATCAAATTTTCATTATAAGGGGTCTTTCCTGATAATAATATATTGAAATGTCAATAAAGATAAAGTAGGAAAAAGATTAAATTAATGAATTCATGACAAGAAATACGTACACTTAACCAGATCAGAATGTCCTATGATTTATAAATCATTAATCGTTTGGAGGACTTGTTTTTCACGAACTATCGGCATTCCTATGGGAACCAACTGTGCCCCTCTTCTTGCCGGCTTGTTCCTTCAATCTTATTAGGCGGACTTCATACAAATACTTCTTAGTTAGAAGGAAAGAAGTTAGCAATATCCTTTAACTTTACTTTCCGCTATGAAAATGATGTTCTCTCACTAAATAATTCAAAATTTGGTGACTATGTTAAAATCATCTAACTAGAGATAAAGGATACCACAGATATCTTGACTTACATCTAAAAAGTAAAAATGAGGGTCGATTGAAACAAAATTTCACGACAAAAGAGATGATTTCAGCTTCCCAATTGTGAACTTTCCATTGCTATGTAGCAACTTTCCAGCAGCGCGTGCATACGGAGTATTTATCTCCCAATTGATACGATATGCCTGGGCTTGTATTTCCTATAATGATTTCCTTGATAGTGGATTGCTGCTCATAAGAAAGCTATCAAACCGTGACTTCCAAATGGTGAAGTTGAAATTATCCCTTCGTAAATTTTACGGACGCCATCACGAGTTGGTTGACCGTTACGGAATTTCCATTTCAAAGCTGATATCGGATATGATCCTAATGTCGTAAATACCTTTCAACGAATGTGACGAACCGGATTTGACACTTCATCTATAAAAGACTCATCAGTGACAATCGGATGAACAATTTTAAATAAATAGATTTGACCCTTGAACTTTTCAATTCAATATTATGGAGAAATGAGGTGAAATGCACACGATTGTTTTTTTAACTTCCTGGAAACAATGTCTATGGTTTCAGAAAAGGTACCACTAGAATATTTTCATTTTGAAATTATTAATTTCCTAAACCTTAGTAGCAATATACCAACTTCACCTGCTTATGGGATATTTCCCAACTTATTCAGTATTCAAGAGCATGTGGCTGCTACTCACACTTTGTAAAACGTCATTACTGTCTGAGTAGAAAGTTAGTGAACCTAGGGTATGTCAAAGAAAGTCTCGTCATTTTTCTATAAAGTTTCATCGGAAGGTGCCAAGACCTTGTTCATAGATATTCCGTGTCGGCTTCACGTGTGATACACGATGGTCTTGAGGTGTGAATTCTGGGTACTGACGTTGTTCGTCTTCTTGGTAACGTGTTGTAGTATTCCTAAATTTGTGTTTTTGGTAACGTATTATAGTATTCCCCGATTTGTCTTTATGAATATCCTTTAACTGTTTAGTCTGATTATGGTTATATCCGTTTGGTGTGGCTTTGTACTTATACCTCAAATCGTTGTGTTGTTTTGCTGTGGTAAACATTTTATATTCTTGTTTTCGTATTTTTTAATGTGCCTTGTTTATATGCCTTTTTGTGTTTATTTATTGGGATTTTATGCGACTTTTAAAACCATTTGTTTTTCAAAAAAAGTCCTGTACCAAGTCAGGAATATGGCAGTTGTTATCAAATAGTTCAAGGTATGTTTGCGGGTTTTGGTTGGGTTTTTTTTAGGGGGGAGGTTGATCTTCAGTATGGTTGATGTGTTTCCCGCAGTTTAAGTTTGTAATCCGAATTTGTTTTCTCTCAATCTATTTAAGACCTATGAACACTGGTATACTACTGTTGCCTTCATTAATGGATTGAAATTCTTCTTCGGACCAAATTTCGGGGACTTTTGCTACATTTTCATTCGCCTTTTTTGCAGTATTTTGTATCAAATAAATACAACTTAAAGCCATGGTTACACCAAAAAAGAGATTGTTTTTCACCATTTTAACAAAAGTAAATACATGGAAGATGATGTTTCCGAACATATGCACGTGGATAATACAAACATAAAGCCATATCTGTTCGAAGGGGAAAGGGGTTGGTTAAAAAATTATGAGAGTCACTGATTTTTTTTTCAAGATTGTGGTTTGCTACCTTAGTGAAAAATTAGGCACACGTTCGAACATTTTAAATAAAATTGCGTAGTTCGTTTTTAAGAGGTAAAAAGTTGAAGGTTCAGAGTTAGATTTTAAGTTATGATAACGATAACACATGTGCAGTGGTCAGTGCATTCTAAAAAAATAATAATCTACTGTTATTTCAGTAGACTAACGTCAGAGAAATGGGTTAATGTTTCTCCAATCCAATTCCATCATACAAAAGGAATTGAAAAATATCAAAACAGATATTCCATAACGGTCAATCAACACCATATGATAGGGAATAAGTAACGAATAGGTAACGAATAGGGAATAGGGAATAAGTAACGAATAAGGAATAAGTAACCAACTCGTGATGGCGTCAGTAAATTTCCATATATAGGCTTACTGGAATAATGCTACATAGAAATCGAAAGTTCACAATTGTGTCACTTTTGTAAAGTTTTGTTCTCAACCGAACCTCTTTGTTAATTTTTATATGTAAGTCAATGAATGAAGCAGACTTAAATAAAGGCAACAGTAGTGTACCGCTGTTCAAAACTCGTAAATCTATGGACAAAAAACAAAATTGGGGAAACAAACTAAAACTGAGGGAAATGCATTAAATATAAGAGGAAAACAACGACACAACATTAAAATGTATAACATACACAGAAACGGACTAAGCATTAGACAAAATCCGGTGAGAATAACAAATATAACATCAAAACCAAATACATAACTTAACAGTGTCTGCTGTATCATTATTTTCAGGTTTGATGATAGGAGACACACGTAATATTGTTACATTCGTACTTAATTAGTTCCCTACCAACCCCTGCAATCCGGCAATTGGTTTTCAATGTAACAATAACGTTTTTATTATTGTTACATTTCATTTTAACCATAGCCAGTTCCTTTGTTAATACTTTTATGATATTTAACAAGTATCTGATATTGAACACCAAAATTAATCAAAAAAATCGAGGGAAATATTGACGATGTAATTAATGTATACTAGTATATGTCTCTGATACTAGTATATAAAATTGAGAATGGAAATGAGGAATGTGTCAAAGAGACAACAACCCGACCATAGAGCAGAAAACAGGCGAAGGCCACCAATGGCTCTTCAATGCAGCGAGAAACTCCCGCACCCGGAGGCGTCCTTCAGCTGGCCCCTAAACAAATATGTATATTAGTTCAGTGATAATGGACGTCATACTAAACTCCGAATTATACACAAGAAACTAAAATTAACAAGAGTGCATACGCTGAAATGTCTCGCCTTCTTTACTAATCATTGATATCATGTTGATAGTACTAAATATAAAGCTTTATTACAACTGTCACATAAACTTAACATTAAACCAAGAAAATTAAACATCAACCAATGAACCATGAAAATGATGTCAAGGTCAGATGAACCATGCCAGGCAGACATGTACAGCTAACAATTCTTCCATACAACAAATATAGTTAACCTATTGCTTATAGTTTAAGAAAAACAGACCAAAACACAAAAACTTAACACTTAAAACTTAAAATGAGTTCAAGGTCAAATAAAACCTGTGCAACTGACATATATATTATATCATAAAATATTTCCATACACCAAATATAGTAGACCTAATGCATATAGTATAAGAAAAAAAGACCGAAACACAAAAACTTAACTATAACCACTGAACCATGAAAATGAGGTCAAGGTCAGATGACACCTGCCAGTTGGACATGTACACCTTACAGTCCTTCCATACACCGAATATACTAGACCTATTGCTTATGGTATCTGAGATATGGACTTGACCACCAAAACTTAACCTTGTTCACTGATCCATGAAATGAGGTCGAGGTCAAGTGAAAACTGTCTGACGGGCATGAGGACCTTACAAGGTACGCACATACCAAATATAGTTATCCTATTACTTATAATAAGAGAAAATTTAACATTACAAAAAAATCTTAACTTTTTTTCAAGTAGTCACTTAACCATGAAAATGAGGTCAAGGACATTGGACATGTGACTGACGGAAACTTCGTAAGATGAGGCATCTATATACAAAGTATGAAGCATCCAGGTCTTCCAAATTCTAAAATACAAAGCTTTTTAAAAGTTAGCTAATACCGCCGTCGCCGCCGCCGGATCACTATTCCTATGTCGAGCTTTCTGCGACAAAAGTCGCAGTCTCGACAAAAATCACAAGACTAACAAAGGCCAGTGGCTCCTGACTTGGGACAGGCGCAAGCCGCGGGGTAATATATATATGAGAAATTGCTTCTGGTTTTTGAACACCATTTGAAATTGAACGAGAGAAATACAATGCTCCAACCTAATTGAGGTGATATAGTCTAAGACTAACACCTGGTTTTCCTTGTTTTCTTGAAAAAAATAATTTGCATGATGAACAGAAATACTCAAGTTCTTCCTTTGATTTACCTGAATTCGTGTCAATTATCACCAACGAAAATAAACCAAGAAAAAAAATGGTTTGCATTGTGAAAAAGTAAATTCAATAAAATACTGATTTCCGGTGAAAATTCAAAACGGAAAGTCCCTAATCAAATGGCAAAATCAAAAGCTCAAACATATCAAACGATTAGATAACAACTGTCATCTTCCCGACTTGGTACAGGCATTTTCTAATGTAGAAAATGGTGGATAAAGCCTTGTTTTATACCTAGCGAAACCTTCCACTTGTATGGCAATCTTGCCATGGGTTAGGGTTAGGGTTATGGTTAGACAGACTCAAGTTCTCTTTTTGATTTATCGGAATTCATATCATCAATGAAACGGAAACAAGAAAATATTAGAAAGCGAAGTTAGTTGATAATTGTTTTCCTTATTCATATTATTCTCCTACAAAAGATAATGTATAGCCGTCTTTGAACCCATGATGTTTCTGTACACCTGAATGTATTGCTCACCATTGATGTGAAATTGTTGCATTGCAAAACAAAAAGTAAGCAATGGACTAGACATTTTCTGGTGGACTGAAAGTCATAGAAATTTCATTTTACATAGCAAGCGAAACAAGGACAGATATTATTCTCTTAGACAAAAATCAGCTCCTGAAGTTCCATTATTAATTGAAAATAAGCTGTGAACTTCTATGGAAAGAAATGAATTTTTGGTTTAAGAAGAGAGCTGATATCAACAGAATCATACCACGGAGACAACTTTCAAATTATTCTCTAAGTTAATATGTTAATTTATGTCCTAAAAATAAAGCTATGATAAAACAAAAATTGCCACCAAGATGATGGACAACTGATCGCCCATTACAATAGCTGAGATGACTTTCTGATCATAATAAATTTGATGTGAAAAGCCATTTAGATCAAGACAGTATTCATACATAAAAACTATCAAGATCCATGAAAATATGGTAAGATAATAAGTACAGAATATAAAAACAAAAAAATAAAGCCAATTTATTGAATAAAATAGAAATTATTTGAGCCAATCTAGTTACACTCTGCAATTAACTCTGTAAGACATTTTATAAACATGAAGATATGGTATGAGTACCAATGAGACAAATCTCCATCCAAGTCGCAACGTATAAAAAGTAAACAATTATATGTTAAGTACGGCCTCCAGCACAGAGCCTTGGCTCACACCAAACACAAAGCTATGAAAGCCCCCAAATTGGCTAGTGTAAAACAATTTAAACAGGAAATCCAATTATCTAATCTAAATAAAAAACAAGAAACGATGAAACACTCAATAACTTTTCACACCAACAAACAACAACTACTGATCAACAGGCTCTATACCAGAGTTTATGGCAAATATATGTTACTGGAAAAAGAAGTTGGCAGAATTATTAATCTATATTGGAGTTTATGCTTATAACATCAAAACCAAAAACAGATATATACATATGTAACTGTATCTTTCTCAGGAAATAGGTGTATTATTCTTTCAATCTTGGTAATTCTAGATATCCTCTAAATGTATTATACAAAGCTACTTTCAAATTTGACTACTAGTTACTATAATTGGTCTGGAGGAACAGAGAGACTTGATTCCTAAATCCATCCAAAAACAAGTTTGAGTCGCAAACAATACTTTTTAGACTATGCATTTGCATAAATGTCTTAATAATTTATTTTTCAAATTCAAATATATTGCTTGATATATTTTAATAAATCAAAAAATCAACACATTGTTTAACAACTGTCTTTATAACATTGTGTAAAGTCTTTAATGTGAATCACTGTATATAAATCCTTCTCAGGAGGTGGTATCAATGTTTGTCAGTAATTTGTTTCAGTTCTTATAGTTGTCAACCTGCTTATCTCACAATTAAGACCTATATCCAGAGAAAGATGGATTACTTCTGAAAATGAATAAATATTTGAATTAAATAAATTATAAATACAGGCTAGCTACACATGCTTTGCAGCCAAAAACAATCAGAAATCTGATTGGCAGTCATATTACTGATGCCATACTGTAAAGTATCTTGATTTCCCCTCCCCCTTAATATTACCAATCAAGCCATGTCTAGTTAACTTTGCAGGTATGTATCAAAACATAGGATATATTTTTAGTACATGTATGAGATTTTGATATACATATATGTTAAACAACTTATAAAAATCTGCAAAACATGTGTTAAAAACATTACAGATAAGACGTATGAATGATTACATCATTGTTCCAGAGTGAAATTAAATTTAATACCTATTTTATAATTTTTACATAATTTGATCAGTATATTTTTCGTCATCATGTATGTTAGTAGATATGTTAAACACATGTTTAAACATCCATTAAACATTAGTTATATGGAAGGAAAATGTATCTTCATTTACATGTGTTTTAAAACATTTGTTTTACATTTGTTTGGAAGTAAAATCCTTAAATCAGACAATGTTAAATTTTTTGTAAAAATATCAAAGTTGCCATAAACAA